>CM055268.1:120792608-121392608 GCA_029237695.1 Conchocele bisecta | reverse complement strand
TATAATGGACTACTGGTGTTGTATTGTAGATGAATGGCTGATTTCCCTCTATTATGGTGATACTAACTGACATACTAGGCGTATGTATTGTATTGTATTGTAGATGAATGGCTGAGTTCATCCTCTATATGGTGAAATATAAGGAAACCGTAACTGGCATTGAACTGATATTAGTATTGTAGATGAGGTGGCTGAGATTCCCTCTATAATGGTGCATATAAATGGACTACTGGCGATTGTATTGTATTGTATTGTAGATGAATGCTGAGATTTTCCATCTATATGGTTGATATAATGGACTACATGCGCATTGTATTGTATTGTAATTGTAGATTAATGGCTTGAGTTCCTCTATATGTCTGATATAATGGACTATCTGGCGTTGTATTTTGTAGTGTAGATGATAGGCTGAGTTTCCTCTATAATGTATAATAATTAGACTACTGGTGTTGTATCTTTATTGTAGATGAATTGATGATTTCCCTATTAGGTGATATAATGGAACAACTGCGTTGTTATGTAGAGTAGATGAATGGCTGCAGTTTCGCTTCCTATAAATGGTCGATATAATGGACTCACTTGCGAGCGTTGTATTGTAGTGTAGGATGAATGGATGAGTTCCCTCCTATATGCGTGATATATATGTGACCTACTGGTCGTTGTATTTTAATGTACGAATGAAATAGCTAGTTCCCTCTATCATGGTGATATAATCGGACTTACACACGCGTTGTAAAAGTATTGTGATTGTAGAATGAAAGTGCAATGTAGTTCCTCTATCATGGTGATATAAAGTGACTTAACTGGCGTTGTATTGTATTGCAATTTAGATGAATGCGCTGAGTTTCCTCTATATGGAGATATAATGGACTACTGGCGTTGTATTGTAATTGTATTGTAGATGAAATGGCATTAGATTTCCTCTATAAAATGGTTGATATCAATGGACTACTAAGCCGCTTGGTATCAGTATTGTAGTGTAAGAGTGAATGGCTGAAGTTCCCCTCTATAAAATGGTGATATAAATGGACCTACTGGCATTGTATATACACCGTGCCATTTAGTCCTTTAACTAACACCATATTAGTGGAGGAACTCATTCGATAAGTATTGTAGAATAAAAGGCTACGAGATTCCTCTATATTGTGATATAATTTGGACTAATGGTGCGTACTTGTATATGTAGATGGAATAGGTCTGATTTCTCTATATGTGGTTAATAAGTGGACTCACTGCGTTGTAATTGGTTATTTGTTAGATGAATGGGCTGAGGTTCTCATATGGTTGATCATAATTAGGACCTACTGGCGTGTATTGTATTGATATTGTAGAATGACATGGACTGAGTTCTTACTATACTTGTGATATAATGACATAAGTGTATTGTATTGTAGATAGAATCGGCTGAGGTTCCTCTAATTATGGAGATATAAATAGAGGACTAACTGGCGTTGTAATTGTAATATGTAGTTAATGAATGGCTGAAGGTTCCTCTCTAATGGTTGATATAATGGAGCTTTACACGCGTTGTATTGTATTTTAGAATGAAATGGCTAGAGTCCATTACCCTACTAATATTGGTAGATAATAATGGACTAACTGGCGTTGTATTGTATTATTGTATTGTAGTATGAATGGCTGTAGTTCACCCTCTATATGGTGATATAATGGACTACTGGGCCATTGGTATTAACAACACCATTAGTCCATTATATCACCAGTATTAAGTTAAACTCATTCATTGTATAGTATAGATGAATGGCTGAGTTTTCCCTCTATATGGTGATATAATGGACTACTGGCGTTGTATTGTATTGTATTGTAGATGAATGGCTGAGTTTCCTCTATATGGTGATATAATGGACTACTGGCGTTGTATTGTATTGTAGTGTAGATGAATGGCTGAGTTCCCTCTATATGGTGATATAATGGACTACTGGCATTGTATACAACGCCATTAGTCCATTATATCACCATATAGAGGAAACTCATTCATGTATTGTAGATAAATGGCTGAGTTCCTCTATATTGTGATATAATGGACTAATGGTGTATTGTATTGTAGATGAATGGCTGAGTTCCTCTATATGGTGATATAATGGCTACGGGCGTTGTATTGTATTGGAGAAGAAATGGCTGGAGTTTTTCCCCTCTATATGGTGATAATAATGGAAAAATTACTGGCGTAGTATTGTATTGTATTGTAGATGAAGGCTGAGTTCCCCTCTATATTGTGGATATAAATTGACAAATGGTGTTAATTGTTATTGTAGATGAATGGCTGAGTTTCCTCTATATTTGATATAAATTGGACCTACTGGCGTTTGTATTGTATTGAGTGTAGATGAATGGCTGAGTTTCCCTCTCAATATTGTGATATAATGGAAGAATCTAATTTGTTGATTGTAGTAGATGAATGGCTGAGTTTCCTCTATTTGGTGAAATAATGGACTAATGTGTATTGTATTGTAATGAATGGCTGGTTTCCCTCTAATTGGTGATATAATGACTAACTGGCTGTATTGTATTTGTAGTGGTAGAAGAATGCTGAGTTCCTCTATAGGTGATATAATGGACTACTGGCGTTGTATTTATTTTTAGGATTGAATGGCCGATTCCCTCTATTATGGGGAGATATATGGACTACTGGCTTTGTATTGTTATTGTATTGTAGATGAATGGCTGAGTTTCCTCTATATGGTGATATAATGGACTACTGGCATTGTATACAACACCATTAGTCCATTATACCACCATAGTGGAAACTCATTGTATTGTTTTAGATGAATGGCTAGTTTCCTCAATTATTGATTAAATTTGACTAATGGTGTATGTTTATGTATGAAATGCTGATTTCCTGAGTTCCTCTATATTGTGATATAATGGACTAATGGTGTATTGTATTGTAGATGAATGGCTGAGTTTCCTGAGTTCCTCTATATTGTGATATAATGGACTAATGGTGTATTGTATTGTAGATGAATGGCTGAGTTTCCTGTATGACAAGGTGAAGCTATGTCTGCACCAAGTGTGGACCCTCGTGCTGATGGTCATACTACTGATATTCAGCGTCATTGTCTACTTGTAAGTATTCATGTTTATATTCCCATTGAGCTCCGACATTGATAGTTCCATGGTCATTCGTGGGTGGCAGGTGGGAGCTCGCGATGTGGGTAATTTAGCGATCGGGGTTCATCCATACCGTAATCCTGATCGGAGACCTGGTTTGGACCTCTCGTACGTCATTGGCATTCTTGTATGTGACCGTTGAATCTGATTTTGGGATCCCCACCCCCATGCATCAGGTTAAACTATGGGATCGAACATCTTGGCCCGGCCTTAAATGACCTTAGCTGTTGATAGACCAATCAATCACAATCAATCACAATGAATCAATTCATGGTCATTCAGAGAGGATTCAATTTGTCAGACAATAGCTATCTTTAAAGTATCTAGAAAACGCTGTAGACTCTGAAAGGTTGAAAGGGTATAATACAATTATAGTGGTATGAAACTTTTGAGGGAAAAAAATCCTATTTTCTTTATTTCTTCTTGAAAGTATATGTTGTTACCACTCGTTGGAACTGTCTCGACGAATCACTTGCCGAGCTCTTTCAATAGGCGCATGCCCAGTGTAAGATCTGTTTATAATACGCCACCGCAACAATAGTTTAGTGTCTGTCTGTCTGTCTCTTCACCATACTTCACATGTACATTCACATCAACCATATCGCTTCAAGGTGAAAGGTGCTAAAATAGATTGTTTATGATGCATTTCTTTCATTTCCGTGCAATAACTCGCGATACTTCACACGTACATTCATATCAACCAGGGCTTCTAAAATTTTCAGTTTATTGGTTCTGGACTGATTTTTGATATCTCAGACCGATTGAGATTTGAAAACTAGTCTTAAAAATCGGTCCGAGAAAAATTACCTATTTGCTGCTATTTCCTATCAACCGTGTAAATGTAACGATGTTGACACCAAGTAATGTTGACACCAAGTAATGTCAATTTTATGACACATATCCAGGGAATATCCGTGTTAACAAACATCGTTGTGTGTTTAAATTTGGTCACAGGCATTCGGCGTGTTTCGGCTTTCATCGATATGGTTATACCGATGAAAGCCGATAACACGCCGAATGCCTGTGTGTTTGGTCGCACATTTCTCCACGTATCGATTTTTCATAACACGCGCTGGTAATTGTTACAGGTGAAGGTCTTGATAGCTGTAGAGCGGTTTATAAATAGACTGGCTTTAGCGTATTTAAAATAAAATAAAGAACCTATGCACTGTGGTTAATATCCGTGTTTGTAATATTTAATATTACACATTTCATCCCCAAGTTACCAGTAACTGACACGGACTATTGCATATTAAGTGTGGAACTGTTACATTACGCTGTATTAGGGGTAATATTTGGTATAAATAAAGTACGTACGAATGGCGTAGATCCTGATGAGACGGCTCGTGAATGGCATGCTCATCGGGATCTACAGTTTGCAAACAGTTTGATAAATGACAAAGGTACGTCTGTCATTTTAAAAGTATTATGATTCGTCTAGACCTGTCGTTTCGCAATTTTTCCGTCTTGCGAAAACATGCGAATCGTCTCCTAAACATATGAGAATCGTCTCGCGTTTTTGCCATCTCGCCTTCCGCTTTTGGAAATATATTTTGCTGTAGCCCGAATAATAATTATAAAATGCAGGTAACGCAGGGCGACTTACCCTGTGTTATAGACAGAACATTCGGGTAAGTTTTGCTCATACGCGTTGATGCAGATCACAAAGCAAAAATGCGCGATCTTCCATCTGTGGGCGAAGTTGTGAAAAAGCAAGATTGAATACGATAGAACCACGTATTTTCGTCTCGCAAGCTCGCGATCATACTTCGCATTTGCGCGATCAACCTATGCTCGGTATCGCTAGAATGCAAGAAGGTAAAATGTCCCCAACAGGAGACGTAAAAATAGTCTTAGGAGACAATTCTCATGTGCTGCTGAAACATGCTTTTATTAGCCAGGTCTTTTGAAAAAAAATCCAGGCTATTGGATTGGCGAAAGCCGGGCGGTGCGGGTGCGGGTGGGCGGCGGGCGGAGCGGGCGGCGTCCACAATCAATGTTAAGTTTTTGTGTTTGAGTCCATTTCTTTGTTACTGTACCACCTAGGACCACCAAACTTTTCACAGCTTCATAATCAAGGGGTGCCCACCACATATCACTATCCAACATGTTACTTTTTTTTTAACTTGACCCATTTTTTCCGCGCAGTCGACTTAGCCATTTTCAATGTTATGTTTTCGCGTTTTCAATGTTAAGTTTTCGTGTTTAAGTCCATTTCTTTGGTACTGTACCACTAGGACCACCAAAACATTTCACAGCTTCATAATCAAGGGGTGCCCACCATATATCACTATCCAACATTTTTTTTAACTTCACCCATTTTTTCCGCGCAGTCGACTTAGCCATTTTCATTGTTAAGTTTTCGCGTTTACAATGTTAAGTTTTCGTGTTTAAGTCCATTTCTTTGGTACTGTACCACCTAGGACCACCAAACTTTCACAGCTTCATAATCAAGGGGTGCCCACCATATATCACTATCCAACATTTTTTTTAACTTCACCCATTTTTTCCGCGCAGTCGACTTAGCCATTTTCATTGTTAAGTTTTCGCGTTTACAATGTTAAGTTTTCGTGTTTAAGTCCATTTCTTTGGTACTGTACCACCTAGGATCACCAAACTTTCACAGCTTCATAACCAAGGGGTGCCTACCACATACAAATATCCAACATGTGACCATTTTTTTACCGTCACCTATTATTTCTACGTAATTGACTTAGCAATTTTCAACGTTAACTTTTTAACGTACGTCTGTGTAAATTTTTTGGTTAAAACTTTTTTGTTATACTATATCTCTGCAACTGCTTCGCCCATTACCTTCAAACTTCACATGGGTGTTTATCATCGTCCATATTTTCATTCTCACCCCCAACCGTGCGGCCTCTGTGCGCAATGTCAAGGTCAAATTACTTTGAATTTATTTGTTAAAGTTTTTTCGTGTACTATATCTCTGCAACTGCTTCACCCATTACCTTGAAACTTCACATGGGTGTTTATCATCGTCCATATTTTCATTCTAACCCCCAACCGTGCGGCCCCTGTGCGCAATGTCAAGGTCAAATTACTTTGAATTTATTTGTTAAAGTTTTTTTGTGT
Source organism: Conchocele bisecta (assembly GCA_029237695.1). Taxonomy (NCBI): domain Eukaryota; kingdom Metazoa; phylum Mollusca; class Bivalvia; order Lucinida; family Thyasiridae; genus Conchocele; species Conchocele bisecta. The sequence continues at coordinate 121,386,386 of CM055268.1, read as the reverse complement.
ACTATATCTCTGCAACTGCTTCACCCATTACCTTGATACTTCACATGGGTGTTTATCATCATTGTCGCACCCGCTTGCGGAAAGCGCGATGTCGTCGTCATTTTGGCATACGTCCGTCCGTTCGTCCGTCCGTCCTTACGTCCGTGTGTCCGGTTAAAGTTTTTTCGTTAAAGTTTTTCCATCTACTATATCTATTTTTTTAGTGTCCATGCCTCGCCCCAAGGCGCGACATGCAGGCCACGGCCATCTAGTCTACAAAAAGTTGGTAAAATTATGTTATCCAAGTGTCCATGCTTGGAAAAAAACTGGCCTTCGTGCCTCGTTTCTTGTTAAGAAGTAGAACAAATGTGGACAGACACCAATAATTCTTGACAAAAAACAACATAGTTTGACAAAAACATGATAATCGTCGTCTTAGGAGAAGATTCTTATGTGCTGCCAATACATGTTTATTGGTGGAAAAACATATTTTGATATGTGTTATTGGTTACTGCATCGCATCACCGGTTTTTGCCTTACCTTTTTTTGGGGGATTCTGCACCTCTGACTCTGACTTCTAATATCGATCGTACCGGCTCCTTTGGGCCGGCAATTACGTCCGGACTGATTGGCATTCTGAAATTTTAGAAGCCCTGAATTATCAACCATGTGAAGAACCCTGTTAAATGTGGATTTCATCCCGTCGATTTCTAGTTCACAGGTGCTTGATTGCTGTTTTGTTTTTGATGGCTCACCGGCAGTCGCATTTCGTTTTACAATAATTTTTTATCAAGCCCGTCAATTTTTGTCAATGGTGTCCAGGTGTCCGTCCGTCCGAAATCTGCGTTAAAGTTTTTAAATACCTTATCCCTGTGCCCCAAGGTCAAGGTCAAGTTTGCGTTATTATAAAATCTGCGTTATAGTTTTTACATGTCTTATATCCACAGTTGTTACTCCAATTTACTTCCTACTTCCAATACATGTACTTCCTTTTCATCATCCATATTTTCATTACATAGCCTGCCCATGTGGTTCAACTTGATAATTTCACAAAAAATGTTATTTATTCTTATAATCAATCAATCAATCTCATTACAAAGTGTGGAAAAATGTGGTTTACAGGTTTTGCGACCAATGTAGATCCTAATCAGCCTGTGCACAGGCTGATCAGGATCTGCATTGTTTGCCATGCCATCAATAAAACACCCATCGCTTGTGACCAGCGGCATAGATCGGTATTAGGTGACGGGAGTGTAAGCAGGGGCAGAGCTGCAGATAAGTTGTGTATCTAATGAGTATTATACCCCCCAGATTTCAAATGCAATGCATACCTACTTTACTTTTAAAAAAAAAAAACAACACCTTTAAAAATTCACTTATTTCAGCTGCACTCAACTAAGTAAATTTTAATTTTATTACAGTATTTTCACTACTCAATTTAAAAATCAATGCGTATTTTCGCATTGGTGTGAGTATTTTGTACTCCCACTTTTAATAATCAGTGCATATTCTAAAATAAGTGCATAAAATACAATGTACGCCAATACACACCTTATCTGTAGCAGATTTCACCAACATTGCAAAGTATACTTTACTAGCAAAGTATACTTTGAGGGAGTAATCATTTATTTTTCCTGAAATGCATTATTTCATATAAAACTAACCACTGCATATATTTGATGATTAAAAGTATGCAGAATTATTATACTGAATTTATTACATTATCACAGCCATGGCTGTGATAATGTAATAAATTCAGTATAATAAAAATTAATAAATTTATCCTAAGATTGAAAATTTCTCCCTGAAAGTATACTTTGCTAGAAAAGTTTGCCATGTTGGTGAACTAGGCTACTGGGGCTCTGCAGGGATATCGCTGGTCACGAATTCCTGAAGCCCAATTCTCCAGTCACGGCCTCGATTACATTGCAGGGTCTCCGGATGCATCCACATACTGAGCTGGCTGTGGGCGAAACTCTGCAACCTGCTGGAGAACAAACTTTTTAAAGGAAAATTCTTCAGCGGCCAATCGTGGGGGAAACGTGTACCGGAGGTGCCGAAAAAGATAGGCCTTGAAGAAAATATAGCGTTGCCATCAACAGGTAACTAAGAAAGGATGGAAAAAATTTGGGTCGTCCGACTCGAGCCAATAAAAATGTAAATGCTTTGATTTAAGTAGCCAGTACTGTATTATCCATATTTACAGTTCGCCATGATTTTTAAGTCGATCGCTGGCCAGTTTCGCGCTTCACTTCTTTCACATATTGCAAGATTTAACCCCAATAAGTTACATATTACCAGATTTAATCATTAATTGTTCATCCATACTCGGATGGGAGATGCATAGTAAATGTTGGCTGAACTATAAATATGTTATTGTTCACATATTGGACTTTTAAGGAACTAAATGCTGCGGTCGCTAGCGCTCCCTCGCATTTAATTCCTTAAAAGTCCAATATATGAACAATAACGTATACACATTAGATAAGAAAGTCCCAATATTTTGGTTTAGTATGTATTAATTTTTAGGTGTTTCCCAAAACAAATAGTGTCAGAATATTTACTGTCTGTATATGGCCTTATCGGTATTTGCGTTAAGTTCTCGGCTACCTGCTGTCTGTGTAACAGTAAGTCGGATTTGCTTGAAGCTTCTTGTACATTTGCCATATTACATATTTTCATTCTAATGCCCACCCATGTGGCACTTTTGTCAAATTACATAGAAATTTGTGTTAAAGTTTTTATGCCTCCGGTCTCGATAGAGCTAGAGGCATATAGTGTTTGGACGGTGTGTCCGTGTGACTGTGAGTCCAATGCCACACATCCATGCTGCCCTTAATATGACCTTGACCTTTTCACCTTCACAACTTTGAAAATTAAAAGTTTGAAAGTTTTCTCAATTCTGTCATAACCGGTATATCCTTTGATGGATTACTTAAAATATTTCAACACAGCATACGTGTGGACAAATGTCACACATCCATCCGGGCCTTAATATTACCTTGACCTTTTGACTTTCACAGCTTTGAACTTTTTCACACATTAGAAGTTTGTCGGAGTTTCTCATTTCTGTCATAACTTCTATATCCCTTGAATGATTACTCTACTAGTTCAATAAATCATACTTGTGCACAAATGCCACACATCCATCCTGTCCTTAATATGACCATGACCTTTTCACCTTCACAACTTTTAACTTTTTCACACATTAAGAAGTTCGCCGGAGTTTCTCAATTCTGTCATAACTTCTATACCCCTTGATGGATCACTTTAATATTTCAATACATCATACTTGTGAACAAATGCCACATATCCATTCTGCCCTTAATATGACCTTTTGACCTTCACAACTTTTTCACACATTAAATCTACTTACATGGGGTACCAGAAAGTTTGAGAACTAATTGTGCTATATCTCTACAACCCTAAGTCGGATTGGCCTGAAACTTCATCTACTTGTATGGGGTACCAGAAAGTTTGAGAACTAATATTTTTGCAGAAAAACTACATTTATTGGGAACCGGTTGACTGACGTGACAATTTAATGACATCATGATGACAGTGACATTATGTAACATGCGTAAACTGTGAATAATAATCTAAACAAACAAGAGTGCCATAGGTCACAAGATACGCTGTGACCTACATGTATGGCACTCTTGTTTGTTTTTCTTACACATAGTCTGTTTGTGTTTTAGGTGACGAGGCCATGCAGCGGCTACTCGCTTGTAAAGGGAAGGATCCTTACAGGTATGTTCCTGAACATGTGCTCAATTCTCGTGCTCAATATCAAGCTGTTTGATTGGTGGAGGCTGAGCTGTGCTCAGGCTCCACAAATCAAACAGTTTGATGTCAAGTTCTGAAAGTTTGTACGTTGTATGGTAGGTTGTCTGAGCTCTGTTCTCGTTCTCCATTCAAGTCTCTTGTTTGGTGGAGGGTGAGCTGTGCTCAGGCTCCATCAATCAAACAGCTTGTTGTCGAGTTCTGTTTGTTAGAATTTCTGCTCCATTCACGCAACTTCTTAATATTATATTGGTTCTCTATCATGCCGTGCCAAATCCACGACCCTCAGATCTCCACTAACTCCAAGGTCAAGGTTGTGGGTGGCAGGTGGGAGCATGCGATGGGTAATTTAACGATCGGGGTTCATACTTACCGGAATCCCGATCGGAGACCTGGTTTGGCCCTCACGTACATCGTTGGTATTCTTGTATGTGACAGTTGAATCTGGTTATACCCCTTATGTGAGTATTACATTTATTCGTAATCCTATTTTAGGGGAAGGGGCCAAGTGACTTTGGTGTGGTATGGATCGATTCATTTTTTATTGCAATCCTGATGTCCCTGGTCTTGTGCTCAGGTACATATTGGCTGTCTGTAGAGTTGAATCTGGTTGTACCACCCCTGCTCTATGCATACAGGTGTGAAGTACTAGATTCGATCCTGTTAACCGGGGGCCCGTGTAGCGGTTGACGGGCCGGTAAAAACCATTAAATAAATAAATAAATTCATGTTTCTTTCCTTACAGCATTTTAGGCTTAAAAGCTACTGCCAGTGACGACGATATCAAAAAGTATTACAGAAAACAAGCCGTGTTAGTGCACCCAGACAAAGTAAGTATTCAATGGAAACATTTTCCCCGCATTTTCTCGAAATTTTTGCTCAAAATCAGTTTGCGCTATATGGGACATGCCATGTGATTTTGTATCTTCGGCCATCTGCGTAATTTCATGAAATACGTTTACAAAATTTGCATCTCCGTAAATTACGTCAAAAGTTGACTAAATTGTCAGAGTACGTGCTGAATTATATTTGTTATATTTAATGAAATTACACAAGAGTCAGAAGGTACAAACTCACATGGCGTACCTCATATGAGACGAGCTGTGATTTTATACGATAGATATCTCGTGAAAATTATTTACAAAATTTATGATATTTTCCATAAATGGCGTTGAATGTTTATGAAATGTTCAGAGCAATTGCAGAATCTGTTGTTGAAAATATCACAGTTTCTGTAATATTTGTTATGAAAAACCGCACGTAATCTTGGGTACAAAATCACAACACATATAATTATTTGGTAATCTTTAATTTACTGATAGAGACTCGCGGCTATTTTCATATGAAATGAGGCAGGATATTTTTCAGTCATTCATAATTCCAGCACAAAAATATTTACACAATTCCCTAACATTTGATTAGCCCGTAGCAAGTCTCTGTCCAAAATTTATATCCCAGTAAACTCCCACGCCGAACTACGTTGCGTAACCGTGAGGCGCAGTTAAAATAATTCTTAAGAAAACGGAAGATAAACACATTTTCTTGATGAATTTATTTCAAATGCTGGAATTATAAGGAATGAATGGCCTTTTTGTTGAATTTATCGGGGATATAAATTTGGAAAGTCGCGGGAATACTGGACGAAGGCCGGAAGGCTTTCGTCCAGTATTCCCGCGACTTTTCCAAGTTTATACCCCGATAAATTCCACAAAAAGGACATTCATTCCTATAATATCACCTAAATGCATCACCTGAATAAATATTTTTATCGACATATAATAAAGTAGGATCATTGCACATCAAAAAATAAATAAATTGAATAAATAGTTTCCGTTATCATTTTAAGGAAACGCGGTTATCGCCCCTGATATCAAACTGGCAATTTGCGTTTGATATACTGTCAATTAGCATGTCTGTAGCCTATTTCACCAACAGTGCAAAGTTTACTTATCTTGCAATGTATACATGTACTTTGAGAGAGAAATTTTCAATTTAAGGATAAATTTATTAATTGTTATTATATTGAATTTATTACATTATCACAGCCATTTTGGCTGTGATAATGTAATAAATTCAGTATAATAATTCTGCATACTTTTAATCATCAAAGAAATGCAGTCGTTAGTTCTATATGCAATAATGCATTTCGGGGAAAATAAATGATTATTCCCTCAAAGTATACTTTGCTAGATAAGTATACTTTGCAATTTTGATGAAATCGGCTACTGGTAATCAATGTTCATTTTGCCTGAAAAAAGTCAAATAAACAAAAGAAATATGTCTCCCATATAATAACCTGGCACGTCAGACTCTAGTTGTCAAATTTACCATGTGATTTACAGAATGGTATGTAATTTTAAAGTGACCGCAACTAGTCCTTACTGTCTGTTTCCACGTTTTTCTGCCGACGAACTTTTGGCTATTAAATACATTAAATCTAAAAAATATTTAAAAGTAAGTACTTTTTCATCAATAACAAAAAAGTCACCCTCCCCAAAAAAAATTATTTGATGGAATTTGATTTTATTGCGAAAAAAAGATTTTTCTATGGGAATTTAACATGGGGAGTCAATTTCCAAAAGTTCTCATTGGAAATTGACTCCGAAACCTGGTGAGATAGCTTGAAAATGATGTAACTAAGAAAAAAAAAGTTAGTTTTTGAAAATCGGTCCACAAATAAAAACAATATTTTTAGCCCCCATGTTAAATTCCTATAGGAAAATCTTTTTTTCGCAATAAAATCAATATTTGATGGAATTTCATAATTTTTTTTGGGGAGGGTGTCTTTTGTTATTGATAAAAAAGTACTTCCTTTTAAATATTTTTTTGATTTAATGTGTTTAATAGCCAAAACTTCGTCGGCAGCAAAACGTTGAACAGACAGTCGCGTTTGTCGCCTAATTATCACATTTGAATATCGCCGTTCGATGTCGTAAACACCAGGTTGAGGAAATAACCTTTCTAAATGTACATTGTAACTTGACCGAATTCATCATATTCACTGATATTCATCAGTGACGTAATTCCTTTCAGTAATTCAGTTTTCTAGTCAAGTAGAAGAACTGATGGGAAATTTTTGTTTAACCTTACAGTATGGTACTACTATTAAACGTTTTTTTATTTATTTTGGTAGATTGGGGTGTTAGTAATTATACCCCCCGCAACGAGTTGTGGGGGGGTATACTGGAGTCAGGTTGTCCGTCCGTCCGTCCGTCCGGGCACACATTAGGGTACTTATGTGGCTAGCCCCACAGGGTTATGGACTTAGTAAAGGATAGGGTTGGTTACAATTAGCCACCTAAAAAATCCTTTTATGTGGCTAAAAATCGTTTTATGTGGCTAATATTTAACATGTGATAAGCCACATAAGTATAGTACTGTAAGAACGTCCGTCCGTCCGTCCGTCCGTCCATGCGTCCGTAAACTTAACATCAGAGAAATATTGTTATAACTTCTATTTCCTTCATTTAAATGCTTGATATTTCACACATGCATTCCTGTAAGGCTCTACTACCATGCTGTGCCAAATCCACGACCGTCCAACCCCCGCAGATCCCAAGGTCAAGGTCAAATACTTAGTCCGTAAACTTAACATCAGAGAAATATTGTTATAACTTCTATTTCCTTCATCTAAAATGCTGAATATTTCACACATGCATTCCTGTAAGGCTCTACTACCATGCTGTGCCAAATCCACGACCGTCCAACCCCCGCTGATCCCAAGGTCAAGGTAAAATACTTAGTCTCTTTACAAAACTTAACATCAGAGAAATATTGTTATAACTTCTATTTCCTTCATTTAAAATGCTTGATATTTCACACATGCATTCCTGTAAGGCTCTACTACCATGCTGTGCCAAATCCACGACCGTCCAACCCCGCAGATCCCAAGGTCAAGGTCAAATACTTAGTCCGTAAACTTAACATCAGAGAAATATTGTTATAACTTCTATTTCCTTCATCTAAAATGCTGAATATTTCACACATGCATTCCTGTAAGGCTCTACTACCATGCTGTGCCAAATCCACGACCGTCCAACCCCCGCAGATCCCAAGGTCAAGGTAAAATACTTAGTCTCTTTACAAAACTTAACATCAGATAAATATTGTTATAAATTCTATTTCCTTCATCTAAAATGCTTAATATTTCACACATGCATTCCTGTAAGGCTCTACTACCATGCTGTGCCAAATCCACGACCGTCCAACCCCCGCTGATCCCAAAGTCAAGGTCAAATACTTAGTCTCTTTACAAAACTTAACATCAGAGAAATATTGTTTTAACTTCTGTTTCCTTCATCTAAAATTCTTAATATTTCACTTGTGCATTCCTCTAAGGTTGTACTATCATGCTGTGACAAATCTACGACTGTCCAACCCCCCGCTGATCCCCAAGGTCAAGGTCACATACTTAGTCTCTTTACAAAAACTTAACATCAGAGAAATATGTTATAACTCTATTTCTTTCATTGAAAATTCTTAATATTTCATATGCTGTGACAAATCCCCGCTGATCTCGAGGTCAACGTCACATACATACCGTATAACCTCGAATTAACGCCCCCCCTCCTAATAAACGCCCCCCCCCCCCCCCCCCCCCCCCCCCCCCCCCCCCCCCCCCCCCCCCCCCCCCCCCCCCCACTCCCCCCCCCCCTCCCCCCCCAAATAAAAAAAAAAAAAAAAAAAAAAAAACATTTACCAATGACCGCCAATTTCAAACACAAACTAGAAAAAGTCGATGGCGCGCCATCGCAATATACCCACTTTCCCCAAATGCTAAGTCCGAAAGGGGGAGGTAATCCATGATGGAGGGTTGGATGAAAAATCCGAATTCACTTTGCGCATCTGCACATGATAACGAAGCTACATACCAAATATCAGGCGCGTAGGTATGAAGGTGAAAAAGTTTTTCAAGTTACAAGAAACGTGACGGACATACGGACGGACGGACGGACACTCGTGACGAAAACAATATACCCATTGTTTGAAATTGGCGGTCCTTGGTAATTTTTTTTTTTTTTTTTTTTTTTTTTTTTTTTTACTGGCTAATAAACGCCCCCCCTTTTGTAAAATGTAACGCCTCCGGGGGCGTTAATTCGAGGTTATACGGTAGTCTCTTTACAAAACTTAACATCAGAGAAATCGGTTATAACTTCTATTTCCTTGCTCGGATCTGCTTCACATTTCACACACTCATTGCTCCAATGGACCTCTACCACCCTGTGACCAATTCACGTTCATGCCGCTCGCGCTAATCCCAGAGTCAAGGTCACAAGCCCACACACTTGGAAATTTGTACATATTTTAGGGGTACCTGGGCCCACGTGGGGGGTATTCCGTAAGCCTCGCTTACTGACCAATCTAGTTTGAAAATGAATACTGACAGTGGGTCAATCATCATTCAGTTTTCGATTATCCACATCATCAGCTAACAAAATCAATAAAAAAAATCGGTACACAAATTCCAAAATTATTAAAAAAAATAATTGTTTAGCCCCCATATTCAAAATCATAGCTACAATGGTATATATTCCCTCCAGGTTGGTGAATACTATAAAGAGCACTTGTTTAGTCAGATTTGCAAACATCTCGGGAAGTTAAATCTACTTCAAAATGATACTTGAACCGTATTTATATTATTTTGTGTATGTTTATTTTTACAGAATCAACAACCTGGTGCTGAAGAAGCGTTTAAGATACTCGGACACGCGTTTGATCTTATAGGAGATGCCGTGAGTAACATTTCTGCCTTGATGTCACAGTGTAGTCGTATGACAGGCGGTATCTTACAACATTTTTTTTACAAAATTTACGATATTTTGCGTGAATAATGTCGAAAGTTGACAAAATATTCAGGGCAAATGCGGAAAATTCCGCATTTGCTATGAATATTTCGTCAACATTTGACGTCATTCCCAGAAAATATGACCGTTTCTGTAAATTCCGTTCAAAATCACATACTGTCTATTCCACGTTTTGCTGTCAGCGAACTTTTGGCCATTAAACACATTAAAACATGAAATATTTAAAGTAAGTACTTTTTCTTCAATAACAAAAAAGTCACCCTGCCCAAAAAATATTTATTTTATTGCGATTTTCCTTTAATTTAACATGGGGGCTAAAAATATATATTTTTTTAATTTTTTTTTTATTTGTGGACCGATTTTAAAAATCTAACTTCTTTTCTTATTTACATCATTTCCAAGCTATCTAACCAGGTTTCAGAGTCAATTTCCCAAAAAATACATTTTTCGACCCTCATGTGCATCTTTCTGCCTTTTTCCCCCCATGTTAAATTCCCATAGGAAAATGTTTTCACAATAAAATCAATATTTGATGGAATTTCAGCAAATAAAAAAATTGGGGGAGTGTGACTTTTGTTATTGATGAAAACTACTTACATTTAAATATTTTTTAGATTTTATATGTTTAATAGCCAAAAGTTTGTCGGCAGCAAAACGTGGAACAGACAGTAGGTTGTCTCATTTGATCATGAGAAAATGGGGTAAATGACCATAGCTGCTGATATTGGGGTATAAACACAATTTCCATTATCAATTGATGGGGGTCGGTTGGCAGCATGTAAAGGATAATTTAACCCTTACACCGCCGTCTTAATTTTTTGTCGTCTGCTGTTTATTTTCTATTTTCCATTTTTATCATCAAAAACATGCTTTGACTGCACTTCAGAATAATTTACAACATGATTTGACAGCACTTCAGAATCATTTCCATTGCAAACCATGTTTTTATTGAGAAATAAGGTAAGATATAAAGCAACAGCAGACGACAATTGTGTGTAGTGGTCTAAGGGTTAATGATGGGCTTCATCCTTACCAGAATCCAGATTTTTGGCTTTCTTGTACGAGAGTTGAATCAAATTGTGCCCATTATAAGTGTAGTAAGATTATTGCTCACTTTGTTTTTTATACCCCAAAAAACAAAGGATATATATAGGAGTCGGTCGGACGGTCTGTTGGAAATTTTGCTTCCGCTCTATATCTTCTAAAACGATGCATTACGCAAACATTGTATTAGCGAGCCTACCTCACCAAACCCCCGGTTACCTATGTAAACAGCGGGTTTGGTGAGGTTGCCGCGCAATAGGTAATACGGTCAAATAGGTCACGATGCAGTGACTATTTTCAATCAATAACTTATGTTGTAAGCGATTGTAATGTGTATTTTCAATATTTATATTCTTAAAATGTAAATCATATCGGTACCCCTTTAAGTAATATTTGATATTTTAAATGTAATGATGTTGTCATGAAGCGCATGAATATAAGTATTAATTAATCCAGTTTTATATTGAGGCAAATCACACAGCCTAAAAACATAGTGCTGGAGTATAAACCATAAGTATCGTATATTATTCATAAGTATATCACTATTAAACATTAATTACAATATGTATGCATATTATTAAAACAGTAGATGCTACCGCTGTTTCGCTGTATGTGATATTTATAACAAAATATTTTTTTATTCGTCCGCGTACGGATTTCTGTCACACAAAGCGCCATTTTCAGTTCATATTTTGACCTGTGCATATGAACGGACTAAGTTTTTGAAACAACGCTCGATTCCGTCCAATTCAGATTTCTCTGCGAATGTTCAGACTAACTACATATTAAGTAATGTTGCTAAATAAGTGTTAACGGCTGGAACATGGTTATCACTAAAAGGAAGAAACCACAGTCGTATTATTGAAAAATAAAATTTACCTGAGACCTCATGGAGGCCGCCATTAATCCAGTGTAAACAATAGACCGTGTGATCCCATTTCCTGAGTAGCCCCCGCTTAGTGAAACGATGTGCTAATCATGATATTATGTTCCCCAATAATTGGAAACGGTTTGAATTTCTCGTAAAAACTACGAAAGTCATAAAAAAATAACGATGTATATTTAACATTGGATACGCTTAAACGGTATTACTCTCTCATCGGATCGTCAGTTGTCGTCGATAGCGATTTAACGTACTGATCTGGTCTTAATTATTATCAACTTTCAACGCCATTTACAGAATATATGGTTGATTTTGGAAATAAATAACGGCAAATAACGATGACGTCTGCTCTGAAATATCTGTCTACATGCGGACGTAATTTAAGGAAATCGATTATATTTTAAGGCTACATCTGTGACTAATTACGAATTTATGTATGGTCTTTGGCTACACCCGACACATTACACAGATCTAGTTGTAAATACACGTCGCTTTGTGTGGGGAAAAAATCGATAATGCGTAGTTGTGTGTGACGAGGTGTTGATCTGATGACACCACACAGCTGTGACCCTTAGGCAATGTTTTGAAATTGACGTGTCGTTTTGATGTGTGCCGCAACACCTCACTGTCGGAGACAACATGACAATTAACGATATACTCTCGATTATACACAGATCTATTAGACGGCTGGTTATTTAAAATAAAGAGTAGTTCAGTACACCTTCGCCAATATTGTTTTTAGAAAATCAGTAATATTTTCCGTAAATGGTGTTGAAAAGTTGACAAAAATTCTATCACCGTATTTTAGTTGTGCCGATATTGTTTTAAAAAATCAGTAATTTTTTTCCGTAAATGGTGTTGAAAATTGACAAAATATATAGCCGCATTTCTCCGATATTCGTTTTAGAAAATCACCAATATTTTCTGTAAATGGTGTTGACACAAAATGCAGCGTTCACGCGGAATTCAAATAAAATACAAAATAATAATTTAATAAATAGACGCCGATGGCTACTGTGTTTGCGGCCAGTGAATTCTTTGGTCGTGGTTACCACAGGCGCAGTTCGAACAGTGTTGTGAGCAGATGGAGGACAATAATTATTTCAAATTCATAAAAAAATGTTTGCTGTCCGAAAATTAATTAATTGTGACGGCCAAAAAAAGATTTGGGACAGTAAAACATTATATGGTATAGACAGTATAGACAGTACCTCAAACTTAAAAAAACAGTAACAAACTGTCTGTGTATATATTACTTAAACTTAAAACATCAGTAACAAACTGTCTTGTGTATATATTACTTAAAGACAGACACTTTAATTGTTGGTAAGTTTCTATCAATTTATAGGTATTTTTATTAAAATCATAAAATTGTGAAAATATTAAAAAATATTAAAATCACAAAAATAATATATATGGAGAATTTTTTTTTATACCACGTCGAGGTTTGAAACCCCGACCCTTTCGGGAATCGGTAATTAAATCATTGAAGTCGGCGACCTTAACCTCACGACTGTTGCGCCATTTATGACAATCACAGTTATACAGAAGTGCTATCAGTATTACGCCACCATTTGAACGTAATAATTATTAAATTATTTGCAACTCCATCTACAACAATAGCGTTACAGAGATACGCTATTGAAACAACATGTATTAGTACCCATAACATAACAAAGTAATGTATCATTATATATCACAGGAGATAGCTTAAAACTATATATCCTAATCATAAACAGAACAATCCGCTTGGCTCGTATGAAAATAGTTCGCGTGATATTGATTATCTCCCTTGTCGAAAGTAGTTCAGTGATTTATTAATTCCAAATAAGACGTGTTTGCGTAATGAATGGATTTTCAAATAATTTGCCACAAACATTACCATGATAAAATATGTGTCGTCTCCATATGAATTCACGAAATATCTCCTTAACGACGAGGTAAGAGATTAGGGGTGTTACAATATGCATACCTCACACTACGATGCGTATCTCGATAGTTCGGTCACGATAAGTTCGGTCACGATACGATTCATCTAGCAATACGAGTACCTCCTTTGCAAAATACATTTTCAATTGTCCATGTACGCGATATAATGCATAAAACCGAACCTAGAAACGATATAATGCATAAAACCGAACCTAGAAACGATATGATGCATAAAACCGAACCTAGAAACGATATAATGCAAAAAACCGAACCTAGAAACGATATAATGCCTAAAACCGAACCTAGAAACAATATAATGCATAAAACCGAACCTAGAAACGATATAATGCATGAAACCGAACCTAGAAACGATATAATGCATAAAACCGAACCTAAAACCGAACCTAGAAATGCATAAAACCGAACCTAGAAACGATATACATGTAATGCATAAAACCGAACCTAGAAACGATATAATGCATAAAACCGAACTAGAGACGATATAATGCATGAAACCGAACCCAAAAAAAATAGTTCCAGACTGCTGAAGCTGTCCAGAGCTGTCGATGAAAAACAGAGCTCCAGATAAGTGGTGCATTAGCGCATTTTATGTACTTATTTTAGCTGAATACGCATTGATTATCAACAGTGGGAATACAAAATACTCACAGCAATGTGAGAATACACATTTGTTTCAAATGTACTGAGTTGAGCTGCAAAAAGCAAACACTAAGTAAATTTGCAACTGTATTACAGTATAGATAAGTGAATAAATAATAATACACTCGGATACGTGAATGGAAGGTGTCACTATTGCAGGGTAAGCGGCAGACATACGATCGTCAGTTACAGGAGGCTACGGAAGCAGAGGCCGCAATGGTGAGTTCTCGCAACTGTGAGTATGTACTCGATGCTCGTGCTCGAAATCCAGGAAGTTTCAAGCAGTGCTTTCACTATTAAACAGGAAATTGACATTTCTGAAATTGGTAGATTTTCTTCTTTGTCTATATAAAAAAATTCCTGAAATTTTCACACAAATCTAAATCATTTGTGAAACTCAATATTAATTATAGGAATGAGTTTGATAGGCTGTGGCTGAGCTGTGCTCAGTTTCAGCCAATTAAATTGCTCGATTTCTAGCATAAATTTTGATAACATGCACAAAACATGTGTACAACTTTTCGAGTGTGTACCAAGTTCTCAAGTAGGTGGTTGGTCGGGTGAATGTAACGGCGTAAATTAACGGTATATGTTCCTCCTTATAGGAATCACGATTTACCTGGTTTGGCCCTCAGGTACGTGTTTATCTTTGGCTCTTTAGTTACCTGGGAATTGGGTTATTGCCCATTATAAAAGTAGTACGATTATTACTGATCCTACTGCTTTTGGTAGGGGCCAAGCTATTTTGGTGTGGCGAGGACCTGGCATCAGATCAGGATTATCCTGATTTCAGGGCTGAATATATGGATTTTTTATTGTAAATATTCAATTCTGATTTTGGGATTTTCCCCCCATCTGTGCATGTACTTGTACAGGTAATATATGGGATTTAATACTAAACCCATTGACCCAGGCTTAAATGACCTTACCTGTTGATAGGCCGTTAAACCCCAACAAACAAAAACCAAATTCTCATACTCAAAATCATGGCTGAGCGGTGCTCAGTCTCGGTCAAACAGCTGCTTGATTTCGAGTACAAATATTGAGATTGTACTCTTGGTCCATGCTTATAAACCTTTTGAGCATTTGCTTAATGCTCATACTCGAAATCAGGAAATTTGATAACTTTCCAATCTTGTTATGTATTTGACATACAGTAAATTAGTATAGACTGATTACAAGCTTATGGGACAGTATCCAAAAATAGAACATGATATTTGACCTTTCAGTGCCAGTTTAATGACATACTCACAAAGCTACAAGGCAGAATTACCATCTTCGGGGAGTGGGATTAATAAATAGGCGGGGTCTAAATATAGCAGAGCTCCAGATAAGCTGCGTATTTGTGTAAATACCCAATTAAAATTGCCAAAAACACAATTGAAATCAGAAGTAGCGAGTATCAAAAAGCAATAAATAATTTGTGGTACCTTTATCATGCTGCAGAAAACAATAAACAGACCACAAATACAGCATATTTTTCTTATTTTCCATGAAAACATCTTGGTATTTCATTAGAATTGTCTCCAAGGAGACAATTCTAATGAAATGCCAAGACATGTTTTCATTTTGAAGCAAACTATTCAATAATTGCTGCCTGTTGATGTGTAAACAGTAGTGCGATTTAAACTTTTGAAAAACCCGATTGCTTCAGAAATAATGGAGTGACAATGCTCAGTTACTAATTCCTTATCTGGAGCCCTGATATAGAACACGGTGTTTTCCATTTCAGCGCCAGTTTAACGACCTACTCACGAAGCTACAAGATAAGATTCAGCAGGCGAGTAATATGATGCGATGCGACAACTGCGGGGGGAAACATAAACGTGTGCCAGTCGAGCGGCCATGGTACAGCGCAAGGTTCTGTGATCGGTGCAGTATACGGCACTCCGCTAAAGAGGTGTGTGTGGGTATTTTACTGTGTTGTCGAACAGACGTAACCCCCACACAATCCCAGCCCCACCCCCCTAAAGATGCAATCATGTCTGTGACTGCAGTAATGGGGATTATGGGTTATGTGGACCACGCGAGCCGATTTCACCAAATTGCAAAGTATATTTATCTAGCAAAGTATACTTTGAGGGAGTAGAGTAATCATTTGTTTTTCTCGAACTGAATTATTTCATATAGAACTAACGACTGCATATATTTGATGATTAATAGTATGCAGAATTATTATACTGAATTTATTACATTATCACAGCCAAAATGGCTGTGATAATGTAATAAATTCAGTATAATAAAAATTAATAAATGTATCCTTAAATTGAAAATTTCTCCCTCAAAGTATACTTTGCTAGATAAGTATACTTTGCAATGTTGGTGAAATAGGCTACTGTGAATCCCTACATAGTTTCTTTTTCACTCTTGTGGGTGGCAGGTGGGAGCATGTGATGGGTAATTTAACAATCGGGGTGCATCCTTACCGGAATCCCGACCGGAGACCTGGTTTGGCCCTCACATACGTCTTTGGTATTCTTGTATGTGACAGTTGAATCTGGTTATAGCCCTTATGTGAGTATTACGATTATTCGTAATCCTATTACTTTTAGGGGAAGGGACAGAGTGACTTTGGTGTATTATGTACCTGGCACCAGGTCAGGTTCTAATTTCAAGGCTGAATATAATTTTTTCCGATGTATGTAAATGTGCCGTTCTGATTTTGGGATTTTCCCCCAAATTCAGCAGGTTACGTACGGGATCGAACCAGTTGGCCCGGCCATAAATGACCTTAGCTGTTGATAGGCCGTTAAACACCAATAAATCAATCAATCGATTCCTTTCATTCAGTAAATTTGCAGAAATGTGCTATAAGATCAGGATCTAGACAGACCAGAAACATCGTAAGCCCCATTTCTACAGTCAGTGCCACATTTATGACTGACTGGACAAATGTAGATCCAGATCAGCCTGTGCGGATGCACTGTTCAACATTCCATCAATTAAACACTCGTCATGCTTCTAACAAGCAATATAGATCATTATCAGGCTTCAGGAGGGTGCTATTTTCTAAGGACCTTGTTGAACGAGCGTAACACCCAAATCCATCAATTTCAGGGCGATGTTTGGGCCGAGACGTCTTTCTTGGGTTTCCTCTGGCATTACTACGCCTGTATGGAGGGCAAGGTGTATGATATTACTGAGTGGGTCGCCTGTAAAGTAAGTCGGTCTTTGTAGATGTAAGAACAATATTGGTCAGTTTGATCTGTCCAGCCTAACCAGGAGGCCGTTTCACTAAACTTCGTACCACTAAAATGTTTGTAAGTGCAAAATTATGATAGTCTGTAAATTTCGCATTAACAATGTTTTCTTGTAAACAATTATTGGATTTATATTTATTGAGCATAGGCTGCATATGCTCAATAAATGTAAATTCATCAATTGAAATTTACAGACTATTCTAAATTTGGGGGGGTATACCGTACGCCTCTCTTACTGACAAATCTATTTTGGATTGGTTTCTTTGTAATTTACCTCATATGACAATATGACAATGTATATTCATGATTGCAAAGCATCCAATTACGTATCAGAATTGTAAAACGCCTGATTTACAATGGAACATCTGTAAAGTGGACACCCTGCGGACCTCCCATGGTGTCTGGTTTAGAGAGGTTCCAGTATACTACATAGCTGCACCTGGGAACAAAGGTCAGATGTTTCTCTTCTTATGGCTGACCTTTAGTCAAAGGTTTGACTGTATTTTTTAAAAAATGCAGGCATTGTGGTTTAGCGCTGTCTGTCCTAGGGGATATGGCGTTGGACTTCAATACCGGAGGTTGTGAGTTCAATCCTCTCCCTGGGGATGGGCCGTGACCTAGGGGATATGGCGTTGGACTTCAATACTGGAGGTTGTGAGTTCAATCCTCTCCCTGGGGATGGGCCGTGACCTAGGGGATATGGCATTGGACTTCAATACCGGAGGTTGTGAGTTCAATCCTCACCCAGGGATGGGCCGTGACCTAGGGGATATGGCGTTGGACTTCAATACCGGAGGTTGTGAGTTCAATCCTCTCCCTGGGGATGGGCCGTGACCTAGGGGATATGGCGTTGGACTTCAATACCGGAGGTTGTGAGTTCAATCCTCACCCAGGGATGGGCCGTGGCCTAGGGGATATGGCGTTGGACTTCAATACCGGAGGTTGTGAGTTCAATCCTCACCCAGGGATGGGCCGTGGCCTAGGGGATATGGTGTTGGACTTCAATACCGGAGGTTGTGAGTTCAATCCTCTCCCTGGGGATGGGCCGTGACCTAGGGGATTATGGCATCCTTGGACTTCAATACTCCGGAGGTTGTGAGTTCAATCCTCACCCAGGGATGGGCCGTGACCTAGGGGATATGGCGTTGGACTTCAATACCGGAGGTTGTGAGTTCAATCCTCTCCCTGGGGATGGGCCGTGACCTAGGGGATATGGCGTTGGACTTCAATACTGGAGGTTGTGAGTTCAATCCTCTCCCTGGGGATGGGCCGTGACCTAGGGGATATGGCGTTGGACTTCAATACCGGAGGTTGTGAGTTCAATCCTCTCCCTGGGGATGGGCTGTGGCCTAGGGGATATGGCGTTGGACCAATACCAGAGGTTGTGAGTTCAATCCTCACAATAGGCATGGGCCGTTGCCTAGGGGATATGGCATTGGACTTCAATACCGGAGGTTGTGATTTCAATCCTCACCCTAGGGATGGGGTTTGGCCTAGGGGATATGGCGTTGGTCTTTAATACAGGAGGTTTTGAGTTCAATCCTCACCCTAGGGATTGGC
Source organism: Conchocele bisecta (assembly GCA_029237695.1). Classification (NCBI taxonomy): domain Eukaryota; kingdom Metazoa; phylum Mollusca; class Bivalvia; order Lucinida; family Thyasiridae; genus Conchocele; species Conchocele bisecta. The sequence goes on along the minus strand of CM055268.1, from coordinate 121,367,544 downwards.
TGTGGCCTAGGGTTTATGGCATTGGACATTAATACCGGAGGTTTCGAGTTTGATCCTCACCCTAGGTGTACTTAACGTAGAATAGTATTTCCATCCCACTGGTCTGTCGGATGATAATTTAATCTGTGGTCCCCCATCTCTATATTTTCATATTTTATTGCAGAAAGACTTTTTCAAGCACATGCAGGCGAATGCCCACCATGTCTTCTATCGGATAGCAACGGAGAACAGTCGGGGCGGAGGGGGTGGGGGCAGCCGGCATGACAAATCTGGTTCCAGCGGTGGCGGGTGAGTTCGCATTTTGTCAACTTCTCATGTGGAGAGCTTTAACGGTGATCATATTAATATAAATTAAACAAATAATCATAAATGTTCATAACACCGTTACATAATTATACCCCCATATAACATAGGAGACAATATTTTTCATAAAAATTTGACAAAATGTACAGAGTACATGCGGAATTTTGTCAATTTTTTTGTCGCGCCCGCTTGCGGAAAGCGAGACATAGTGATCACAATGACGTCCGGGTGTCCGTGCGTCCGTGCGTCCGTGCGTCCGAGTTGACGAGGGTATGCTTGTGCTGCAATTTCTGAGAAAAAAGTATGCTTGTGCTGCAAATTGATCTTGTGTGACTGTCGCACAAGAAAATGTGTCTAAATCGTCTAAAAAGTAGCCTGTGTGACTGTTTCAATGTGTCCCAAAAATCGCAGCAGAAGTGTCCCAAAAATCGCAGCAGAAGTAAGTTGGACACTCTTGGTCATTTGGATGCTATTAGGGTCCATGGACATGATGGAGTTTGGACGATACCGCAAATCTTAAACATTGTCTGGTTTACGAATCTGTAGCTCCGAGGATATGAGACGCTTGGATGTATGGTGCCGTGCGTACACTTTTTGAATTGACACATAAGTAAAATTTGTTGCCACACAAGCAGCATTGTCACACAACTACCCCGCAGTGTGTCCGTCCGAAATCTGCGTTAAAGTTTTTAAATACCTTATATCTCTGCAGTCCTAAGTCACATTGACTTGTAACTTCCATATGCTTATTAGTCATGATCCATATATTCATGCTGTATCCCACTAATGCGGCCCCTGTGCCCCTATGTCAAGGTCAAATGACTTAGAAGTTTGCGTTAAAGTTTCTGTCAAAATTTGCGTTAAAGTTTTCACGTACCTACTATCTATGTAACCGTAAGTCAGATTTGCTTGAAACTTTGTATGCCTATTGGGCATCAAACTTCAAATAAATACACTCTGAGACCATCAAATGCCTCGGCGGGCTCGACATGCAGGCCGCAGCCATCCTCGTTTATGAAAAAATATTGTAAATTTTGTAAACATATTTAATGAAATTATGCAGATGTCTGAAGGTACAAAATCATATGAAGTATGTCGAGGTGGTGTATAGTTTGGTCTTTCCGTCCGGTCGTCCATCCGTTTGTAGCATAAACTTAAAGTTGGGGTCCCATCTGTTAGGCACACAATATATAGATTATATATCGATATTATAGAAATTAAATAGGTGCATAATTGTTTAAGTATTCCGCCACTTTTAAAAATTACGTGTGCCCGCTCCGCTATACAGATAAAATCATTTAGTAAATTATAATTTATTGACAGAGACGCAAGTTTGTATGAGGCTATTTTGTATGCTCATTGCACGTCCAAAAATAAGTACAGAGAATGAATAGTAAATTTTTTAAACTACAGACTTGAAACTTGGTATGTAGCTACCTTATGATGATTAGATGCACAAAGTTTATTTTGATTTTTTATTTGACCCATTGGTAATGGATTATCTTCCCATTTTCGACTTAGAATTTGCAAATTTTGCCTTGTAACTCGTAAAACTTTTAAACTGTAATAGATACAGACCTGAAACTTGGTATGTAGCTTCCTTATGATGAGTAGATGGGCAAAGTTTATTTTGATTCGACACCCGTGTCATGGATTATCTCCCCCTTTTTTACTTAGAATTTGACAATCTTGCTTTTTAACTCATAAAACTTTTAAACCGTAATAACTACAGACCTGAAACCTGGTATGTAGCTTCCTTTTGTTTAGTAGATGCGCATAGTTTATTTTTATTTTTGATTCGACCCCTGGGTCATGGATTATCTCCCCTTTGGACTTGGAACTTTGCCGCATTTACTATCAAAGCGATATGTGGGGCATCCGTGTTCTATGAACACGTTGTCTAGTTTGGCTCTGAAATACGCCTGAACGCAGGAAATGGGATGTAGATAACTAAAATATTCCGGAGGGCATACCGCCTGGCCCCCTAGCAGTCTCCTGAGCGATGCTAGTTCGAACATATAGTAAACTATTTCAATTAAGAAGTCCGGACCCCCTAACCCGAAATCCTCGATCGACGCCTGCAAACGTACATATATTGTTGTAAATTGATCTTTAAATTTGTCTATATTTTCAGTGAAGCGGAGTTGGAAGACTTCATCAGCCATTTATTTCACCAGGCGATGCACACGGATGGCGCAAACTCCCCGTCGTCGTGGCAACCAACACCGCCGCCAGCCAACAGCAGTCCGTCATGGAATCCCCCCGCCTCCCAGCCAACGTCAACCTCGTCAAAACGTAGCCGTCGTAAGAAGAAGAAACACTAACTGCTGTCGCGATTAGGCTTTCATGATTTCTTGGCCTGTGTTTGTACGAGACAAGCCATGTGATTTCGTAACATGGAAGATGTGGGATTTTTTATACATCCATTTAAAAACAGAAAAAATGATATATTCAGTTTTACCATTCGGCGGAGGAATGGGTTGTGGCTTAGTGGTTAGAAGACTTCACTTCCAATCCGGAGGTTGTGAGTTCAAAAAATACTTTCATAGTATTTCCATCCCACTGGTCTGTCGAATGAGACTTTAAACTGTGGTCCCGTCTCCATATGACCTTAGGAAGTTAAACCTTTTCACCTTTTTTTTACCGGGCGGCGGGCAGAAAATCATTGTTTGGATGATAAGTGATATTTAATGAAAAATATTTCCTTTTTTTAAATGACATCAAAAGTTTACATACTTCTCGGAGCAACTGCAGGATAGAATTCCACATTTGCTATGACAATGTTGTTAACTTTCTACGACATTTACCGAAAATATCACAGTTTCTGTAAATAGTTTTCATGAAAAATCTCACTCCTTAGGTACAAAATCAGATGGCCTGTCTTGTGTACTTTTCTGAGCGTGTGCTTGTTGCTCGTGCTCAAGGAGGCTGAGGGAATTAGAAGCTTCATATATGTGGCTGTGACTTGGGGCTTGTGGGATTTGTGACCAGTGTACCTCCTGATCCAATTGCCCACTCATGTTGCCTGATATCAATCTATATTGCACGTTACAAGCATGACGTTTCTTTCATTGATGGAATGGCGAACAGTGCATATCCTGATCAGCCTGTGCGGATGCACAGGCTGATCTGGATCTACACTGGTCGCAAAACCCATAAGCCCCACTTTGAGTTCAGTCAGGATATAAGCTGTATGATATGTCTGCCAGAATTTATTTTTTTTTATATCTGTAAGAAATGTTTAGGGACCGAGTAAACAGAAAAAACATTGGGTGGCAATTTTTTGGAGTTTATTACGGGCCCACGACAATACCCCACTAATGATTTTGCTACCATACGCATAAATGGGTGGCAGGTGGGAGCATGCGATGGGTAATTTAACGATCAGGGTTATTCCTTACCGGAATTCCGACTGTAGACCTGGTTTGGCCCTCACGTACGTCTTTGGCGTTTTGTATGTGACAGTTGAATCTGGTTATACCCCTTATGTGTGTATTGCGATTATTCGTAATCCTATTTTAGGGGATGGGGCCAAGTGACTTTGGTGTAGTATGCACCTGGCACCAGGTCAATTTCAGGGCTGAATATATTTTTCTCGATGTAAATATACCATTGGGATTTTGGGACCTTAGCTATTGATAGGCTGTTAAACACTAATAAACAAACAAACAAAACCGCTGATGCAAAAGCGAACCAGTGTGTAAAATAGTGAAAGTGTTATTTTCGCGGCCCTGTAAAAACTTCAACAATGCCAAGTAAAATTGCCACCCAAGTTTTTCTGTTTCTGGGTCGCTAAGCAATACTTTTATCCAATGAAATCAATTTGGCAGACATGTCACATGACTTCATACAGAGCTCCAGTTAAGGTGCGTAATTTGACCAACTTGGGGTGAAATTTTGTTATTTCTTCATCGATAATGGCAAGTTGGGAGTCCTTTAGAATCGTCTCATTGAGACGATTCTAAAGCACTCCCAACTTGCCATTTTTGATGGAGAAAGTAGAGATTTACCTCCAAATTACGCAGCTTACCTGGAGCACTGTTCATAACTTACGAGACTATTGTTTGAAGCGACAATTGCGGACTATTAGATATGTTGATTTTCCTTGCCAGAATGATTCAGGAGTTAAAGACTTATCAGCAATGTCATTAATCTGTCCGTCTATTAAAGACGTTAAACCTTAATTAGTTGATCAACAAAACTGTAATGTTGGAATTTTGCTGCTTAATTTAGCCCAGTAGCCGATTTCACCAAAATTGCAAAGTGTACTTTGTAGGGAGTAATGATTTATTTTTCCCGAAATGCATTATTTCATATAGAACTAACGACTGCATATATTTGATGATTAAAAGTATGCAGAATTATTATACTGAATTTATTACATTATCACAGCCAAAATGGCTGTGATAATGTAATAAATTTAGTATTATAAAAATTAATAAATTTATCGTCGAGTTGAAAATTTCTCCCTGAATGTATACTTAGCAAGATAAGTATACTTTGCAATTATAGTGAAATCAGCTACAGAACTACTACGTTGCTGTAAAACTGGGGAAATGGGGCTTACGGGATTTTCGACCAGTGTAGATCCAGTTCATCATCCAGTGCCTATTACTATATTCTTCAATCGCGATTTTTTTATGAATGTGGTAAAAAAAAAATTATTCCACCAGCTTTCGAAGTCTGCCCAGGTGGCGGCCGGAGGTATCTGTATGCCCCTGCTCACATGCTCTACGGTTTGTTTCACGAAACCTGCCCAAATTGTCTGGATATATCCACAATGTAAAAATAATTTTGTTTTTTATATTAGATTTTAGAAAAATTTATGAATGAACCTTTTTATTTCGTGGAATTTGGTCAAATATTGATTTTATTGCTAAAAATTATATCTCTATGGGAATTTACAAGGGAGGGGGGGGGGGGGGGGGAAGAGGTGGAGGAGCTGGGGGAGGAGTTGAAAAACAAACAAAAATGGAAATGCAACCGGACAAGATAACTTGGAAATTATCTATTAAACTAAGAAAACAAAAGATAAATGTTTCTATTTCTGAAATTAGAAGAAAAAAAATCACCATTTTTAACATGGGGACAATTTCTTTTCACAATAAAATCAATATTTGATCAAATTCACAAAATAAAGAGAAGGCTCATACTAGTTTGATAAATTTAATATAGTTGGCTCAAAATGTTCTTTATATCAGACATCATCGGAGACATTTTCTGGCAAAATAAGCACTCATTCAACATTACCCCACGTAATTGATTGGCATTATTATACATTTTATATGAGACGTAAATTTCCACACTGATATCAGGGGCGATAACCGTGTTTCTGGGCACGTGTTGTGAAACAGACAGTAGTTTTCATAATTAAAATAAAATCAAAGGCTTCCTGGCTATTTCTCATTTAAAACATGAGCAATAAATCTAATTATGACACGTTCCATGTCAATATGCCAAACACAGAGCATGTTTTTCCATGGCTTCTCAACTGTGGAAAAGTGATTTTGACGGGTGGAATGTAATTTGAAAAAAAAGTGGCAGAAATTTTATTTTGCCAGAAGAAGATTGGCGACCGACTTGACTGTTCGTATGGATCTACATTGGTCACAAACGCTATATAAGCCTCATTCTCGAGACACGGGTCACATACGGCCGCATAATGCATTCTATGTTGTAATTGTTATTGCGTTTTGTCTATGTGTGTTTCATCCATTTCAAGCCGAGGATACGACATTTTGCTTGTGGAAAACCCTGAATATTTTCATTGTGCTTAGAAGTATATGTCGCGACCACCATTTGAACCGTCTCATCGAGACGGTTCAAATGAGTGGTCACAACATATACTTCCATTGAGAAATAGCAAAAATAAAATATTTAAAAAAGAATTCACACTTGTAACGATGTATTCCGAATGTACTCTGTTCAGTAGACCATGGTTGCATATGAAACTTTCTGAGCACGTTCTGTATACGACATAAAACCCGAATTGTTAAAATTGTACCAGAAATCAAGCTGTTTGATTGGCAGAGACCGAATAACTCTCTGTCTCGGCTTGTCAAACTTATTGATTTCGAGGTATGCAGCTGGTTTGGAGCTTACGAAATGGTAAATTTAATCCCGATATACCTGGTTTGGCTATCGGGTATGTTTTTATATATTTGTCTTTCTTGTTACGAGTTGAATTATAAAAGTAGTAAGGTTAGTATTACTTGTAGGGAGTCGGGCTAAGTGACACTGGTGTTGTGAGGACCTGGCACCAGATCGTGTTATTCTAACTTCAGGGTTGAATATGTATTGATTATTCAGTTCTGATTTTGGTATTTTCATCCCAATGCAGCAGGTTACATGCGGGATCGAACCCGTTTGCCTGCCCTTAAAAAACCTTAGCTGTTGATTGGGCATTAAACGTCAATATAAAACAATCCTCGTTTATGTAGCAATGGTGGTTGGACGATAAACTCATTCACTTTCAGAAAGAAACGTTTGCTGTGCACTACATTGTATGTATATGTATACAGAAGTTTTGTATCTAGAGAGTATTATAGTATTTTATCCGGTCAACACAGTGCGTATGTGCCGTGAAACACGGTGCCGTGAAACATTTTTGATATCCAGTCAATACTATTTTTGCATTTTACAGCCATGTGTAGGTGTTGACGGGATAAATAGAATAGTAGGTTAGTGCCGTGAATGGGAAAAAATATCTGGCGCGGCACGGAAACGGGATGTGCTCGGCAGAGCCTCGCCCATCCCGTTTCCTGAGCCTTGCCAGATATTTTTTCCCATTCACGGCATTAACCTACTATTCTCTATATACCCCCATATTTCAAATTCAATGTGTATTTTACTTTTACAAATGTACTATTGATTTTCTTCCTTATTAAATAGAGAACAAAGGATAAAAAATAAAACAAATTTAAAAATTCACTTATTTGAGCACTGTTTGCTTTTTGCAGTTCAACTAAGTAAATGTTCAACTTTATTACAGTATTTTCACAACTCAATTGCAAATCAATGCGTATTTTCACATTGCTGTGAATGTTTTATACTCCCACTTTTGATAATCAATGCATATTCTGCTAAAATAAGCGCGTAAAATACGCCAATACGCACCTTATCTGGAGCTCTGTTTGGTGCCAATGTTTGTGTATTCTTTCTGTTTGTTACTCTCTTGTTGTTTTCCTGTAACTAAATATCTGACATCATATTTTGCATGTAAGCATGACAATGCAAAGACAGTACATGTACTTCTGCATTGCCAGTTTTTCAAACATCTATTTTAACCCTTGCAAAGCTGGAATATGTATGTATGTTTTTTTATTTCCTCCGCGAAAACAAGTTTGAGATGAGGCAATTTTCAAGTGCTGTATAAATGTTTTCCTTTTGCAAAAGAAGACACTTTCTTAAAAAAAATAACCCGGCTTTAAATGACCTTAGCTGTTGATAGACCGTTAAACACCAATAAATTAAATTAAATTCACAATCTGTGACGGACCATGTCATCTTAGCTGTTGATAATCCGTTAAACACCAATAAATTAAATCAAATCATCTTGTTTATAAGGATTTTTTTTTTTTTTCTCTGTTTTTATTATTATCGAGGCTGCCAGCGAGGGGATAAGCCGAGTGATAACGATGCTCTATACTACTGCCTGTTCCACGTTTTGTTGCCGACAAACTTTTGGCTATTAAAGACATTAAATCTCAGAAATATCTAAAGGTAAGTAGTTTTTCATCAATAATACAAAAAAAGTCATCCTCGCCAAAAAAAAAATTATTTGATGAAATTCCATTAAATATTGATTTTATTGTGAAAAAAACAATGTTCCTATAACGAATTTAACATGGGGGCTAAAAATAGATTTTTAAAAAAATATCTTTTTAATTGTGGACTAATTTTCAAAATCTAACTTGTTTTCTTAGTTACATCATTTACAAACAACTATCTAGACAGGTTTCGGAGTCAGTTTCCAAAATGTTTTGTTTTTCGACCCTCCTGGTCTCTCTTTACCTCCTTTTTGCAATAAAATCAATATTTGATTGAATTTAGATACTTCTGAGATTGAATTTGTTTAATAGCCAAAAATTTGTCGGCAGCAAAACGTGGAACAGACAGTAGTCGATCTGTTTTCGACAGGCCCGTTTCACTCAACTTTGTACGACTAAAACTTAGGATCGTCTGGAAATTTCAATTGATGGATTTACAGTTATTGAACATAGGCTGCATATGCAGCCTATGCTCAATAAATGTAAATCCAATAATAAAATATAGTTAATGTGAAATTACAGACTATCATAACGAACATTTTCGCCATACAAAGTTTAGTGAAACGGCCCCCAGGTCCTTTGTTCTATCCCCAGTAGTTGGCAAAAATTTAGTCCTTACATTTCTTCCGCTGTGCAATTGCTATATTTTTGTATGTGTATCAATTGAATGTGATAATAACAAACAGATATTGTGCAACATGTAGTTAAGGATCAATTGTCTTGGTCCATGATTATCCCCGCGCCAATAAGCAAGAAGGGATATAATATAGCGTTAGTCCATATACATTAGCAACTCCTTTCATTTTTCAACTCGTGAACCGCATCACTGAATTTGAAAATATTTGGCCACAATGTGTGTAATGACGGTGCTTTGATTTGCATACGACCCACGTCTTGGTTTGGCCCTCAAGTACAGTTTATCTTTGGCTCTTTTGTTACCAGGGAGTTTAATTGGGTTATTGCCCATTATAAAAGAAGGAAGATTATTACCGATCCTACTAGTAGGTGGTGGTCGGGTGAATGAGACGGCGTAAATTAACGGTATGGGTTCCTCCTTATAGGAATCACGATTTGCCTGGTTTGGCCCTCGGGTACGTTTCTTCGGCTCTTTTGTTACCGGGGAGTTGAATTGGGCTATTGCCCATTATAAAAGAAGGAAGATTATTACCGATCCTACTGCTTTTGGGAGGGGCCAAATGATTCTGGTGTGGCGAGGACCTGGCAATCAGATCAGGATTATTCTGATTTCAGGGCTGAATATATAAAAAAAATTATTGTAAATATTCATTTCTGATCCCCACATTTCGGATCCCCACACCACCACCATTTGTACAGGTAATATATGGGATTTAGTACTAAACCCATTGACCCGGCCTTAAATGACCATTGCTGTTGATAGGCCGTCAAACCCCAACAAACAAACGACCCACGTACGACTGCCCAAGGTCACTGAGTACTTATGTTCACCTTATTTGTAAGGCAAAAATGTTATTATTTTTTTTATTATTATTATTATTTTTATCAAGGCTGCCAGTGAGGGGATTAGCTTGCCCTAGTTGTAAATCATGAATTTGCAAATGCAGCGTGCCGGTAATCAATTATTAAATATTTTAAATAGTGAGCGATATTGTACCGGGCTTTTTGTGAGTGTGCATATTACCGGATTTTATGCGCTTTTTCGCTCGTCTAGAGAGCTCGATATGACTAGAATTTTACATTGTTTGGTAACTTGTCTTGATCGTTGGGCTCTTGTTAATTTTAGAGATAAGTATTGTACAAGTAACACTTAAAATCCTGGAACTGAAAATGATCGTCTGCATTTGTTTCATATTTAGTCTTTTCTCTTAATGAAATCATGGTTTGGCAACATTTTAGAATCATTTCCCGTTGGAATTGCTGATAAAGCATGTTTTCATTGAGAAAAATGGAAAATACATGCAATGGATAAAAACAGCAGACAACAAAATGAATTGTTCCTATTGGTCTGACAATTATGATGCAACTATCATACAGTGAAACCTCTCTAAACCCGACACCCTGGGACCTCCCACTGTACTGGGGACCTCCCACTGTACTGGGGACCTCCCACTGTACTGGGGACCTCCCACTGTACTGGGCACCTCCCACTGTACTGTGGGGACCTCCCACTGTACTGGGCACCTCCCACTGTACTGGGCACCTCCCACTGATACACCTCCCACTGTACTGGGCACCTCCCACTGTACTGGGCACCTCCTACCCACAGTACTGTGGGGACCTCCCACTGTACTGGGCACCTCCCACTGTACTGGGCACCTCCCACTGTACTGGGCACCTCCCACTGTACTGGGCACCTCCCACTGTACTGGGGACCTCCCACTGTACTGGGCACCTCCCACTGTACTGGGACCTCCCACTGTACTGGGCACCTCCCACTGTACTGGGCACCTCCCACTGTACTGGGACCTCCCACTGTACTGGGGACCTCCCACTGTACTGGGCACCTCCCACTGTACTGGGGACCTCCCACTGTACTGGGACCTCCCACTGTACTGGGGACCTCCCACTGTACTGGGGACCTCCCACTGTACTGTAGACCTCCCACTGTACTGGGGACCTCCCACTGTACTGGGGACCTCCCACTGTACTGGGGACCTCCCACTGTACTGGGGACCTCCCACTGTACTGACCTCCCACTGTACTGTAGACCTCCCACTGTACTGGGGACCTCCCACTGTACTGGGGACCTCCCACTGTACTGGGGACCTCCCAGGGTGTCCGGTTTAGAGAGGCTACACTGTAAATCAAGTTTCTGAACCCTCTATGACACAGCTTAGTGATTTACGATCATGAACACACTTCATAATTGTGGGTGGTTGGTCGGGCGAAAGCGAACCCCCCCCCCCCCCCATTTGTACATGTACTTGAACATGTACTTGTACAGGTAATATATGGGATTTAGTACTAAACCCATTGACCCGGCCTTAAATGACCTTAAGTGTTGATAGGCCATTAAGCCCCAACAAACAAACACTTCATAATTAGAACTATATTACAGAGAAAACTATCCAACATAATCACTCGGATCTTTTGAAGTGTCCGGTTTTACTGTACTTCTATAGCCAAGATTGTAGGATGTTAGCTACGATATAATTTAGAAAGTTTGACATTGTATTGTATTCATATATTTTTAAAGACACAATGCAGAACATCTAGACTATATCTGTGTTTCTATATGAGTGTATCGTGTGCTTTCAGTTCATTGTATCTAGTTTTCAATATGCAAGTGATCCGCATAATTGGCCCCGGCTTTGGGATTATCTACCTTATAGCATACGGTATGGAACTGGAGAACATGAGGCTAGTGACTTGTGATATCAAGTTTGGTGCGTGCAGATTGCTATTCCAATGTCAAGGTTGATAGGCCGTTAAACACCAATAAATCAAATTAGGGTTGAATATATTTTTTTTCTGGAAATATTATGTTCTTATTTTGGGATTTTCCCCTCCATCTATACACAGGACAAATGGGATTCGACCCGGTTAACTCAGCCATAAATCAATCAATCGACCACGATAACCCGGCTGTTGACAGGCCGTTAAACCATTAAATAAATCAATAAGCATTATCTCGAGCAAGGTTAGAAAACATTCCGAGGCTTGCAGAAACATGTAGTTTTCAAATACAGATTGACCGTGATACATTGTATCAGCGTCGATGACTGTATCACGGTCAATCTGTATTCTAAAACTACAGATAGAGTAACCTGATGACTGATAATCGGTAACCTGTCATCGGGTTACTGTACCCGTGCATCTGTTCAATGTACTGCAAGTGACCTAATAAAAAAAATCAATGTCAAAAATCTTATTTCTGAAATGAATATTGGTAGTGTATTTTACATACTTGTGATAAGGAAGGTTATCTCAGAGCGGCGTCCTGGGACCTGTTTCACTAAACTTCTTATGATAAAAATGTTTCTCGCATTAACGTGGCTAACTAACGTTACCATTTTGCACCAACATGCACACGTCATTACATTTGAGCTCATCAAGCGACTGGTGTGGTATGGACCTGCCATCAAAATTGCAAAGTATGCTTATCTGGCAAAGTATTCTTTGAGTGAGTAATCGTTTATTTTTCCTGAAATACATTATTTCATATAGAACTAACAATATTTTTGATGATTAAACGTATGCAGAATTATTATACTGAATTTATTACATTATCACAGCCAAATTGGCTGTGATAATGTAATAAATTCAGTATAATAAAAATTAATAAATTGATCCTAAAATTGAAAATTTCTCCCCCAAAGTATAATTTGCTAGATACGGTAAGTATACTTTGCAATGTTGGTGAAATAGGCTACTGGTCAGGTTATTCTGATTTCAGGGCTGAATATATAATATTTTTTTCGATGTAAATATTCTGTTATGATTTTGGGATTTTCCCCTCAATGCAGCAGGTTACATGCAGGTTGGCCCGGCCTTAAATGACCTTAGCTGTTGATTGGCCGTTAAACACCAATAAATCAAATCATATCTGAAATTCAATTTTGCATTTACAAACTTCTTAGTCTTACGACGTTTAGTGAAACTGCTCCAGATCTGTTGTGGCGTTATGTACGAGTATTGCAGCACGTTTTAGATGCTTAAATGTCATGTTGGCTTGTCATCATCATATGAAAGTGCATGTGTGAATTGGTGTACATCATATTTATACATGTCTTTTGGCATTTTGTATGTGACAGTTGAATCTGGTTATGTGAGTATTACGATTAATCGTAATTCTATTTTAGGGGAAGGGGCCAAGTGACTGGTGTGGTATGGACCTGGCACCAGGTCAGGTTATTCTAATTTCAGGGCTGAATATATCGTTTCTCGATGTAAATATTCCGTTCTTATTTTGGGATTTTCTCCCCAATGCAGCGGGATTGAAACCGTTTGCCCGGCCTTACATGACCTTAGCTGTTGATAGGCCGTTAAACACCAATAAACAAACAAACATATTTATACCTCTGGCATACGAAGTCGAGGGGTATATAGATTTTGTATTTCCATCCGTATGTCTGTAAGATTTGTTAAGTTGTTCGTCGGACCAGGCGCGTGGATGTGTCCGTGAGTCACTGCTCATTTGCTCTAGTTAATAATTTGCTCATTTGCTCTAGTTAATAATTATCATCATGTAAACTTTTCTTGTGAACCAGGAGCAATCTTCATGATGAATCCATCCTTAAGGATTTGTATGTTAACATCAAAATTGCAAAGTATACTTTGAGGGAGTAATCATTTATTTTTCCGGAAATGCATTATTTCATACAGAACTAAAGACTGCATATATGTGATGATTAAAAGTATGCAGGATTATTATACTGAATTTATTACATTATCACAGCCATTTCGGCTGTGATAATGTAATAAATTCAGTATAATAAAAATTAATAAATTGATCCTAAAATTGAAAATTTCTCCCTCAAAGTATACTTTGCTAGATAAGTATACTTTGCAATGTTGGTGAAATAGGCTACAGATATCACAGATTTGTCCCTCGGGTACGTTTTTGGCTTTCTTGTTTCTCGAGAGTTGAATCCGGTTATACCCATTATAAAAGTATTATGAATTAATCCTATTACTTTTTGAGAGTAGGGCTAAGTGACTGGGTTTCACTAAACTTTGTACGACTAAAATGTTCGTAAGTACAAAATTATGATAGTCTGTAAATTTCACATTAACAATCTTTTCTTGTAAACAATTATTGGATTTACATTCCATCAATTGAAATTTCCAGACGATCCTAAATTTGCACTTACGAACATTTTAGTCGTCCAAAGTTTAGTGAAACCCAGTCACCTGGTGTGGTGAGTATAAAAATATATTTTTTCCTGTAAATTTTCAGTTCTGATTTTGGCATAATATGCGATTCAAACCCATTAACCTGGCCTGAAATGACTTTAGCTGTTGACGGGCTGTTAAACACCATTAAATAAAAAATAAAAACTGGTATTCACACCAGGGGCCCATTTCACTAAACTTCGTACGACTAAAATGTTCGTAAGCGCAACGGCCCCGTGCAGGCACCGGGGCAGGATCCAACTGATCCTGAGAATAGTGTTGCAGTAGCCATTGCTTGTCGTAAAAGGCGACTAAACTGGCTTAACGATTGTGTTCATACTTTCCGGAACCCACTATACCGGATTTGGCCCTCATGTACATTTTTGGCTTTCTTGTATGTGAGAGTTGAGTCGGGCTATGCCCCATATATAAAAGTAAGATTAGCGCTAATCCTATTACTTTTAGGGGATGGGATAAATGATGCTGGTGTGGCGAGGGCCTGGCACCAGATCAGGTTGTTCTAATTTCAGGACTGAATATATATTTTGATTGTAAATATTGAGTTCTGAAGTTGGGATTTACCCCCCTCGGACAGGTGGATACGGGACACGACCCCGTTGACCCGTCTGCGTGTAGACTCCCTGAGGCTTGTACCTCTATGTCAGAAAAGCGGACGTTAAACCCTATTCACTCACTCACTCACTCACTCACTCACTCGTAAGCGCAAATTCAGAATCGTCTTGAAATTCAATTGATGGATTTACATTTATTGAGCATAGGCTGCATGTGCAGCCTATGCTCAATAAATGTAAATCCAATAATTGTTTACAAGAAAACATTGTTAATGTGAAATTTACAGACTCATAATTTTGCATTTACGAACATTTTAGTGTTACGAAGTTTAGTGAAAGGGCGCCGCCCCTGGGGCTTAGTGATATATCGTAGTATAGGTACCTAGCATACTTTGAGGGAGTAATCATTTATTTTTCCCGAAATGCATTATTTCATATAGAACTAACGACTGCATATATTTGATGATTGAAAGTATGCAGAATTATTATACTGCATTTATTACACTATCACAGCCAAAATTCAGTATAATAGAAATTTGAATAATTTCTCCCTGAAAGTATACTTTGCTAGATATTAAAGTAGATAAAAATAGGCTACAGAAGTGCTGTTTGATCTGTGTATTCATTGATCAAAACATAATCGATCCCAGTTTTGTTACCATAACTCATTATTAGCCGATCTATTTATAGGTTATAATATATTGGTTATCCATCAAATTCTGAAAAAGTTTGTAGCAACCCTTTTCTCCGCTATTTGGTAATCTACGAACGCGAATTTTTCTGTATCACTTCCAAATTGCATCAACCGATAAAGTTTGCATTTTTGGCAATTATCTCCGTTTAAAACTTTACTTATAGCCAAATAACACAATTTTGAATACGTAATGAGCTGAACGCCGGAAGAGATTCAACCCGGAAGTTGTTGTTGTTGAAGTCCATAGTTGGCTCTAATGGCCATATACGCCAACATACGCCGATTATTGGGCTAATTTAAAGCTTTTATTTATTAAACAGAACAAGTTTCAGCCACGTATAATCGCGTAAAATGTGTTTATTCGGCTAATTTATAATCGACCTCTGCTCAAAATCTCCACCGACTAGCGACCCCAGCATCTCGGGTTTATCCCATTGGATCGTGTATGCGCGTCATTTGACGCTAGTTAATATTCACAAAATTTTCCACCAATCAAAAAGAAGAATTGCCCTTCATAGCGAACTTTGATTTGTTTACGTATCATGCAGGGATGGCAGGGATGCATCCAGCACGCGCGATTGCGGCAATCCCCCTTAATTATTGTCAATGCCGCAAATTATTGATTGTCTTGCGCCCGACATCGCGCAAAAAATCACGGATGGGGCACATTAGGCCAATCTGGGCATGTGCCTGAATACGCAGGAGCTTGCGTCTATTTTTAGATGACACTGTAACCGCTAGATATATATAGCCCTGGTAGCTCCGCCCACTCGCGTGCTGCCACAGAATTCGGACAAACACACAGTGACTACAACTTTGTGTATTGCGGAGTGTAATTTGTAGATAAATAGAGCATACAGTACAGGTGTTACGCTGGAATATTTCGCAACATAATGGTGACAACAAAACATTGCTGCTATGGCATTGCTGCTATTGGATGGATTTGGGAACGGGTTTCCAAAACCTGCACAAAATCGAGAAAAATGTCAACGCTGGGTACAGAACTGTGGTCGAAAATAGTTTACCATTGACAATGTTACCAGAGACACCTACATATGTTCGATGCACTTTACCCTGATTTGATCGGCTAATAACATCATGCTCTGCATGACTTTTCATTTCTTGTTGTTATTTTTCTGTTCATACGCTATATTAACTCGCTGAATATTTGGTTACCAGTCTCAGTGGCCATATATATTCCTCCAAAACAGAAAATCCAGAATTTGTTTCCATTTTAATTAAAGAGGCAATGGAATATATGTTAATGATATACAAGTTTAAAACTAGATTATACACAAATGATATAATATTGACTTTCTCTTTCACAGACTTGATTGATGTCTGATAGTATAAACGACGTGAGCATTTAATCTTTTTAATTTTTTTAGAAAAAATAATTTCCCACCGACATCAATCGTCATATAAAATAAAAGATGTTAGCTATAATTATCCCCTCACCAATAGGCAAGAGGGGATATAGCGTTGGTCCATGTATGTTGGTCCATGTATGTAGGTCCATGTACATGCGTTCGTGCATACGTACGTTGACACCTTTCATTTTTCAATAACTTGTGAACCGCTTCACCGATTTTGATAATATTTGGCCACAATGTGTGTCTAGTGATGCTGCTTTGTTTTGCATACGACCCACATCCGACCCCCCAAGCTCAAGGTCGCCGAGGACTGATGTTCACCTTGTTTGTAAGGCAAAAATATTAAAAAAAAATTATTTTCCATAACTCATCAACCACTTTACTGATTTTGATAATATTTGGCCATTTTGTCTGTCTAGAGATGCTGCTTTGTTTTGCACACGACCCATGTCCTACCGCCCAAGGTGAAGGTCGGAGGACTTTTTTTGTTAACGAAGCCAGTTCTTGTTTTCTATGCTTTGATACGACAAGAGGTGTTACAGCTTTAAAACAAAATTGGTGCATGTGCACAAATCAATTCTTTTTGTCAGTGTCTAGTTAAAATGTGATTTTCACGTTTGGTGAACATGTATGGCCACTATTTTATTATAAGACCAGAGTTTTGTTTATCTTTAGATTTACGGGAATGTTTCACAACATAGACAATTGGTTCGTCATTTATGCAAGATTCACTGCGAGGGTGTGCATATCTAATCTGATCTGAACCATGAATCTCAACCCTTTCTACCCCAAGTCACTGGAATGGACTGTGATATATGCTAATTTTCTCACCAATCCAATCGTCACAAAATGATTTTCAGAATAGTCCATTTATGAAAAGAGGGTGTTTTTGTTCTAAAAAATATTAAAATTACTTGCAAAAAGTGCTTGCAAAAAGTGCAAATCCTGATGAGACGGCTCGTGACGAGCCGGCTCATCTGGATCTGCACTGTTTGCAAACGCCGCTATAGCGAGCTTTCAGGTTCAAGGTGTTAACCCGTAAAAGACGAGAACCGAATATTGTCGTCTGCTGTTTTTTCATTCTCAACTTAAACATTGATAGCACATGAGAATTGTCCATTGGAGAGAATTCCCATGTGCTTAAAAAAAAAATGTTTATCTTCAATAGAAATGGAAAATCAAAGATCACAGCCGACGACAAATTTATTCTGCATTGTAAGGAATGGGATTCACACCTGGGGCTAAGTGGTCCGGTGTGTATTTAGTAAGGGTGCCTGACACCAAATCACAACACTATTTCAATGCTGAAAGTGTTTAATATAATTTAATGCTGAATGTAGTGTTCACCCCATTGCGTTCACATTTCTTATACCTTTTTTTCCCCGTTACATGTACATGTCCTAAATTAACCCCTTTATTTTAAATTAGGGTAGCTTTCACGTAAATCTAAAAAAATCTCTTGGTCTGCGAGCCCATAGGTCTTGTGTCTTGTTGAAAAATGTTGAACGGTCGTTTTATGTATGGATTTTTCTAGACTTGGGAAGTGCCATCCTTGGAGCACCAGCCGTAGCAATTCTACTGTAAATCTCGTTTTATCTTGAAAGTTTTGTTATAATTGTCAGAATCATGCGATTTAACAATGTCCGTGTACCTGGGTAAATTTCTGCGGAATTTTTAACAGAATTGTGTGCAAAGCCTCAGTGATTGATTTAACCCTTAGACCGCTACACACAACAATTATTGTCGTCTGCTGTTGCTTTTATATCTTGCCTTATTTCTCAATAAAAACATGGTTTGACAGCACTTCAGAATCATTTCCAATGGAACCGATTCTGAAGTGTTGCCAAAGCATGTTCTAAATTATACTAAAGTGCTGCCAAAGCATGTTTTTGATGATAAAAATGGAAAATAGAAAATAAACAGCAGACGACAAAAAAATTAAGATAGGGTGAGAGTTAACTAGTGTCTAGAATGGAAAACTTCTATAGGCGGTAAAGTATTATTTAATCATTTCACAACTAACTCTTGTTAGGTTTCACAAATTGTGCATTCTTGCACGGCAACAGTTTAAATATGTTAATACCCTTAGAATTGGACGAACATAAATGGTTGTCTGTTGTTGTTTGACAGCACTTTAGAATCATTTCAAATTCACGTTTTGGTGAGAACATTTGAAAATCAACAGCAGACATTGTAAGGATTAATTATCTCCAGTTCATATCATATGGTGTATAGTAGAATGAAATAGGTTAAATAAACAAGTAATAAATAAAATCTTTGATATAGTCAAACATTTATTCATTTAAAATTACAAAATTACATACAGGGTGATGTCATAACGTTAGACCAGTGCAAAATGGTGTATCCACCATATTGCACCAGGTACACGGTGAAATATCCACCATATTGCACCAGGTACACGGTGAAATATCCACCATATTGCACCAGGTACACGGTGAAATATCCACCATATTGCACCAGGTACCCGGTGAAATATCTACCATATTGCACCAGTACACGGTGAAATATCCACCTCCACCATATTGCACCAAGTACACGGTACAGGTTGAAATATCCACCATATTGCACCAGGTACACAGTGAAATATCCACCATATTGCACCAGGTACACGGTGAAATCACACGATTCTGACAATTATGACAAATAACTGCGAGATAAAACAAGAAAGTCATACATGAAGCGATCAATAAAATATATGTGTCACAATATGTACTATATATTTACATGTATTAAATATCGTTTGTTTGAATATATGTTTGTAATTATTATCATCACCTGTACTCGAAATCAGTTCATTTGATTGATCGAGAGACCGTGGTAAGTCTCTGCCAATCGAACAACCCGATTTTGAATGATCGCAAAACATGGAATGAAACCAACCCATCCTGCAACACATAATTGTTGTCATGATTATGATGTATTTTAGCTAGGGTGAAATTTAAAAATAAAAAAATTAAAACTGCATCATAGGTATCACAGGCTCACTATATACTTTTACGCACGACTATGGGTGAATGCATACAGAGTTGCAATCAAAGTCTAAGGCCGGGTCAACGGGTTCGATCCCGCATTTAACGTGTTGCATTAGGAGGAAATCCCAAAATCAGGACGGAATATTTACATCAAGATAAATATATATTTAGCCCGAAATTAGAATAAGCCGACCAGGGGGCCGTTTTACTAAACTTTGTACGACTAAAATGTTCGTAAGTGCAAAATTATGATAGTCTGTAAATTTCGCATTAACATTGTTTTCTTGTAAATAATTATTGGATTTACATTTATTGAGCATAGGCTGCATATGCAGCCTATGCTCAATAAATGTAAATCCATAAATTTAAATTTACAGACGATGTTAAATTTGCACTTACGAACATTTTAGTCGTAAGAAGTTTAGTGAAACGGGGCCCCTGGTGCCAGGTCCATTCCACACCAGTCACTTGAGTGGCAGGTGGGAGCATGTGATGGGTAATTTAGCGATCCTTAACGGAATCCCGACACCTGGTTTGGCCCTTTGGCATCTTGTATGTGACAGTTGAATCTGGTATACCCCTTATAAAGAGTAATCCTACCGGTATTACTTTTTAATAGGGGAAGGGACCAAGTGACCTTAATAGCTGGGCCCTTTCCCCTAAAAGTAATAGGATTACGAATAATCGTAATACTCACATAAGCGGTAAGAATTATGATTATTCGTAATCCCATTACTTTTAGGGGAATCGTCAAAGTACAGTGAAACCTTTCTAAAGGTTAGTTGTGCTTCATTTAGGTAGGTTTCATTCATTCTCCGATGATCATGTATATTCATGATTACCAAGCATCCAGGCTTGTCTTGAAGTATTCGTCTATCTATTTTACATTGGAACATCTCTAAACCGGACACCCTGGGGACCTCACCCCAGGGTATCCGGTTTAGAGAGGTTCCACTGTACCAAAAACATAGTCTGGAGTTCTGCAGAAAATAAACAAAAACAAGAAATGTGGCCTGTCGGCACACGAATGCCCCCCCCGGTGGCAGATTGGAGAAACTGTTGCAAAGATAATTAACCAAAGTGATAAGTATTCACAAGCACATTTATGAAGGTCAAAAGGTCAAGGTCATATTAATTTAAGAGCAGTGTGGGTGTGTGGCATTTGTCCACAAGTATGCTGTATTGAATTATTAAAGTAATCCACCAAGGGATATTGAAGTTATGACAGAAATGAGAAACTTCGGCAAAGTTCTTGATGTAAATTAAAAGTTCAAAATTGTGAAGGTCAAATGGTCAAGGTAATATTAAGAGCAGCATGGAAGTGTGGTATTTGTCCACAAGTATGATATATTGAAATATTGAAGTAATATATCGAGGGATATAGAAGTTATGACAGAATTCAGAAACTCCAGCGAACTTAATGTGTGAAAAAAGTTCAAAGTTGTGTAGGTCAAAAGGTCAATGTCATATTAATGGCAGCATAGATGTGTGTCATTTGTCCACATGTATGCTGTGTTGAAATATTTAAGCAATCATTCAAGAGATATCGAAGTTATGAAATAATTGAGAAACACTGGCGACCTTCTTAATGTGCCGGACACGCGGACACCGTTCAAACACTATATATGGCTCCTGTTCTACAGAGTCCGTGGGCATAAAACTGCGATATATGATTGAAATAACACAAAAAATATGTTTGTGGTTAAGTGATGCACAATCATGGTTTTACTCGGTACTTGGTCGAGGCTCAACTACTCTAACTTGGCTTAGTCTAAACTTGATGCACAGTTGAGCCTCGACCAATCAAAATCGGGTAGTTTGATTAGCCGAGACTAGGCAATTTTGTGCCCAACAAAATTTGGTTGTTCGATTGGCCAAGTGTTGATAAAGCAAACTTCCCGGATTTCACGTACTAAAGTTTAAGCACGTGCTCAAGAACACTGCAGGCATGAGAATTTTCCGCGGATCGGATTTCCGCGGTTTTTTCCAGCTCCCGGGCCGTTTTTGAGATCGATGTTCCACATGTTTTTTTCCAACATGATTTATTTGGCTCGATTTTAAGTGATTATTTTCTTATTCTATTTAATGATATGTCGTGCAAATGGAGCCACGCTAGAATTTCGACATTTATGGACAGCGATTGGTAGGAAAAATGGCAAATTTTGTGGAAAATAGAGACGAAAGTCGCGTTTGTGAAATCGACAAAAGTGTCGGAAATCCCTGGAAATGAGAATGGATGGACAAGGTTATTCGCGTGAGCATAGACGGTAAACAGTTGGAAAGGAAGCTAGGAGAATCCGTGAAAAAGATGACCGAACCGGGAAAGGCTTGGTGCACACTGTGCAGTATTGTGATATCGTACGGCGGACGAGGAGCAGCTGCCATCGTAGACCACATGCAAAAGTCAAAAAAACATTCCAGATTACTGACATTGAAGTAGACAAATTTGTCTCTCCCTAGTTACTCCATATCAGCCCAAGTCGACAGTGACGTATCAGCGAAGACGTTCGTTCCATTGTGTGATCGAGTAGCAAATTGTGAGGTACCGGTACGTAGTTTTCTTTATTATTAATCTATCATGCTTGTACTACAAGGAATGATTTCTTTAGGAGAAGGGAAATCTGTCCATAACCTGTCGTACCCCCCTTCCTCTTTTACATGCCCAAAACTTTCATGTCCTTGCATCGACCTAAAATTTGAAAATGGCTGTGGCCGCAGCCGAAGCTATGCCCAAATTTTCAATGAGGGTTAGGGTTATGGCAGGGGAATGCAGCTAGGACAGTGGTGGGTTAGTTTGATGTCATGTCCATAATACAGGAGCATGTACGTTCTGCTTTGGCATGTGTTTTTATTATATTGCTAACCTAACTTCTCTTTATTTTCAGGCTATGGTTTTGGGCGTGATGGCAGAGAACTCGCTTCCATACACAATGGCGCCAGTGCTGGTTAGTCTCGCAAAAGGCCTGAAAAAGGACAGAAAAGCCCTAAACCACTTTTATCCCGTCAACACAGTGCGTATGTGCCGTGAAACACGGTGCCATGAAACATTTTTGATATCCAGTCAATACAATTTTTGCATTTTACAGCCATTTGTAGGTGTTGACGGGATAAATAGAATAGTAGGTTAGTGCCGTGAATGGGAAAAAATATCTGGCGCGGCACAGAAACGGGATGTGCTCGGCAGAGCCTCGCCCATCCCGTTTCCTGAGCCTTGCCAGATATTTTTTCCCATTCACGGCACTAACCTACTATTCTCTATCTATTTTCCTTATTTCTGAACCAAACTATATGTTGTGACCACTCATTTGAACCGTCTCGGCGAGACGGTTCAAATGAGTGGTCACAACATATACTTCTGATGAGAAATAAAGAAATTCTTGAGCCTGGCCGGATATTTTTTCCCATTCACGGCACTAACCTACTATTCTCTATATCTATTGACCGCACCGCTGCATCCTATAAGATGAGATTTGGTATGGCGAAGACATGCTCTGAACAGACAGTGGAGAATTTG
This sequence comes from Conchocele bisecta, assembly GCA_029237695.1. Taxonomy (NCBI): domain Eukaryota; kingdom Metazoa; phylum Mollusca; class Bivalvia; order Lucinida; family Thyasiridae; genus Conchocele; species Conchocele bisecta. Next base: position 121,344,512 of record CM055268.1, on the reverse strand, counting down.
AAGAAGTATCCTTTTTCATTGAACACAGACGAGAGTACCAATACTAATCTACACCGTGTTCTTGCTGTGTTAGTCAGCTACTATTCTCCATTGTCGGAGTCCATCGTCGTTGAACATCTTGCATCACTCGACGTCATCAAAGTTGATGCCGAAACGTTGACAAAACACCGGACGGATTTATTTGTCACTCATGAACTGCCGTGGCCAAACCTGATCTCCATATTGATGGATTCCGGCAGTGTGATGCGCGGCAGTAAGTCGGGGCTGGAGACACGAATAAGAAATGAAATGGCACCCTACCTCCTGGACATCGACGGGGACACCTGCCACCACATACACAACACCTCTAAGAAGTTTTGTGCCCTATTTAATTTCTGGGTGGAGCGGTTGTTCATAGATCTCGCGAATGACTTCAAATGGTCTACAGATTTGAGTTCTGATTTGGAGGCGATATGTGAAATGTTGAATCTGAAATTCACCATGACCCGAGAGATTTTTGTCTCACAGATGGCTCTCATGCTTCGATGTAGCTGTCAGCACAAATCGTCTAATGGATGCGTACAAGGTATTCTATTACGCCTTTGTGCCAAGCAAGGATCGGCTGGACTATCAAGCTGTGGTAGTCCAGATCTTGAAGGGTAGAGGAACCAGCGAAGAGGCTGGGGACAAGATTCGCGCTATCCAAAAGCGACTGTCTGCAAAAAAACTAACAGCAGATGGCCAGGAGAGGAAGAAGCGGATTGCTGAGCGCGTGCTGTACCAAGATTCGAAGACAGAGCTGATTCTAAACTTCTACTCCGCAGTTCTGCCGCTCCTAAAGAGCTATGTCTGCCTCTTCGAGTCTGTGGAGCCACTCGTGCACAAGCTGATGGAGAAACAGGAAGAGTTGTTTAGTAGGTTTCTCGCCTGCTTCCTCAAGCCAGAGACTTCAAGCCAGTTGCTGCCAAAAAAGGACATTTTTGTTGGGGCAGCAAACAAAAGACTTCTCCACAAATCCGGGAAGAGTGACCAGGTGGCTAAGGTATTTCGGCAGCAGGTGTCGCTAGCATACATTGAAAGTGCCAAGTACATGCAGCACAAGTTACCGCTGGATAGTAAACTGCCGAGGGCCATTTCTGCCATCGACCCAGAAACCAGGGGAAACCATGTGACAACTGGATTGTTAAACTCGCTGCCATCATTTGTTCCAAATATTCTCAAAGAAGAAGATGAATTCTACATGCAAGTGAATGCATATCAAATCAACAAGTCCATTCCACAACATACTGATTCACATGGCAACCCAGTACGCATCGATAAATGGTGGGCCATGGTACTAGCTGGAAAAAGGTACGCAATACTGGGGAAGGTAGTATGTGCGCTATTGAGTTGTTTTCATGGGCCCCAAGTGGAAAGCAGCTTCAATGTGATGGGGGATGTGCTGAATTCGAAATCTGGCAGAATGAAAGTGGAAACCTATAGTGCGATCCAGACAGTGAAGTACGCTCTGAGGCAAAAATCTGCAGGCGCAGTGGCGACGTTCAGCAGGGATGATGTGGTAAAAGATCCGATAGACAGCTCGATGTGCTGCAACATGAGATCGGCTTCTGCTAAATATAAAGAATGAAAGAAGAGCAGAGAATGAAGGAGGAGAAGAAGAAAAACCTCAAACTGTCAAATGAGAAATTGGAAAACTGTCAAATGAGAAATTGGAAAGCAAACAGTCGGTGAAAGTTAAAGTGAACTGCCAGGCAGCAGAGGCCCTCAAGGCACACACTCAGAAAATGGAACGAAAGAGACGTAATGAAATTCTGTCGGCATTGGCTGCGAAACGAAAAAAAATGAATTAATTTTGTTGTAAATTAGAAATTGAAAAATATGCATGAGAAACTACATCTTTGACATCCTAATCCGCATATGATACATAGATCAGGCGATGTTGATCAAGACCAGCTTATAGACTGCAGGCGATGTTGATCAAGACCAGCTTATAGACTGATCTATGTATCATATTGTGACGAGTCGAGAGACAGTTCCATTAGTGAAGTTATTTTGTTTCTTTTATTTTACTGGTTGCATACCAATAATGAAGAATGAATATGCTACTACGAGTTACTTCAATTTGCCCGTCCATCTACCTATTTCTCCTTGCTCCATTGTGGTGTCAGGTGATGTGATGATACCACGATTTGTGTTGCTACCCCCACCCACTTCCATGTAACCGCGGGTGCTGGTGGGCTAGCGACTACTATACATATTTAGGGTGGCTCAGTAGCCCGCCACTGAAGTCGGGATGTCCCACATGGGCCGTGGTGCCTTCATACAGTTTCTACATTTTATGACGTTACCCCACCCACCTCGAATACGTGCGGGACGTGTGGTGAGGTTTCGTCTATTTATATCCACTAAGAAGTATCGATACGGAGTCTGGGACACTCAAAACGTATCTACTTGATATTTACGCTGGATTCAGTAATCTAGCCTTATATTTTGTGGCATATACAGCGCCAATGCGCAGTTGGATTTTGCGTCGGAACTGTCTTTCCGAACCGTATCTTCGAAGGAGATTTCTGCCATCCAAACAGGTGGACAGTTACATTAATTAGTCCTAGGGAATGTAAATATGTTATTAATTACATTGTTCACATTGTTATCGCTTGACATCGTCTTCCGAAGCCAATATTGGATAATATTCGTTTCTACAATTTGACAGGAAATGATTTTTCTCTCTTGTCCACCATCTTGGATGGTGAGTGACGTCATCAGGGCATTATGGGAAATACGTCATTTGCAGGCGCGTGAGGTTTGAACGCGCATCGAGCAGTCGTGTTCCAACAGTCGAAGTTGTCACATCGTCTCGAAGACTTCACAGTTGTTTCACTATTCAGAATTCACTGATTCGAAAGGTAACACTCGCCCAATGACCATATCGTGAGCAATTAGAGCTTTATTGTGGATGCATTCGTCCGTCCAACTGCTAGGTTTATGAAAATATATACTTTGTGAGAATGTTCACAACCAGGACAGAATTATATCAACTGCATTGTCGCAACTAACATGGCCTCCCCTACGTTTATAGCATTTGCAGAGTAACCATATCGTGACCAGGGCTAGATTCGTCGATTCACGCCTCTACACACAACCAGTGTTTGTGGAAAACACGAGATTTGTGGCAACACAGCTCCTCAAATACAGTTCCTCACTAGGGATCCTCACCTGGGATCCTCAAACACAGATCCTCACCTGGGATCCTCAAATACAATTCCTCACTAGGGATCCTCACCTGGGATCCTCACTATAGATCCTCACCGGAGATCCTCAAATACAGTTCCTCACTAGGGATCCTCACCTGGGATCCTCAAACACAGATCCTCACCTGGGATCCTCAAATACAATGCCTCACTAGGGATCCTCACCTGGGATCCTCACTATAGATCCTCACCGGAGATCCTCAAATACAGTTCCTCACTAGGGATCCTCACCTGGGATCCTCACTATAGATCCTCACCGGAGATCCTCAAACACAGTTCCTCAACACAGATCCTCACCTGGAATCCTCAAACACAGATCCTCACCTGGGATCCTCAAATGCAGTTCCTCACTAGGGATCCTCAACTGGGATCCTCAATATAGATCCTCACCTGGGATCCTCACTATAGATCCTCATCGGAGATCCTCAAACACAGTTCCTCACCAGAGATCCTCACCTGGGATCCTCAAACACAGATCCTCATTTAGGTCACCACCTTGTCCTACTCCATCCATGTCTATAATACTCTGAAGTGGTGCAGGGAGATACATACTGATGAATACATGCTCGTTTTGCCAACATGATGTATGTTTAGTACTATCAAGATACACTGCAAGCTAGTAGTCCCATTTATCCGTGCACAGCTATCACCGGATCTACACGTACCATGGACCCATGGAATATTTGTTTTTTGCTGTATTAACCAGAATGATACTCACAACGTTGCTCCTATAACCACGTATTTGGGCTGTAAACGTTTGGGAAATCTTCCGGTCACCTGTAATTCCCATATCACCATCGTTAACGCGCGTCATACTTTCGTTACTCAAGCTGGGATACGTAACCCGTTTGTGGCGTTTTCACCGCGAATATCTAGAAGAACATAGTGGATCTCGACCGCTAATATCTACCAGAAGATCGTGGAACCCGGTAGCTTACCAGACCGTCGGCAGGTCCCATACACTGGAAGATACCAGCCTTTGTTTCTGAACCCATCAACAAATCGACGTCCATTGATGGGGGATACTTTGTGACGCGCCCACCGTTGAGTGACCAGACGTTTGGAATGTTTAATCAACAGACGGGGTCATCCCAGGCATACAACTTGTGCCCATCTATTTGACCAGCAAACGGAGACCCTTATCCGGGACGTCATTTACATCCGAGCAGTTTACCAACAGAAGCTTGTCAAGCGAATACTGACTTTATTCGATTGTTTCCTGTATATCAACATTCACATTGGTTACTGTATAAATCATTTATCGTGTACATCTGTCTCTGTCATTTGTCATACCATACGAGGCGATATTGAGCCTATCTGCGGTCAAGCGTAAGTATCTACACTGGTTGCTGGTGGCAGCGCAACTACAATATTTACTACTACTTCTTTGGTATTTGCAACCAGTGTAGTGTTCGCATCACCCTTGACCGCCGACACGCTACAATATGATACATAGATCAGGCGATGTTGATCAATACCAGCTTATAGACTGAGCTATGTATCATATGTAATTTAATCAAGTAAAGTTAATCCTCTCATGTGTCTGGTTTAGAGAGGTCCACATGGTGTCCTGCTTAGAGAGAATCCAATGTATATCAGTCATATAAGTACTGCAAGACATGCTTTGCAATCATTAATATAGACTCAGTAAAATAAGTTTAACAACACATGCATATTACCCTGAGCTGTATCGTCAGGCTGTACAGTGCTTTTAGTACATTTCAAGATTTTTAAAATATCTCAAACGATACTTACAAAGTGAATGTGGAAAATTGTTGGGTATCACTATCACAGAACATTATTCAGATTGTTTACTAAACATGCTAAATGGCACTAACATTGCCATTTAAGAGATTTGTAATAAATTGTTTTTATTGTTCATACTAAGTTGATATCATGCTTAAAGTATAACTTCCATTGATTTTTATATAAACTTATCTTTGAAAAAAGTTGTTAAAATGAGCTCAGGAAATGCATTCTAGTGCAGTTTAAATTGATCTAAAATCCATTTTCGAAGCGCTCTGCCCAAGACTAAAATGTTCGTACGGGCAAAATTATGTAAATATCACATTAACAATGTTTTCTTGTAAACAATTATTGGATTTACATTTATTAATCATGGGCTGCATATGCAGCCTATGCTCCATAAATGTAAATCAATCAATTGGAATTTCCAGACGATCCTAAATTTGCACTTACGAACATTTGTCGTACGAAGTTTAGTGAAACGGGCCCCTGTTCTATACCTGTAGCCTATTTCACCAACATTGCAAAGTATACAATGTACTTATCTAGCAAAGTATACTTTGAGGGAGAAATTTCAATTTAATGATAAATTTTTATTATACTAAATTTATTACATTATCACAGCCATTTTGGCTGTGATAATGTAATACATTAAGTATAATAATTGTGCATACTTTTAATCATCAAATATATGCAGTGGTTAGTTCTATATGAAATGCATTTCGGGAAAAATAAATGATTACTCCCTCAAAGTAAACTTTGCTATATAAGTATACTTTGAAAATTTTGATGAAATCGGCTACAGATCATCATATGATTTAAACATAATTGCGGCCTAAATGTAATGGGATGTATGTGAACACTGCCTCGTAACTGTATCCTATACGGCATATGGAGTGGGTGGTTGGTCGGGGAATGCGTCGGTGTAAATTAACGGCAGGGGTTCCTTATAGGAATCGCGATTTGCCTGGTTTGGCCGTTAGGTACGTTTTTGTCTTTGGCTCTTTTGTTACCCAGGAGTTGAATTGGGTTATTTCCCATTTTTAAAGTAGTAAGATTATTAATCCTACTGCTAATCCCCCACCCCCCCATTGACCCATTTACCCGACCTTAACGGCCTTAGCTGTCGATATGCTGTTAAACCCAAACAAACAAACGGCATATAGAGTGGCGAATTCATAGTTAGTGACAGCACATCATATTATGCTCTACTTCACGTCTGGACCGATGGGCATTCTGAAATTTCAGAAGCCTTGCCCAGGGTGTATATTCTAACACACTTTCTATTATCATTAGCTACCTATCTATCGCCCCCTTGTAACCTCCTCCACCAGTATACGCAGACATCAGCGCGTCAACTGGTGACAATGGTCGTCCAGGTATCGCCAGTAGTTAGGAGTGATCTGGTGTCCGTGTCCAGTGACATGACCCCCGGCCATCTGGTGACAATGGCAACGCAGGTGACTCTAGGTGAGGTAAACGCCAATCAGATACATGTAATCCCTATTGACTCGTTACTTTCCAGGCTCAGTCTGTCAGCTCTGGCCTCACTGACGCCGCCAACATCACCATTTCGTATGACCAGCCTGGTATCCTATCCGGCCGACATATCTTGCTTTCTGACTAGGATCCAGCCATCTCTGGGGACTGTGCCTTCTGGCCTCACTGACGCCGCCAACATCACCATTTCATACGACCAGCCTGGTATCCTATCTGGCAGACATATCTCGCTTTCTGGCCAGGATCCAGCCATCTGCTTTGGCTTCCATCACCCGTGATCGCCATCTATTGGGGACTGTACCTTCTACTGTCAAAGGCCACACAGGTAACTCCAGGTGAAAGAAACGCCAATCACATAGATGGCATCTCAACTGAGCTGTTCTTAATATTAACTAATGTCCTGTTTATTTTTCAGACATACGCTAGTAGCAGAGAAGATTGGGCAATGTGGCCTCACTGACGCCGCCAACATCACCATTTCATACGACTAGCCTGGTATCCTATCCGGCCGACATATCTTGCTTTCTGACTAGGATCCAGCCATCTGTGGGGACTGTGCGTTCTGGCCTCACTGACGCTGCGCTGCCAATATCACCATTTCATACGACCAGCCTGGTATCCTATCCAGCTGACATATCTCGCTTTCTGGCTAGGATCCAGCCATCTGTGGGGACTGTGCCTTCTGGCCTCACTGATGCCGCCAACATCACCATTTCATACGACCAGCCAGGTATCCTATCCGGCAGACATATCTCGCTTTCTGGCCAGGATCCAGCCATCTGCTTTGGTTTCCATCACCCTGTGATCACCATCTATTGGGGACTGTGCCTTCTACTGTCAAAGGCCACACAGGTAACTCCAGGTGAAAGAAACGCCAATCACATAGATGGCATCTCAACTGACCTGTTATTAATATTAACTAACGATGTCCTGTTTATGTTTCATACATACGCTAGTAGCAGAGAAGATTGGGCAATGTGGCCCCGGGGTTCCGTGTACGGGGGTTTTTTGTTTTTGTTTACAAAACAAGGATTTAGAACTATTTAAGACATGTCTGGCATATCCCACTATCGTTATTATACATTATTAGCCGTTAGTGTAATTTATATAACGCTGATAATACCACGTCTGTCAACATAATAGTGACTTTTCAAAACCGAAAGTACCATTTACGCATTGAATATGTTCAATAGGCACTACTAGCTTACATTCACATTGATAAAAGAAAAAAACACAACACAATTTCATAAAGTTATTAACATGTATGTTTTAACATTGAATTGAAATTGGGTTAATCCGAGTAAATATTTGTATCCAATTCATAATTTTGTTTGCCATTTTAAATATGTTAACTTGCATGTTGTAATTATTTAAGATATGTATAGTATCTAGTCGTCTAATGTGTATATATGCTATATTTCAGCAACCTGCGATGAATGCCAGACAAATAACCACCTCCGAAAGGTCCCAGGCGAGCTACACCCAATCCCCCCGCCAGACAAAAGCTTCACACAGTTTGGTATGGACTTAATTGGGCCATTTAAGGAAACCAAGAACAGCAATAAGTATGTGATTGTCTTGACTGACTATCTAACGAAATGGCCAGAGGCTGCTGCCATTCCTGACAAGAAAGCTACAACCATTGCAAGCTTTCTAGTAAAAGTGATATGCAGATATTCGTCGATTGAGGTGTTGATCACAGATCAAGGCAGAATTCTGCAACCAAGTCAATGAAGAGATATGCGCTCGCGTTGGGATCGACCATAGGAAGACAAGCGCATACCACCCCCAGTCCAATGGACTTACTGAAAGATACAATCAGACCCTCACCAACTCCATTGTTAAGTACACAAATGATGAGCAAGACGACTGGGATGACTTCATAGAACCAGCCTTGCTGGCATATCGGACAGCCGAGCAGGCATCAACTAAACAGACCCCATTCTTCCTGGCCTTTGGAAGAAAGCCAACCCTCCTCATTGAACAGTCCTACCCTGTTGGAGCTGCTGCAAGTACTTCCAGCGAGCAGGAACAACTAGATAAGAGTCGCTTCAGCAGCGAAAATGGTTAAAATCCACACTGATGCAAAAGAGGAAATACAACAATCACAGAAACGCCAGAAGAAATACTTCGACCGAAAAAGACACGGCCCAACATACAAGGCAGGAGACAAGGTGTATGTAAACAATCTGAAGCGTATTAATAGGAAGGGTGACAAATTGGCTCGAAGGTGGTTAGGGCCATATGAAATAACAGAGGTTTTAAGAAAGGGAACATACAGATTGAAAGGAGTTAGAAGTCTTGTGAATGCAAGTCGAATGAAACCACACAAGTCCCCAAAAATCAAAATCAATGATCACCTACAAACTGCAAAGTGTCAACTCACACCAATTGTCCCAACCATGAGTGCCCCTACATCAAGTGCTTGTCAACCCACACCAGTTACCCCAACCATGAGTGCACCTATACCATGTGCTCCGACTAAGTGCCAGCCGATCCATAATCATCCAACTAAGAACGTCCCTGTGATCCAAAGTAAGCCAGGCAAGGTACGGAGAAAGTCATTACAGAGCCATGATAAGTTAAAGAAAAGAAAATTGTCATCATCCTCTTCCTCCCAATCAACGAGAAAGTCAATTTGCCCGACAATTACTCGTGTTCAAGACCATGAAAAGGTGGTATTCAATCCAGTTGATAAACTTTGGCAAAATCAACGGGCAGGAGCAATGGGCTACACTGTAGAGGCGGAAATTCCCACTTGGGCATCAAGCAAGGTGTCAATTCTTGAACCACCAGGTGACAAAATACGCATCAAAGGGGATGGTAATTGTTATTTCCGCACGATTTCTCAAGTGTTAACTGGGAGCGAAAGAAGCCACGGACAAATTAGAAAGCATGTTTGTGACTACACAAAAGCACATAATCAAACAATTTCTGCGTTTTCACAAACTAAAGACTATGTCCACACCAGCCGAATGGATTTGAATGGAACGTGGGGGACTGATATTGAAATAATAGCTACAGCATCCATGTTAGCAACAGACATTTGTGCGTATTCACCATATGGTTGTGACAGTGTGGGGAATAGGATATATAAATGGCTCACGTACAGTCCACTCCCTGGATTGAATTCTGTCAATTCGCTAAGAATGTCAAGAAAGAAAATGTACATTTCTAATGTCAGTGAACACTATGTTCCAGTGTATAAAATTTAAATTTCATGACAGAATGTCTGGAAGTAAACCGTGTTCTGACTACTTTGTAATGTAACTTAACACAAGCATTGGCAAACAGTGGTTCTTACAATAGGATATGATGCTCCATTTATATTTTTCAGATTTAAACACTCTTTGATTGATGGAATAGTCCAAAAATAGCATGGTCAAGTTATGTACATCTATCATATTTTTCGGTGTGAAATGGGTTTAAAAATCAGATCTCAATTTTTAATAATAAACATATTGTAATATGCATTTTGTGCTGTACAGTAGTGCATTATATATTCTTTGGTGTTACCACAATCGTATGTCCACGATACTGACGATTTTGTTTTGTATTTATTAATCATTGAAGTAAACTGTACAAATTAAGTAAGTAGAAAGAACTTAGACGAAAGTTACCCATTTTCACATACGTGTAATATATACACAGAACGACACGAGTGTGCCAATGGAGTTGTGAATATGGCATGAGTGCCAGCACAGCAGATAGAACTAGAGCCGTATCCATACGCCTCTCATTCTATACAACTATTCTACTACTGCGATATCATGAGTGCCGTATTCACAAAGCCATTGAAACACTCATGTCGTTCTGTATTTATTACACACCAACATGTTATCATCAAATACATGTAGTACAGAAAAAAGCATGATTTCACAGCATGTTACCCATATGGCATAATATGGCATAGCTGATGACTAGTGAAAGGTGCATGATACTCGGTAAAAAAAGACTTGGATCGTCTGACCTTGTGTTGTTTGTTGGACCAGAGACTTTGAACATCCACAACAAAACACAGAGGCATGGTATGCATATCATAGTAAAGTATGTTCAATTCTATACACAAAATCCTTGAAAAACAACTTGTATATGAACGTGATACTGCAGGCAACCAGTTAGAGTATCATAGGACTCGCTCAGAATGTTGCACAAATTAGGGAATACAGTATTGAGTGGCCCCTATGCTACGCTATCTTGCTGCATGCACCATCACGTGCAAATGAAATACTGAAGAATTTCATATACAGAATTGGACGATCTTTCTTTTGATACGCATAATCTATATTTGCCTTTTGTAATACAAATGATATCAATGATTAAAGTCTCTGGGCCAAGACTTATTTTTACCGAGTATATTTGTAAAAAAAATAGCGAAACACGCAAGCATTTAATCAATGACTTGTCCTGGCTGTCCGCCATCTACTGAGATACCAGTAGTTGCTCATACACTGATTGTTATATAGCATCATCATTCACATACTTGTTTTTCATACTGTGAATGAGTGTGATAGAATGAAAACACAATTCTATTTTTGTATTAGTGTATGCAAACTTGTACATATTACCAATAGCATCATAAGTGCAGTGTACATGTATTAGTGTGTTATGTGCTACAGACAAGTGCTGTCATTGTACTTTGTCTGAACTGCATCTAAAAAAAACCTCTGGGTATGCCATGTAAGATGCCAAGGCTCCTTAGAATAATCTTATTTTGATGAGTGACCTTGTTGATAAGCTATTTCTACATGTAATGCATAGTACACAGAACGACTATGCATTGCTATGATATTTCCCCCCCCCCCCAGCAACTCTTTCAAATTTGCCACCATCATATTTGAAATAGTCATATTTCTCTCCCATACCATGAGATAGAAGCAATACAGCATGATATACAAGGAAAAAATCAAAAATCAAAAGCGACAAATTTTAAGATGAATGGTAGGTGCAACTGTTAATTCTTTATATAATGAGTACAATTCCCCACTACTGCACACTCAGTCAATTGACAGTTGTGCTATGTCAATGTATATGTTGTTTAAGACAATTAGGGGGGGGTGAAAATCTCATGGCCATGATATCTTCACCCGCGGGTGAAAATATCATTGCTATGATATTTTCAAACCCCCCCCCCCCCCCCCCCCTCCCCAGCAACTCTTTCAAATGTGCCACCATCATATTTGAAATAGTCATATTTCTCTCCCATACCATGAGATAGAAGCAATACAGCAACGTCATATTCCATGATATACAAGGAAAAAATCAATGTGCTATGTCAATGGATATGTTGTTTAAGAGAGTTGGGGGGGGGGGGTGAAAATCTCATGGCCATGATATCTTCACCCGCGGGTGATGGCCATGAGATTTTCACCCCCCCCTAATTGTCTTAAACAACTATCCATTGACATAGCATAGGAAAAAATCAAAAATAAAAAGCGACAAATTTTAAGGTGAATGGTAGGTGCAACTATTAATTCTTTATATAATGAGTACAATTCCCCACTACTGGACACTCAGTCAATTGAAAGTTGTGCTATGTCAATAGATATGTTGTTTAAGACAATTAGGGGGGGTGGGTGGGAATATCATGGCCATGAGATTTTCACCCCCCCCCCCACCCCCCCCTGCAACTCTTTCAATTTTGTCACCACCATATATAAAATAGTCATATGACTCTCACATATCATAAGATAGAAGCAACACAGCAACAACAACATTTGACAAAAATATTGGGGGCGGGTGAAAATCTCATAGGGGGGGGTGAGAATCTCATGGCATTTTTTTCACCCACGGGTGAAAATATAGGCGGGTGAAAATATCATATGACACCGGGCCTCCGTGTACGGGTCCTTCAATCAGGCGTAGTTTTGTGAACTACTGGAAGATTCCTCCTTCCTGATTATGTGATAGGTACACATACAGGTCCTTTAACATTTATAGCACCGAATTGCCGATACATTTTGTCATCTGCTATTATTTTTATATAAATTATATGAGACGCCCAGACAACAACAGAAGAGATGGTTCACAGTAGATCCATGGAACCGGAGATTCTGCATAGAGCCCTATCACCACTAGCAAGTGACATAAATTTCGATAAACTCCCTATGCGGGATCCAGAGCTCCAGATAAGGGGCGAAAGGCGTATTTTACGCACTGCGACTTATTATAGCGGAGTACGCATTGATTATCAACAGTGGGAGTACAAAATACTCGCAGCATTGTGAAAATACGCATTGATTTTCACATTAATTGAGGAGTGGAAATACTGTAATAAAGTTGAAAATGTACTTAGTTGAGCTGCAAAAAGCAAAAGTAAAGTTTCAACTTTATTACAGCATAAACAAGTGAATAAGTAATAATACACTCAAATAAGTGAAGGTTTAAATTTGTTTTGATTATTTGTTCCCTATTTAATAATGAAGAAAATCAATAATCCATTTGTAAAAATAAAATACGCATTGAATTTGAAATCAGGGGGTACAATACACTTTAGACACAAAGCTTATCTGGAACACTGAGGATCTCCAGATTTATGGAGCTGCTGGAAACTGGAGGGCTGCCAGAAGTTTCAAACTGATGCTGGACATATTAATTTCATCTTGTAAGGATAATGAGAACAAATTTGTGCGTTTAACCATGTCTGATCTCGGTAGATGCTGGACATTTTACATTTGAAACATCATCTGGAGAACAAATGTCTGTGTTTATCCATGAATGATGTCGGTAGATGCTGGACATCTTAGAGAGCCCCTGTAGACACTGACAATGACATGATAAGTCTCCGGAATTATGGATCCGCTAGAAACCGGTTGGCTGCCAGAAGCTGGACATCTTACGATTTGAAACAAGGCAATTTCTTGTTTCAAGGATTATTTCTCGTGATTTTTATTTGTTAATACATGTAGTATCTTTGTATTTACCCCTCATTTCCCTCAATGACAACTCATAGACCAGACCTATTTCAACGGATAAACAAACATTGTGATTCTTTTGGCGCATCATCAGAGCTCTTCGTAAGCGCTGGCTGCCAGCGATTGAGCCGACTACTCGCTCAGTTGGCGCCGGTTACAATTCATGTGGTAAAAAAATAAATAAAAAATCACACTTTTTTTTTTTTTTACAAAACAAGGATTTAGAACTATTTAAGACATGTTTGGCATATCCCACTATCGTTATTATACATTATTAGCCGTTAGTGTAATTTCTATAACACTGATAATACCACGTCTGTAAACATAATAGTGACTCTTCAAAACAGAAAGTACCATTGACGTTTACATTTTCCGCGAAATGTTTATACGCTTGTCGAAACACATAGCTGTTACACAAATAGATTCGGCCTGAATTGTAAACTGCTGAGAAACCGCTCGTGTGTTTCCGTTACAACGTAATCTGTTGATAAGTTTCCGGCAATGCAGCTAAATATAGCACAGCCGGTAGTCGCCGAGTCAGTAGGCATGTATCATGTATTAAACTCGCGTACTACACGACATGCGATGTGTAGTCAGCCAAATTGAGAGATAGTTGGCGCAGCCGATTCAAAATGCCATAAAACTCACCAGATGCCACGAAATTGAACATAAATTTCAAAATTTGTTTGGGGGAAAGAAAACATTAGTGGATTACTTACACAGTGAGGGGATACCCGTCCCATACCCTCCCCTTCGTCGCTCGGCTGCGTGGAAGTCGATATAGCTGGCTACTTTTTCAAACAAGAGGGCCATGATGGCCCTAATTTGCTCACCTAACTCCATGAACACCAGAGGAGAATGTGACATCGAGTTATTTTTAGATGGCGGTCATCTTGGATTAAGCGATGACTCATTTTACCAAATCTGAAAATGCTTCACCCATGGATCTTAACTTACATGAAGTTTGGCCAGCATCGGCCACGTGGTTCCTGAGAAAAAGACGTTCAAAATCTCGAATAAATGGACCTTTTGGCGGCCATCATGGATGACATAATCAGAGGCCTTGATAAGCTGCGTATTTGCGTAAATACGCAATCAAATATTTTTAAAACCAAATTAAAATTGAAAGCACTGCGTACCAAAACCCAATTAAAACATCGAGTAATCAATTGGCTTGATAATTTCACATGGACAGTTTTCAATAAAATTGTTGAAAAATGTCAGACGTCAATAGCAAAATAGGCCACAAAATCACCGCTAGCCTATCTGTCGTATTTGGTTACAATAAGCGTCTATATTGATGATGCAATTATATATATAATAAGCGTCTATGGATGTTTTATAAATAGGATACGCACGATCATTATTTTTTAGCAGATTGATTACAAGGTGACGGTATCTGTGAAAACTGAAAAGCACTTCATATGGATTTCCGGATTTTTTTTGTAATTTGCCATTTAATATGCACAGTGTTCTTGGGTGACGACGCGTAAGTACCGTAATTGTTTTGAGATGTGACTGAAAAAAATAAGGATATGGCCGACTCGACCCTGGTCCGAAGAAACGTTCATGATGCGAAACGTCCGAGTTCATGCAAATAAAGACTAATATTTTTTCATTCGGATATACTTCGGATGTTATTGTTTAAGATTTGACAGACATGCGACGTGTAGTCAGCCAAATCGAGAGATAGTTGGCGCGGCCGATCAAAATGCCATAAAACTCACCAGATGTCACCAAATTGAATATAAATTTCAAAATTTTCTTGGGGGTAAGAAAACATTAGTGGATCACTTACACAGTGAGGGGATACCCGTCCCATACCCTCCCCTTCGTCGCTCGGCCGCGTCGAAGTCGATATAGCTGGCTACTTTTTCAAACAAGAGGGCCATGATGGCCCTAATTTGCTCACCTAACTCCATGAACACCAGAGGAGAATGTGACATCGAGTTCATGTGTTTTAAAAAAATTGTTAAACATAATTTCTAATTATTTTTAACTAACACATAAACGATGTCGCACATGGTTACAGTATATGTATGTATTCAATGTATTGTGTAGCCACGTTTATTGCATTTTGATACCAGAATTGGAAAATACCCAATTCAATTTTACACAATGGGGTAACGGTTGTCAGGTACCCAATTGATAATTGAAAATACCCAATTGAAAAAAATATCATGAAGTAAAAATACTCAATGAATAAATGCTTATCTAGAGCCCTGCATAATCATCCAATTCAGACAAATATTGCACCAGAGCAATCGCCTCATCGATACCTTCAATTTGATATATGACATGAGCATATTCAGTCAAAAATAAAATTTGACCCCATGGGCTACGCCCATTTTTGACCCTGGGGTCACCATTTTAACACCTTTGAAAGAACATTCTACATCGATCATTCCTACCAAGTTTCGTCGAAATCCGGCTGGTGGTTCACAAGAAGATCTTTTAATTTGTGCAATTTTTAGACGGCGGCCATCTTGGATTAGCGACGACCAGTTTTAACAAATCTGAAAAGGCTTCACCCATGGACCATAACTGTGAAATTTTGCCTGTTTGATACCTTCGATTTGATATAGACATGACCATATTCGGTCAAAAATAAAATTTGACCCAACGGGCCACGCCCATTTTTGACCCCGGGGTCACCATTCTAACAACTATGAAAGAGAATTGTACATCGATCATTCCTACCAAGTTTCGTCGAAATCCGGCTGGCGGTTCAGGAGAAGAATTTTTTTTAAAAATGTGTGCTATTTTTAGATGGCGGCCATCTTGGATTAGCGACGACCTCCGTTTTAACAAATCTGAAAAGGCTTCACCCATGGACCATAACTGTGAAATTTGGCCACCATGGGCCAAGCGGTTCGTGTGAAGAAGAATTTTGAAATCTCTAATAAAAGAATTACCTTTTGACCTTTTGGCGGCCATCTTGGATGACATGACCATCCAATTTCGACAAAAAATTGCACCAGAACAATCGCCTCTTTGATACATTCGATTTGATATAGACATGACCATATTCGGTCAAAAATAAAATTTGACCCCAACGGGCAACGCCCATTTTTTACCCCGGGGTCACCATTCTAACATCTATGAAAGAGCATTGTACATCGATCATTCCTACCTAGTTTCGTCGAAATCCGGCTGGCGGTTCAAGAGAAGATTTTTTTTTTAAAATGTGTGCTATTTTTAGATGGCGGCCATCTTGGATTAGCGACGCCCTCCGTTTTAACAAATCTGAAAAGACTTCACCCATGGACCATAACTGTGAAGTTTGGCCACCATGGGCCAAGCGGTTCGTGTGAAGAATAATTTTGAAATCTCTAATAAAAGAACGATCTTTTGACCTTTCGGCGGCCATCTTGGATGACATGACCATCCAATTTCGACATAAAATGTACCAGAGCGATCGCCTCTTTGATACCTTCAATTTGATATAGACATGACCATATTCGGTCAAAAATAAAATTTGACCCCAATTTGACCCCACGGGCCACAACCATTTTTGACCCCGGGGCACCATTTTAACAATTTTGAAAGAGCATTGTACATCGATCATTCCTACCAAGTTTCGTCGAAATCCGGCTAGCGGTTCATGAGAAGAAGATTTTTTAAGAATTTATGCTATTTTTAGACAGCGGTCATCTTGGATAAGCGAAGACCTCCATTTTAACTAATCTGGAAAGGCTTCACCCGTGGACCATAACTTTTAAGTTTGGCTACCATGAGCCAAGCGGTTCATGTGAAGAAGAATTTTGAAATCTCAAATAAAAGATCAAACTTTTGACCTTTCGGCGGCCATCTTGGATGACATAACCATCCGATTTCGAAAAAATGCACCAGAGTGATCGTTGATACCTTCGATTTGATATATAACATGAACATATTCGGTCAAAAATAAAAATTTACGCCAATTTGACCCCACGGGCCACGCCCATTTTTGACCCCGGGGTCGCCATTTTAACAACTTTGAAAGAGCATTGTACATCGATCATTCCTACCAAGTTTTGTCGAAATCCGGTTGGTGGTTCTTGAGAAGATTTTTGAAAAATTTGTGCTATTTTTAGACGGTGGCCATCTTCGATTACGTAATGACGTCATTTTAACAAATTTTGTAATCCCCCAACCTAAGGACCACGACATGAAGTTTGGTGACTATAGGCCCAATGGTTAACGAGGAGAAGACGTTTGAAAATGTTCACGGACGACGACGGACGACGACGGACGCATTGCCGTAACAATAGCTCACATGAGCTTCACTCAGGTGAGCTAAAAAGCTGACTACTCTCAATTTTACAGACCTCTGCATCATCCTACTGGATTACTTTAGTTACTCTGCTATATTTCACTTTATTTGTTATTTAATCTGCAACTCTTCACTCGGATATTCCATTGTCCACCATATTGTTTGCCATGTGATTATTTTAGCCATTGAGATTCATTGTTAAATACTTCACCTCGCACGAGTACGGGTCACTTTGCCCTTCTACTATAAAAGAGGGGACCAAACTGCTCTCACCCCGCATTACGTGTCAGAAAATTTGAACAACCACCAAGAGTTTCATATAGAAAGAACAAGAGTGCCGCAAGACACAAAATACGCCCGTCGAATATGGGCCAGACAGCGAAGATGCAGAAATGTGAAGCTGTCACCAAGGCAAGAAACATTAATGAGAATTTGAAAGCCCATAGCATTATTTCTTCATCTCGTTGTGCTAAACATGTATACTAATTAGATAGAAAAGTAGAGTGTAAAGTAGAAATGATAGGGAATTGGATACAATAATGTAGAAAAAATGGCTAAGTTAAAAAGGTGATATTTTTGTTAAAAAATATTTTTTCGCCATAAAAACACCAAGGTGCACATCTTCAAGATGTGTAGAAGACGTGTGTATAGTTTCAGAACGATCGACTGAACAGTTTCGGATGGAGTTGTGTACACAAAACCTTCTGTTAACCGTTAATATAGGAATTGCATATACAAATCAAATCTAGAAAAAATAGGCTAAGGTTAAAAAGGCGATATGTTTTTGTTAAAAAAAATATTGTTTCGGCATAAAAACACCAAGGTGCACATCTTCAATATGTGTAGAAGACGTGTGTATAGTTTCAGAACGATCGACTGAACGGTTTCGGAGAAGTTGTGTACACAAACGCTGTACCGTATATAGAATTGTATAGAAAAATGTAGAAAAAATGGCTAAGTTAAAAAGGTGATATTTTTGTTAAAAAATATTTTTTCGCCATAACAACACCAAGGTGCACATCTTCAATATGTGTAGAAGACGTGTGTATAGTTTCAGAACGATCGATTGAACGGTTTCGGAGGAGTTGTGTACACAAACTCTGTACCGTATATAGAATTGTATAGAAAAATGTAGAAAAAATGGCCAAGTTGAAAAGGTGATATTTTTGTTAAAAAATATTTTTTCGCCATATAAACACCAAGGTGCACATCTTCAATATGTGTAGAAGACGTGTGCATAGGTTCAGGTCGATCGACTGAAAGGTTTCGGAGGAGTTGTGTACACAAACTCTGTACCGTATATAGAAATGTATAGAAAAATGAAGAAAAAATGGCTACCGTAAGTTAAAAAGGCGATATTTTTGTTAAAAAATATTTTTTTCGGCAATAAAAACCACCAAGGGTGCACATCTTCAATATGTGTAGAAGACTGTGTGTATAGTTTCAGATCGATCGACTGAATGGTTTCGGACGAGTTGTGTACACAAACTATGCGCTTTTTCTTCACCGCTGTGCGGTAAAACATAATACGTACCGTTTTTTAAAAACGGTCGTATAAAAACTGTAGGTACCCAGGGTGTATATTCTAACACATCTATCGCCCCCTTGTAACCTTCTCCACCAGTATACGCAGACATCAGCTCGTCGATTGGTGACAATGGCTGTCCAGGTATCACCAGTAGTTAGGAGTGATCTGGTGTCGGTGTCCAGTGACATGACCCGCCACCATCTAGTGTCAATGGCAACGCAGATGACCCCAACTGAGGTAAATTCCAACCAGATAGTCAGTAGCTCACTTGACTCGATACTTGCCAGGTTCAGTCCGTCCCAGGTGTTGCCCCCTCGCAACCTCCTCAACCAGTATACGCAGACATCAGCGCGTCGACTGGTGACAATGGCCGTCCAGGTATCGCCATTAGTTAGGAGTGATCTGGTGTCCGTGTCCAGTGACATGACCTCCGGCCATCTGGTGTCAATGGCAATGCAGGTCACTCCAGGTGAGGTAAACGCCAATCAGATACATGTAATCCCTATTGACTCGTTACTTTCCAGGGTCAGTCTGTCAGCTCTGGCCTCACTGATGCCGCCAACATCACCATTTCGTATGACCAGCCTGGTATCCTATCCGGCCGACATATCTTGCTTTCTGACTAGGATCCAGCCATCTCTGGGGACTGTGCGTTCTGGCCTCACTGACGCCGCCAATATCACTATTTCATATGACCAGCCTGGTATCCTATCCGGTAGCATATCTCGCTTTCTGGCTAGGATCCAGTCATCTGTGGGGACTGTGCCTTCTGGCCTTGCTGACGTCACCATTTCATATGACCAGCCTGGTATCCTATCCAGCTGACATATCTCGCTTTCTGGCTAGGATCAAGCCATCAATGGGACTGTGCCTTCTGGCCTCACTGACGCCGCAAACATCACCATTTCATACGACCAGCCTGGTATCCTATCCGGCAGACATATCTCGCTTTCTGGCCAGGATCCAGCCATCTGCTTTGGCTTCCATCACCCCGTGATCGCCATCTATTGGGGACTGTGCCTTCTACTGTCAAAGGCCACACAGGTAACTCCAGGTGAAAGAAACGCAGGCGCGGATACAGGGGGGGGGGGGGGTTCAGGGAGTCCGGACCCCTCCCCCCCCCCCCCCCCCCCCCCCCCCCCCCCCCCCCCCCCACCGGTACCCCCCCCCCCCCCCCCCCTGCTTCCGGCAAAAAAAATTAAAGTCTGAATTTGTGACCTAGGTGTCAGGATATCACATCTGCGGCAATCTGGCAGTAAAATTTCCTCCCCCCCCCCCCCCCTGCTCTGCCCCTCTCGACGACCAACGATTTTTGAATGGGGAATTCCAGTCGCCGATGTCAAAGTTAGTACACTCCAGCTATACGTACTGTACAATTAATGGTGTTTTAAAACAAGATATACATGTATATGTTTTACGCATTCTGTGCGGTGCCGCGATAAGTCAGCGCGGGGAAGTCAACCTCAACAACAACAACAACAACAATTTAGTTACCGTACAAATTATGTAACTTTTAAAAGTCAAAATAGTAAACAGTCAATAAAGTCAATGTAAAATTTCATTGGTAAATATTTGGACTTGTGTGATTGATTTAACAATTTCAACTCTATTGATAGGCCAATATGTTGATTTATATCATCCACGATGATTATACGAGTTATTTATTGAATTGAGTTTTCGTCCACATTTCATTCGTCCTTTTTCGGTTAGTCCCTCATTTGCATAGTTTGGCATCAGTATGTTTCCCACTAAAATGTCACATGTATGCCAACTACATAATTGTCGTATCGTGATCGGCCGTGTTGGTGTATTTGGAGAAGTGGGTGGGGGGAGATGAGTTGCAACATAAGGAGGATACTAAACACGTTTCTCGTACTTTTATTGAATTCATTCTATGCAAGCAGAGTTTGACGACTGATCATATTTCCATCAATTTATACGTCCAATATTTATGTGTCAATTACTAAATTCATAAGCCTCATGTGATGGTGCCAATTGATGGACCAGCCCGTCGACCACTTTCACAGTCAAGGCTGCCATGGGGGCATTCGTGTGCCGATAGGCCACATTTGTAGTTCCTAAATGTGTTCCTTGTGATCCTTACTATTTTAGTATGACCCCCACAAATTTGTACAAGGGGTCAACTATGACCCCCAAAATTTTACCTCTGGAGAAAGCACTGTATCTAGGCACTCAGTCACTGGCATGCTCCTAGACTCCTACCGTATGTTAATGTAAGGCCTAACTTAGTCATGTCAGTTGGTCCCACCGCCTAACTTGTCAGCCTAGAGTTCAGATAACTCATTGTAGCCCTAACTCATCTTTAATTCTCCCTTTAATTTGATTTTCTAGGTTGCCTTGAAAAATGGATAGGCCTAAGCGGAAGCAAACATCACTGAACACATTCTTTAAGAAGGCCAAAGTCGTTGAAGATGAATCGGGGAATGCTGACTCGGATCGCCCACAAGCCGACACAGATAGTACACAAGCCGACACAGATCGCCCACAAGCCGACACAGATCGCCCACAAGCCGACACAGATCGCCCACAAGCCGACACAGATGATCGCCCACAACCTGCTGCTGCTCAACAGTTGCCCGTCGTCGAACCAGCTGATGGTGGAGAAGCCACGCGTATAAATGACTTCAGTGAATGTTGGTGTTTTCAAACGAGCGGACATTAATGAGGCCGACAAGATACCGTTGCTTAAGTCCCATTTTCACCCAGACAGAAAGTTCAAATTTCCCGTAAGACAACACAAGCAAAGAAACCTCAAATTCAACTATTCGTGGTTAGACCAGTTGAAATGGCTGGTCTATACCAAGTCTCAGAATGGCGGGTACTGTTTGCCTTGTGTCCTTTTTGCGCATCATCCTGGTGGCAGAGGGTGTCACTTTGGTACTCTTATTGAACGGCCGTTCACAGATTTTCGTAAAGCACTTGGAAAGGAAGGGATCCTATCTACTCATGAACAGACCGCCTTCCACAAATCATCCATTGTAGCAGCTGATACTTTGTTAAGAACCCACGACAAGCCAGAGGACAGAATTGACTTTAAACTGGAACAACAAAGTCAACAACAGTTCGACATGAACAAAGCAGCCCTGTCCAGCATCGTCGACTGCATTATCTATCTTGGTCACCAATGTTCCGCACTACGTGGCCATCGTGATGACTCCACAGCAGACGCTACCAAAAACAAGGGAAATCTGCATGCATTAATTGAGTTTCGAGCAAAAACCGATGAAAATCTGAAGATATTCTTAGACACTTGTCCAGGCAATGCGAGGTATACGTCTAAAACCACACAGAATGAAATACTAGATGTCATAAAGGACCTAATGCAAGAGACAATCACAGCCCATATTAATGATAAACAATGTCCTTTCTATAGTATCATAGCAGACGAACTCACAGATGACATTGCGAATCAGCACATACTGTCATTGTGTATCAGGTATCTGAACTACGATGGAGAGGATATCGGGATAAACGAAGGGCTACTAGATTTCACATACGTCAGTCGGGGAACGGCTGCTCATCTGGTCGAGACAATCAAAGAACAGCTTGTGAAGTGTGGACTGAAGGTCGAAAATGTGAGGGGGCAGACCTACGATACTACTGCTGCAATGTCATCTGACAATCGTGGTCTGCAAGGATTGTTCTGCAGGGATGTTCCGAATGCTATTTACACTCCATGTAATAGTCATAAACTAAATCTAGTAATTGCAAGTGCATCAAAACTGCAACAGATCAAAAAGTGCATCACAGAAGTCAACGAGACATATCTTTTTTTTAATGCGTCTCACAAGAGACAAGGGTTCCTTGAGCGAGTAATTGACATTGTCGTTGCAAGAGATCGACAACTACCGGAGGGACGCAAACATACCGAACAACATAAGTTAAAAGGTCTTTGCAAAACTAGATGGGTCGCACGGTTCGAAGCCATTGATAACTTTATTGACCTATCCTCATCAGTACAGACAGCGTGTGACATTATCATCAATCCCCACCTCTACGTTGATGATGAAAAAATATCGCAGTTAATAAAGGAGGCTTGGAACAGGGACGGTGATACGAAGACACGGGCACAACGTATCTTGCCAAACTTCGGTCATTTCGAGTTTCTGGTATCTCTTGTCGTCCTAAGAAATGTCTTGCAACCGCTGAGAGAAATCACAACTCGTCTACAGAAGAGAGACCTAGACATCCGGTCGGCGTACACATCATTGGCAGAAGTCCACAAGGATATAGAAGCGCTCCGAGCTGATATTGACACCAGGTTCCGTCTTTGGTATGAATATGAGGTACTGGTCCTAGCCAAAGAACTTGGTGTCGAAGAGAGAGTGCCTCGCGCAAAGGGGAGAAATGCCTACCGTGCGACACACCCTGCAGAATCCACCATGGAATATTTCAAATGATCGATTGCAATTCCATTCATAGATGATGTCAACGCACAGATGCATGAACGCTTTGCCCGTGATTCTACAAGCACCATATCGGCATTGTTCAACCTCCTTCCATCACTAATCATAAAGACGGATGTATCAGAACTTTCAAAGCTTGCAGAGGATCTAGGAACCTACAGAGATGACTTGCCACGTTTCAAGAGCCTCCGCACAGAACTAGAAATATGGCGGGCCAAATGCCTAAACATGACGACTCCAGCCGATTCTCTGTTGCAGGCCCTGAGGTCGTGCAGCCAGGAACTCTTTCCGAACTTGGTAGTTCTATTACCGATCGCATGTGTCATTCCTGTCACAAGCTGCGAGGCAGAGGTCTTTTTCAGCAGTAAGAAGGCATAAAACTGTACTTCGATCAACTATGGGCGAGGACCGTCTCACTTCACTGGTGCTTATGAACATGTACTATGACACTCCAATTCCCACTGACAAAGTGGTCCAAATGTTCATACAGAAACATCCGCGACGTTTGTTTTCTTATCTGTTTGAAAAAGCATGAACATGACATCCGTCTATATGACTGATTGACACTGACATTCAAAGTTGTTCGTTTGTTTTCAGTAGATAAATTAAAGGAAAACTTCTTAACATTTTGTCAAATAGTGAGAGATAAACTGATTTTTCCATTTCTGTGACGACTATCTTTGTGTTTTTGCTGATAATATTTGGTCATTGCATCCTGTCATGATTGGCCTGAAATCGCATCTCAGAGCATCTAGATTTCAAAATTTCCTGCGGGAGGACCCCCAGACCCCCCGCTTAGGCTGTACATCGCCAATTCACGGACCCCCCCTGCAATTATTCCTGTATCCGCGCCTGAAACGCCAATCACATAGATGGCATCTCAACTGACCTGTTATTAATATTAACTAACGATGTCCTGTTTATGTTTCAGACATACGCTAGTAGCAGAGAAGATTGGGCAATGTGGCCCCGGGCCTCCGCGTACGGGTCCTTCAATCAGGCGTAGTTTTGTGAACTACTGGAAGATTCCTCCTTCCTGATTATGTGATAGGTACACATACAGGTCCTTTAACATTTATAGCACCGAATTGCCGATACATTTTGTCATCTGCTATTATTTTTATATAAATTATATGAGACGCGCAGACAACAACAGAAGAGATGGTTTCCAGTAGATCCATGGAACCGGAGATTCTGCATAGAGCCCTATCACCACTAGCAAGTGACATAAATTTCGATAAACTCCCTATGCGGGATCCAGAGCTCCAGATAAGGGGCGTAAAGGCGTATTTTACGCACTGCGACTTATTATAGCGGAGTACGCATTGATTATCAACAGTGGGAGTACAAAATACTCGCAGCAATGTGAAAATACGCATTGATTTTCACATTGAGGAGTGGAAATACTGTAATAAAGTTGAAAATGTACTTAGTTGAGCTGCAAAAAGCAAAAGTAAAGTTTCAACTTTATTACAGCATAAACAAGTGAATAAGTAATAATACACTCAAATAAGTGAAGGTTTAAATTTGTTTTGATTATTTGTTCCCTATTTAATAATGAAGAAAATCAATAATCCATTTGTAAAAATAAAATACGCATTGAATTTGAAATCAGGGGGTACAATACTCTTTAGACACAAAGCTTATCTGGAACACTGGGGATCTCCAGATTTATGGAGCTGCTGGAAACTGGAGGGCTGCCAGAAGTTTCAAACTGATGCTGGACATATTAATTTACATTGAAATTTCATCTTGTAAGGATAATGAGAACAAATTTCATTTCATTGATTTCCCTCAATGACACTCATAGACCAGACCCATTTCAACGGATAAACACATTGTGATTCTTTTGGCGCATCATCAGAGCTCTTCGTAAGCGCTGGCTGCCAGCGATTGAGCCGACTACTCGCTCAGTTGGCGCCGGTTACAATTCATAATGTGGTAAAAAAAATAATAAAAAATAACCCTTTTTTTTTTTTACAAAACAAGGATTTAGAACTATTTAAGACATGTTTGGCATATCCCACTATTGTTATTATACATTATTAGCCGTTAGTGTAATTTATATAACACTGATAATACCACGTCTGTAAACATAATAGTGACTCTTCAAAACCGAAAACCGTTTACATTTTCCGCGAAATGTTTATACGCTTGTCGAAACACATAGCTGTTACACAAATCGATTCGGCCTGAATTGTAAACTGCTGAGAAACCGCTCGTGTGTTTCCGTTACAGCGTAATCTGTTGATAAGTTTCCGGCAACGCAGCTAAATATAGCACAGCCGGTAGTCGCCGAGTCAGTAGGCATGTATCGTGTATTAAAATCACGTACTAGACGACATGCGATGTGTAGTCAGCCAAATCGAGAGATAGTTGGCGCAGCCGATTCAAAATGCCATAAAACTCACCAGATGCCACCAAATTGAATATAAATTTCAAAATTTGTTTGGGGGTAAGAAAACATTAGTGGATCACTTACACAGTGAGGGGATACCCGTCCCATACCCTCCCCTTCGTCGCTCGGCCGCGTCGAAGTCGATATAGCTGGCTACTTTTTCAAACAAGAGGGCCATGATGGCCCTCATTTGCTCACCTAACTCCATGAACACCAGAGGAGAATGTGACATTGAGTTCATGTGTTTTAAAAAAATTGTGCTATTTTTAGATGGCGGTCATCTTGGATCAAGCGATGACTCATTTTACCAAATCTGAAAATGCTTCACCCATGGATCTTAACTTACATGAAGTTTGGCCAGCATCGGCCACGTGGTTCCTGAGAAAAAGACGTTCAAAATCTCGAATAAATGGACCTTTTGGCAGCCATCATGGATGACATAATCAGAGGCCTTGATAAGCTATCAAAATTAAAATTGAAAGCACTGCGTACCAAAACCCAATTAAAACATCGAGTAATCAATTGGCTTGAAACTGCATGCGTACTGATAATTTCACATGGACAGTTTTCAATACAATTGTTGAAAAATGTCAGACGTCGATAGCAAAATAGGCCACAAAATCACCGCTAGCCTATCTGTCGTATTTGGTTACAATAAGCGTCTATATCGATGATGCAATTATATATATAATAAGCGTCTATGGATGTTTTATAAATAGGATACACACGGTCACTGTTTTTTAGCAGATTGATTACAAGGTGACGGTATCTGTGAAAACTGAAAAGCACTTCATATGGATTTCCGGATTTTTTTGGTAATTTGCCACTTAATATGCACAGTGTTCTTGGGTGACGACGCGTAAGTACCGTAATTGTTTTGAGATGTGACCGAAAAAAATAAGGATATGGCCGACTCGACCCTGGTCCGAAGAAACGTTCATGATGCGAAACGTCCGAGTTCATGCAAATAGACTAATATTTTTTTCATTCGGATATACTTCGGATGTTATTGTTTAAGATTTGACAGACATGCGACGTGTAGTCAGCCAAATCGAGAGATAGTTGGCGTGGCCGATCAAAATGCCATAAAACTCACCAGATGTCACCAAATTGAATATAAATTTCAATATTTTCTTGGGGGTAAGAAAACATTATTGGATCACTTACACAGTGAGGGGATACCCGTCCCATACCCTCCCCTTCGTCGCTCGGCCGCGTCGAAGTCGATATAGCTGGCTACTTTTTCAAACAAGAGGGCCATGATGACCCTAATTTGCTCACCTAACTCCATGAACACCAGAGGAGAATGTGACATTGAGTTCATGTGTTTTAAAAAAATTGTGCTATTTTTAGATGGCGGCCATCTTGGATTAAGCGATGACTCTCATTTTACCAAATCTGAAAATGCTTCACCCATGGATCTTAACTTACATGAAATTTGGCCAGCATCGGCCACGTGGATCCTGAGAGAAAGACATTCAAAATCTCGAATAAATGGACCTTTTGGCAGCCATCATGGATGACATAATCAGAGGCCTTGATAAGCTATCAAAATTAAAATTGAAAGCACTGCGTACCAAAACCCAATTAAAACATCGAGTAATCAATTGGCTTGAAAATGCATGCGTACCGATAATTTCACATGGACAGTTTTCAATACAATTGTTGAAAAATGCCAGACGTCGATAGCAAAATAGGCCACAAAATCACCGCTAGCCTATCTGTCGTATTTGGTTACAATAAGCGTCTATATCGATGATGCAATTATATATATAATAAGCGTCTATGGATGTTTTATAAATAGGATACACACGGTCACTGTTTTTTAGCAGATTGATTACAAGGTGACGGTCTCTGTGAAAACTGAAAAGCACTTCATATGGATTTCCGGATTTTTTTTGTAATTTGCCATTTAATATGCACAGTGTTCTTGGGTGACGACGCGTAAGTACCGTAATTGTTTTGAGATGTGACCGAAAAAAATAAGGATATGGCCGACTCGACCCTGGTCCGAAGAAACGTTCATGATGCGAAACGTCCGAGTTCATGCAAATAGACTAATATTTTTTTCATTCGGATATACTTCGGATGTTATTGTTTAAGATTTGACAGACATGCGACGTGTAGTCAGCCAAATCGAGAGATAGTTGGCGCGGCCGATCAAAATGCCATAAAACTCACCAGATGTCACCAAATTGAATATAAATTTCAAAATTTTCTTGGGGGTAAGAAAACATTATTGGATCACTTACACAGTGAGGGGATACCCGTCCCATACCCTCCCCTTCGTCGCTCGGCCGCGTCGAAGTCGATATAGCTGGCTACTTTTTCAAACAAGAGGGCCATGATGGCCCTAATTTGCTCACCTAACTCCATGAACACCAGAGGAGAATGTGACATTGAGTTCATGTGTTTTAAAAAAAATGTGCTATTAATAGATGGCGGTCATCTTGGATTAAGCGATGACTCTCATTTTACCAAATCTGAAAATGCTTCACCCATGGATCTTAACTTACATGAAATTTGGCCAGCATCGGCCACGTGGATCCTGAGAGAAAGACGTTCAAAATCTCGAATAAATGGACCTTTTGGCAGCCATCATGGATGACATAATCAGAGGCCTTGATAAGCTGCGTATTTGCGTAAATACGCAATCAAAATTTTTTAAAACCCAATTAAAATTGAAAGCACTGCGTACCAAAACCCAATTAAAACATTGAGTAATCAATTGGCTTGAAAATGCATGCGTACTGATAATTTCACATGGACAGTGTTCAATACAATTGTTGAAAAATGCCAGACGTCGATAGCAAAATAGGCCACAAAATCACCGCTAGCCTATCTGTCGTATTTGGTTACAATAAGCGTCTATATCGATGATGCAATTATATATATAATAAGCGTCTATGGATGTTTTATAAATAGGATACACACGGTCACTGTTTTTTAGCAGATTGATTACAAGGTGACGGTATCTGTGAAAACTGAAAAGCACTTCATATGGATTTCCGGATTTTTTTTGTAATTTGCCATTTAATATGCACAGTGTTCTTGGGTGACGACGCGTAAGTACCGTAATTGTTTTGAGATGTGACTGAAAAAAATAAGGATATGGCCGACTCGGCCCTGGTCCGAAGAAACGTTCATGATGCGAAACGTCCGAGTTCATGCAAATAGACTAATATTTTTTTCATTCGGATATACTTCGGATGTTATTGTTTAAGATTTGACAGACATGCGACGTGTAGTCAGCCAAATCGAGAGATAGTTGGCGCGGCCGATCAAAATGCCATAAAACTCACCAGATGTCACCAAATTGAATATAAATTTCAAAATTTTCTTGGGGGTAAGAAAACATTAGTGGATCACTTACACAGTGAGGGGATACCCGTCCCATACCCTCCCCTTCGTCGCTCTGGCGCGCGTCGAAATCGATATAGCTGGCTACTTTTTCAAACAAGAGGGCCATGATGGCCCTAATTTGCTCACCTAACTCCATGAACACCAGAGGAGAATGTGACATCGAGTTCATGTGTTTTAAAAAAATTGTTAAACATAATTTCTAATTATTTTTAACTAACACATAAACGATGTCGCACATGGTTACAGTATATGTATGTATTCAATGTATTGTGTAGCCACGTTTATTGCATTTTGATACCAGAATTGGAAAATACCCAATTCAATTTTACACAATGGGGTAACGGTTGTCAGGTACCCAATTGATAATTGAAAATACCCAATTGAAAAAAATATCATGAAGTAAAAATACTCAATGAATAAATCCTTATCTAGAGCCTTGCATAATCATCCGATTCCGACAAATATTGCACAAGAGCAATCGCCTCATCGATACCTTCAATTTGATATACGACATGAGCATATTGTCAAAAATAAAATTTGACCCTATGGGCTACGCCCATTTTTGACCCTGGGGTCACCATTTTAACACCTTTGAAAGAACATTCTACATCGATCATTCCTACCAAGTTTCGTCGAAATCCGGCAGGTGGTTCATGAGAAGATCTTTTAATTTGTGCAATTTTTAGACGGCGGCCATCTTGGATTAGCGACGACCAGTTTTAACAAATCTGAAAAGGCTTCACCCATGGACCATAACTGTGAAATTTTGCCTGTTTGATACCTTCGATTTGATATAGACATGACCATATTCGGTCAAAAATAAAATTTGACCCAACGGGCCACGCCCATTTTTGACCCCGGGGTCACCATTCTAACAACTATGAAAGAGAATTGTACATCGATCATTCCTACCAAGTTTCGTCGAAATCCGGCTGGCGGTTCAGGAGAAGAATTTTTTTTAAAAATGTGTGCTATTTTTAGACAGCGGCCATCTTGGATTAGCGACGACCTCCGTTTTAACAGATCTGAAGAAAAGACTTCACCCATGGACCATAACTGTGAAGTTTGGCCACCATGGGCCAAGCGGTTCGTGTGAAGAAGAATTTTGAAATCTGTAATAATAGAACGATTGTTTGACCTTTCGGCGGCCATCTTGGATGACATGACCATCCAATTTCGACATAAAATGTACCAGAGCGATTTGATATAGACATGACCATATTCGGTCAGAAACAAAATTTGACAACTTTGAAAGAGCATTGTACATCGATCATTCCTACAAAGTTTCGTCGAAATCCGGCTAGCGGTTCACGAGAAGAAGATTTTTTAAGAATTTATGCTATTTTTAGACGGCGGCCATCTTGGATAAGAGATGTCCTCCATTTTAACAAATCTGAAAAGGCTTCACCCATGGACCATAACTTAAGTTTGGCTACCATGGGTCAAGCGGTTCATGTGAAGAAGAATTTTGAAATCTCTAATAAAAGAACACCCTTTTGACCTTTCGGCGGCCATCTTGGATGACATAACCATCCGATTTCGACAAAAAATGCACCAGAGTGATCGCCTCGTTGATACCTTCGATTTGATATATAACATGACCATAATCGGTCAAAAATAAAATTTGACACCACGGGCCACGCCCATTTTTGACCCCGGGGTCACCATTTTAACAACTTTGAAAGAGCATTGTACATCGATCATTTCTACCAAGTTTTGTCGAAATCCGGTTGGTGGTTCTTGAGAAAAAGATTTTTGAAGAATTTGTGCTATTTTTAGACGGTGGCCATCTTCGATTACGTAATGACGTCATTTTAACAAATTTTGTAATCCCCCAACCTAAGGACCATGACCATGAAGTTTGGTGACTATAGGCCCAATGGTTAACGAGGAGAAGACGTTTGAAAATGTTCACGGACGACGACGGACGACGACGGACACATTGCGGTAACAATAGCTCACATGAGCTTCGCTCAGGTGAGCTAAAAAGCTGACTACTCTCAATTTTACAGACCTCTGCATCATCCTACTGGATTACTTTAGTTACTCTGCTATATTTCACTTTATTTGTTATTTAATCTGCAACTCTTCACTCGGATATTCCATTGTCCACCATATTGTTTGCCATGTGATTATTTTAGCCATTGAGATTCATTGTTACGTACTTGACCTCGCACGAGTACGGGTCACTTTGTACTACTACTATAAAAGAGGGGACCAAACTGCTCTCACCCCGCATTACGTGTCAGAAAATTCGGACAACCACCAAGAGTTTCAGATATAAAGAAAAACTGTAGGTTCCCAGGGTGTATATTCTAACACACTCTATGATCATTAGCTACCCATCTATCGCCCCCTTGTAACCTCCTCCACCAGTATACACAGACATCAGCGCGTCGACTGGTGACAATGGCTGTCCAGTAGCCGATTTCATCAAAATTGAAAAGTATACTTTAGTAGCAAAGTATACTTTGAGGGAGAAATTTTCAATTTTATGATACATTTATTAATTTTTATTATACTGAATTTATTACATTATCACAGCCATTTTGGCTGTGATAATGTAATAAATTCAGTATAATAATTCTGCATACTTTTAATCATCAAATATATGCAGTTGTTAGTTTTATATGAACTAATGCATTTCAGGAACAATACATGATTACTCCCTCAAAGTATACTTTGCTAGTAAAGTATACTTTGCAATGTTGGTGAAATCGGCTACAGGAATCGCCAGTAGTTAGGAGTGATCTGGTGTCCGTGTCCAGTGACATGACCCCCGGCCATCTGGTGACAATGGCAACGCAGGTGACTCCAGCCGAGGTAAATGTTAACCAGATAGTCAGTAGCTCACTTGACT
Source organism: Conchocele bisecta (assembly GCA_029237695.1). NCBI lineage: Eukaryota > Metazoa > Mollusca > Bivalvia > Lucinida > Thyasiridae > Conchocele > Conchocele bisecta. The sequence continues at coordinate 121,312,291 of CM055268.1, read as the reverse complement.
GGTGACAATGGTCGTCCAGGTATCGCCAGTAGTTAGGAGTGATCTGGTGTCCGTGTCCAGTGACATGAACCCTACAATCTGGTGTCAATGGCCACGCAGGCGACTCCAGGTGAGGTAAATATCAACCAGATAGTCAGTAGCTCACTTGACTCGATACTTGCCAGGTTCAGTCCGTCCCAGGTGTCGCCCCCTCGCAACCTCCTCAAACAGTATACGCAGACATCAGCTCGTCAACTGGTGACAATGGCCGTCCAGGTATCGCCATTAGTTAGGAGTGATCTGGTGTCCGTGTCCAGTGACATGACCCCCGGCCATCTGGTGTCAATGGCAACGCAGGTCACTCCAGGTGAGGTAAACGCCAATCAGATACATGTAATCCCTATTGACTCGTTACTTGTCAGGGTCAGTCTGTCAGCTCTGGCCTCACTCTGGCCTCACTGACGCCGCCAACATCACCATTTCGTATGACCAGCCAGGTATCCTATCCGGCGGACATATCTCGCTTTCTGGCCACGATCCAGCCATCTGCTTTGGCTTCCATCACCCCGTGATCGCCATCTGTGGGGACTGTGCCTTCTACTGTCAATGGCCACACAGCAACTCCAGGTGAAAGAAACGCCAATCACATAGATGGCATCTCAACTGACCTGTTATTAACATTAACTAACGATGTCCTGTTTATGTTTCAGACATACGCTAGTAGCAGAGAAGATTGGGAAATGTGGCCCCGGGCCTCTACGTACGGGTCCTTCAATCAGGCGTAGTTTTGTGAACTACTGGAAGATTCCTCCTTCCTGATTATGTGATAGGTACACATACAGGTCCTTTAACATTTATAGCACCGAATTGCCGATACATTTTGTCATCTGCTATTATTTTTATATAAATTATACGAGATGCGCAGACAACAACAGAAGAGACGGTTCCCAGTAGATCCATGGAACCGGAGATTCTGCATAGAGCCCTATCACCACTAGCAAGTGACATAAATTTCGATAAACTCCCTATGCGGGATCCAGAGCTCCAGAAAAGGGGCGTAATGGCGTATTTTACTCACTGTGACTTATTATAGCTGAGTACATTGATTATTAACAGTGGGAGTACAAAATGCTCACAGCGATGTGAATATACACATTGATTTTCAAATTAAGCAGTAGAAATGCTGTAATACAGTTGAAAATTTACTTAGTTGAGCTGCATTGTTTGCTTTTTCCAGCTCAACTAAGTAAATGTTCAACTGTATTACAGAATAAATAAGTGAATAAGTAATAATACACTCAAATAAGTGAATGTTTAAATTTGTTTTGATCATTTGTTCCATCAATAATCCATTTGTAAAATAAAATAAGCATTGAATTTGAAATCAGCGGGTACAATACTCTTTAGACACAAAGCTTATCTGGAACATTGGGGATCTCCAGATTTATGGAGCTGCTGGAAATATGGAGCTGCGTAATGAGAAGCCTCACTTTCGATATTCACAGCAGAACAACAGGATTAACTTTTACAATTCAAGGTAAATATATTCGCTAAAGTGATTGGCCTCGGATTCCTGAACATGATGTGTTCAGTATAGGAATGAATGGCCTTTTTGTGGAATTTATCGGGGTATAAACTTGGAAAAGTCGCGGGAATACTGGACGAAGGCCGGAAGGCCTCGTCCAGTATTCCCGCGGCTTTTCCAAGTTTATATCCCCGATAAATTCCACAAAAAGGTAATTCATTCCTCATAATTCCAGCATTTGAAATAAATTCATCAAGAAAATGTGTTTATTTTCCGTTTTCTTAAGAATTATTTTAACTGCGCCTCACGGTTACGGAAAGTAGTTCGACGTGGGAGTTTACTGGGATATGAATTTTGGACAGAGACTTGCTACGGACCAATCAAATGTTAGGGAATTGTGTAAATATTTTTGTGCTGGAATTATTATACATGTAGTGTACGATATATAACCAGGGTGGTTATGGACTTGATTAGTCCGGGCATGTTGCTTGTGATTCAAGCTGGTTATTACATTTATTGAATGTGTGATTCACATTCCTCCATGGTCATGGACAATGCATTGCCATGGTACCGGGGTGACCTACTTTCACTGTGGTTAATGTACTTGATATTTTTTGTGTCATTTGTTATGATACGCTGTTCATGAATGTTTTGCAACACGGAACATAAGGGTTTTGTTTTTGCTGCAGATGCCGCCGATCACGACGCTGAAGAAAAGACACTCCCTTGTTGGTAAAAATGCCACAATGGTGGTGTTACGTAGATTTCGGGAAATGGGGCAACTGAACGGTGATTTTGCCCTGGTGGCGACTAACAGACGCACGGAGGACATGGGTGTTGTCGCGCTGAAGAAGCATATATTGGAACTGACGGGCGAGGAGGCCACTGAGTTTCTGGCGATATCCGGGAAGGTTGTTAATGATGATAACTTGAGACGACTTGCATGTTTGTATAATTTATGCGAACGAGGTGGGCCAGCCGGGACAGCAGCTAGCTCCAGCGACGGAGAGTGATGTAAGTTGAGTTTTGTGCATACATGTATTCCTGTGATATATGACAGGGTCTACATTGTTCATGTTTATTCCAACTGCGCGGATGCATATGCTGATCTGTGGCTTCACTGATCCCAAACACATTTTGGATCCTTTTTTCTCGTGTCGCGTTCCATATGCCGATCGATTATTTTAAGCTGACGAGCGATAATCATGGTGATGAGTCATTATCTATAAACATGTGTATATATGTATGGTCTAGATGAAAATGCTGATTGCATGCACCACCACATTGTACTCATTGATGTTATGTGTATATTGATGTTCCGGGAAGATAACCTGTACATCAGTCCAGGAATACTAATTCCTTAGTGGGCATATTATTGTTCACGTGGACTGCGGTATGGGGCCGGTATTCTTCCCATAGTTTCTCTATGTTGGTTTTCGCGTGATGTCTTACAATACTATGGTATTGTCTTTGTCATTACAGGTGGGCTGTCGATCCACGCTGTACCCTACATTTCCCATTGCGGATTGGGAACTCCATCTTGAATTTGATCCTATGGATGCTGTCAAATCTACCCGCGATAATCCAACATGGGTAACTTTGGGAGGGGTCCGGCCTCGTGCTGCTGTCCATGCGGATACCAGTATTATAATGTCGAGCAATGAACCGTGTGATATTAACACGCTGCCACTACGGGATCCGGAGAACTTTGTTTCTGGTGGGCTTCATGCACGTGTGTCTGAATGGGAAAAGATTATGCCTGATCGATCCGGTCCGGTGTTCAATAGGCTGTCAAATAAAGTTGATATTGAAACGTTTTTTAATCATTTTAAAGGTAATTTTAAGGGCCGTTCTTACGACTGTGATACACCGCCAACGCAATATTTCCAGAATGCAAATACTTGCTTGAAGCATGCTGATTTCCTTCGCAATGAAATTCTTGAAAGAATTAAAAATGGTTCTGTTCATGTCTGGGGGAAAATGGGAGAATGTCGCTTACCAAAATTGATTATGCCATTGACTGTCAAACCTAGTAAACCGAGGATGTGTCATGATGAAAGGTTTCTAAATCTTTGGATTCGAGATTCCCCCTTTCGATTGGAAAACCTAAGAGATGTACATAGATTGGTGGATAAAGATGCGGAGATGATATCGTTCGACGAGAAATCAGGGTACGATCATATTCAATTGACCACGGATTCTCAGTCCTATTTTGGGTTTTTGGTGGCTACATTTTCTCTTACACTACCCTTCCGTTTGGATGCAAAGCTTCCCCATATATTTATCAAACCATTGGTATGAAGGTTACTACATATTTACGCAGTTTAAACGTACGTACTATACAGTATATAGATGACAGAATGGCTGTTAAGGAAGAGCAAGCAAAAGCACATGTTGTCCCTAGGCAAGCTAAGCCGATTTTTCTCAGTAAATTACAGTCCATTTCATCGTACATTGGACATGAGCTGACCAACCCTACATTATCATTGCGTTCACGGTATGTATTGCAACGTGATCAGGTGCTTTCAAACTACAATTTTTCGCAGTTGATAGAGCTAGTGATGTGGCCCTTACCTTAGCAGAAGAGGTGAAAACATTGCCTAATGACGAAGGTTTCGTGTTCACTCATACTTTTGGGAAAACCTTGAGAGGTGGATTTAATAACGAGTTGTCAGAGGACAACGAAGCGCGCCCAGTGGCAGCAAAGAACCGAGGGCACATTTGAACGTGGATTTGCCACACAGCGCAGTAGAGGACCTTTGAAGCAATGAGTGTGTGAAATATGAAGCAAATCCAAGCAAGGAAACAGAAAATATAGGCCATTATTTACCCGAGCGACTGAGCGTTAAGGTTTCAAGATGCACAAAGTATGTGACCTTGACCCTGGGCTTAGAAGGAGCGGCACGGACGTGGATTTGCCACAGCGCAGTAGAGGACCCTTGGAGCAATGCGTGTGTGAAATATGAAGCAAATCCAAGCAAGGAAACAGAAAATATAGGCCATTATAATTTTTGAAGACGGACGGACGGACGGACGGACGGACGGACGTTATTACAGTACTATACTTATGTGGCTTATCACATGTTAAATATTAGCCACATAAAACGAATTTTAGCCACATAAAAGGATTTTTTAGGTGGCTAATTGTAACCAACCCTATCCTTTACTAAGTCCATAACCCTGTGGGGCTAGCCACATAAGTACCCTAATGTGTGCCCGGACGGACGGACAGACAGACGGACGCCTACGACGCCGAGGGTATGCCATAAGCACGGCTTCCTTCGGAAGGCGCGCTAAAAACAACACGTTTGTTTTGAAACAGTGTGATGATGCGTTAGTATGTCCGGTGACAGGTTTAGATACATATTATAAGTGTGCGAGACAATGGGGAATTGACTTGTCAAATGGTTATTTGTTCCGTCCTGTCAACGATTCTGATAGCGTATTAGATGAACCGATATCTTTTTCTGCAATATATGAACGTTTACGAGGTTATCTTGTTACATTGGGTATATATGAGGCTGAAACACCACAGTTTTAGAGCTGGGTGTGCTATTACTCTTTCTCTGTCTGGTGCAGCGCGTGGTATTGGTGATGTAATGAACCATGTTGGTTGCTCGTTATTACACGCGTGCATCTGTGCTAAATGATGCCACTGTAGTTGCTGGAAAGTTGGCGAAAACTGCTAACATGCTACCCGTTGAATCTCTTTGTAGGACCGAGGATTGTATCGTATTGTATATGTGTATTCCATGTGTACATGTGTGTACGTTTGAAATGTGTGTTCTTAAAACGACACACGTGAATTGTGATTATTTTGTATTTTTCATACTTGTTTGCTTTTGTTATGTATATGATTACTGTTACACATGCGCGTGAGAATGAAAGTCGTGCTAATGTTACCATACCTTAGTAGTATTATTGTAATTGACACGTACGTGGTGTATATAAAAGTTTGTAGTGAGTATTGCATGGGCGGATTCAGGGGGGGGGGGGGGTGGGGGGGGGGGGGGGGGTGGGGGGGGCGGACCCGGCGACCGCCCCCCCTAAAATTCGCCGAGTAAAGATTTTTTACAAGTTACAAGGCACGTTTCATGCCAAGTGCCATGTATTCCGTGCATTTTTCGGTCGTTTTCTTATTGTTTCAAAATTTAAACGTTTTCAATCAAAAATCATGTCTAAACATACTGTGACAGTGTCAATATTTTTGCTCCAAAATGCAGGAAATGCGATGTAGATTTGCAAAATTTTCCGGCTGGGAATGCCCCCGGACCCCCCTAGCGCTATCTCGACTATTTTGCAATACTTGACTATATTATCAAACGAGCTTAGCTCGTTCGATAATATAGTCAAGTATTGCAAAATAGTTACGCCCCCCCCTAACCCGAAATCCTGGATCCGCGCCTGTATTGGGAGGAATAAATATAGTTGAATTAGGAAAGTGAGCGTGTTATGTAATTTATGAAGGAACCCACATTTTTCTATATTCTTTCCCAGTACTAAACCTGGGCTTGCGGAATGCAAAAGGCACCATCACTGGTGATACAGTAACATCCTCCGTGAAGTGTGCCGGTGCGTAACGAGAAGCCTCACTTTCGATATTCACAGCAGAATTGAGGGAGATTAGTTTTATAAATACAAGATACAACTGTATGCTGTACATGTATCTAAGGACATGTAATCACGTATCAAAATGCAAAAGGCACCATCACTTGTGATACAGTAACTGGAGGGCTGACATATTAATTTACATTGAAATTTCATCTTGTAAGGATAATGAGAACAAATTTGTGCATTTATCCATGAATGATGTCGGTAGATGCTGGACAGTGACATAGGTCTCAAGATTTATGGACCCGCAAGAAACTGGTTGGCTGCCAGTAGCTGGATATCTGGTAGATGCTGGACATCTTAAGTGACATAGGTCTCAAGATTTATGGACCCGCAAGAAACTGGTTGGCTGCCAGTAGCTGGATATCTGACGTTTGAAACTTCATCTTGTTCAGGATAATGAGAACAAATTTGTGCGTTTATCCATGAATGATCTCGGTAGATGCTGGACATCTTACATTTTAAACATCATTTTGTTCAAGTTAAAGAGAAAAAATGTGTGTGTTTATCCACGACTGATCTCGGTAGCTGCGTAGATGCCAGTCGTACTGTTGCTGTCCGAGTGTGGCAATCCTAGCAGCGTCTTTGCTACCTGGATGATCCACTCGGAGATTAACTCTGTGGCACAGGTTTCTCTGTTTGCGCCAGACGTGTACATAAGGAATATCCTATGTCAAATTTCACGCACCCGGGTATGATCATTGTGAGGACGATGAGTACCATTACAAATCAAGATGGCACGTCTGTTTCTTCATTTTACCTAGTTTGCCATCGGGATAATACAATGCAAGGAAATATGAAGATTGTCATATCGGTATGCATGTTATTTTGGCTCCAGCAATGCTGGCTGTTCTTTGCTGTTATTTATAAAGAATAAGACCACATAGAGATGCACCCAGTAGTGATAAATGCCGCCGGTGAACGCCTCAACTTTGGAGAAGGGGCGTTTGGAATGGTGTTCGTTGTGAACCACCACCCATCGGCCGCAGCCAGTACGTCTGTAAGCAGCTGAAGGACTACAGTAAACAAGAATTCCGCCACGGAAGCGGTATCGCGCCTGCCGAGGCATTTGACCGTGTTGTGAATTTTTTTTTTTTAATTTTTTTTTTTACGACGCGACGCGCGACGCGCACGCACGACGCACGCGGACGACGCGGCGGACGACGCGGCGGACGACGCGGCGGACGACGCGGCGGACGACGACAAAAGCGCCGACTAGTCGCGCCTCTGCTAAAGCAGGCGCGACAAAAACTAGAAAATGTGTTCATAGAACATGGATGCTCCACATACTGCTTATTATAGTAAACGAGGCAAAATTGTAGGTTCAAAAGGGAGAGGATAATCTATGGCCCGGTGTCAAATCATAAATTTAAATTCCACACACCATAAGGAAGCCACACACCAAATATGAAGTCTCCAGCTATTACGGTTTAAACATTTTACTTCTTACAAGGAAAAAATGTGAAAAAGGGGAGATAATCAATGACCTGGAGTAAGAAAAAAGATATCAAAAGTAGCACATCTACACACCATTAGGAAGCCAACATACCAAGTTACAAGTCTATCTCTTACGGTTTAAAAGTTGGGTTTTACGAGTTTCAAGGTTTATGATGGATAGATGGGTGGAGGTGGCCGGACAAGGGCAACACTAAATGCTCCCTATCGTAATAGCGCATAAAAATAAAAATAATAGTTTGTGGAGACTGTTTTTGAAAGCAGTCGTCATTTCTCCACTAGCTGCTGTCCAGCAAAGATCACGAGATTATGTAATTAATATTTACTGAATCTAAAATAAAATGATTGCGGGTCCTTTGACATGGATGTGGATTCATCAAGATTCTGTTGGGACATGCCGCCTATCTTTATTATAACCAGTCAACAAGAGAGCCGTAAGTCACAAAATACGCCCGTCTAAGATTGAGAATTTGAAACTCGTTGTGCTAAACAGGCATACTAATTTAGGTAGAGATACATGTGTAAAGTAGAAATTATATAGAAATGGATACAAAAATGTAGAAAAAATGGCTAAGTTAAAAATGTGATATTTTTGTTAAAAAAAAAAAAAATTGCCAAAAAAACAGCAATATGTGTAGAAGGTGTGTGTCTAGTTTCAGATTGATCGACTGAACGGTTTCAGAGGAGTTGTGTACACAAACTATGAACTTTTTCTGTCTGCCGCCCGCCCGCCCTGCGGTAAAACATAACACGTACCGTTTTTTTTAAACGGTCATATAAAAACACAGGTTATTGTGTATTTGGCAAACCGAACTGGTTATTGTTCGCGTATAAATTACCACCCCTTATAATGACATAAATGTCAAAATGCAACATCTGCAAAGCTGTATTTGCACATAAATCTTCATTATCTTCATTATCGAGACACAAAGCCACAGGTCATCACCACGTGCTGTACACATGCGAGGATTGCTGAACTACCACCAGGAGAGAATACCTGCTGCGACACATTCACCATCAGCACAAAGCTCCACAGACACTCCACTCAAATTGGCCGTGAAGACAGAAGAAAGACATGGGAAACTACCCAGATATAGACTTTCAATTATTCTAACTAATGGGTGTAACTTTATACCAAATAAAAACACATAAACATACGTACCACTTTAAAAAAAATAACTAAACATTAATACTTAAAGGACGACGCCGGCAAACCTTTATGTTTGTTTGTTTGTTTGTTGGGGTTTAACGGCCTATCAAGAGCTAAGGTTTTTTAAGGCCAGGTCAATGAGTTTAGTACTAAATCCCATATATTACCTGTAGAAGTACATGTTCAAGTACATGTACAAATGGGGGGGGGGGGGGGGGCGATCCCAAAATCAGAACTGAATATTTACAATAACAAAACTATATATTCAGCCCTGAAATCAGAATAATCCTGATCTGATGTCAGGTCCTCGCCACACCAGAATCACTTGGCCCCTCCCAAAAGCAGTAGGATCAGAAATAATCTTACTACTTTTATAATGGGCAATAACCCAATTCAACTCCCAGATAACAAAAGAGCCAAAGATAACTAGAAATGTGGCCTGTCGGCACACAAATACCCCCACTGGCAGCCAAAGAAAACGAGGCATTTTTGATTATAAGCCATTTAGCCGAGCGTTAAGGTTTCAAACGCATCAAGTCTGTGACCTTGTGTTAGACCCCAGTAATTGAGGTATACAATGCTTTCTTCAGCCCTTTACAGTTATCATAGTGGGTGGGGTACTTGTACGAAGTTAGTGTAATTACAGAGTATATCAGCAATTCATGAACAGTCACCTCACCTTATGTTATCCATAATCATCAACATAGTTAATACTTGAAGCAGCATATATATGCTGTGTACATACACAGATTCAATGAAAATGGGAGCACACGACTATACAACACGTATTATACACATATTTGACATCTTCCTGATATCGACAACACTGGCAACGTGGATGAAGACGCAGTGGGCGCCAGATATTTTCACGTTTGTGTCAGCATGGTCAGGAATAGAACATATTAGGAGGATTATACACTGTGGGACAGTGGTACTTATGGGATTGAATACAATTATACACTGTGGGACAGTGGTACTAAGTGGAATAATAGGAATATTATACTGTGGGACAGTATCAATTGTGAGGGACATTTGTATGTACTCAAAGAAGGCAAAGAGACATATTGAAGCAACATGTCGTGGAGTAACGACAAGGTCAAGTACGGAGTTCTTAGAGAACTATATACCATGGTCAAGTGGGTATTGTTTAAAGGAATTGCAAGAAATGCAGAGGTCAGATCCAGATATTCAACGGGTTGTTGAAGGTGTTGAATTGGGAAAACGTCCTGATGTAAAGGAAATGAACACAATAAGTCATGCGGCGAGACATTATATTCAATGCTGGGATGCATTGAGATTAAAAAATGGAATACTTTGAAAAGAAGGATGGGTCGGGGACTTTTGAACAATTAGTTACACCAAGATGCCTACAGAGGGATGTGCTGTATCAGATGCATAACAGTCTGCTGGCTGGACACTTGGGACGAAAGAAAACGAGAGAAAAGGTACTACAACGATATTACTGGTATGGGGTCAGGGAAGACATATACATATGGATAGCACAGTGCGATAACTGTGGAGTAAACAAGTCGCCTGTGAGTAACCCTCGGGCGCCGCTTGGAAGTATGACTGTAGGTGCACCACTGGATAGGTTGGCAACTGACATATTGGGACCACTTCCTAGAACACCCAAAGGAAATAAATACATAATTGTCGTTACAGATGCATTCACAAAATGGGTGGAAATCTTTCCAATACCAGACCAGACAGCCGAAACAACAGCAAGAACCATTCTAAACGAAGTAATAGCAAGATTTGGATCCCCAATTTCGATACACAGTGACCAAGGAGCAAACTATGAAAGCAAAATATTTGCGGAATGATGCAATTTACTGGAAATACGGAAAACGCGGACATCAGTAAGGAACCCAAAATGTAACGGACAAACGGAGAGATTCAATAAGACACTAATTCGAATGATTAGGGCATACCTTACAAATGAAGAGAACGACTGGGACCTCAACTTAGGATGCCTTGCTGCTGCATATCGAGCTACACCAAATGAAAGCACAGCAATGACACCAAATCTACTGTCAGATGTTAGGCAAAGAAGTAAGACTACCAGCTGAAATAGCTTTTGGCAGCACAACAACCACTGGAGAAAGTGTATCGTCGTACGGAGAATATGTACAACAATTGAAGAAAAATATGCAGAAAGCACATGACATTTGCCGACAACATTGGAAGGACAACGCAAAACGTCAGAAAGACATATACGATAATAAACAAACATTCAATCAATACACAAACGGAGATATAGTATGGTTCCTGAGATCACCACGCAAAGATGTCTGTCAGAAATTGCAAATGCCATATTCGGGTCCATTTCTGGTTAAAGAAAAAATTAGCAACCAAAACTACAAACTGCAATTCACAGAGACTGGAGAAACAAAAGTTGTACACCATGACAAGCTAAAGCCTTATCTTGGGATAAGTCCACCAAAGTGGATATTAGACCTGAAGAAAATTTGCAAGCAATAACAAGATCTATGATACCTGTCGATCCGCATATATGAATCACTAACAAACCTGTTGCTTATGATCCCTAAAACTATATTTACAGAAGAACCATGATTCCCAACACAAGACCCATCCATTTGGACACACCACTGCCGTCGACATATATAAACAACCGGGGCAGGGTGTATAGATGTTTAAAATGCGAATCAAGACCATACGAGGGCGAGCGATCAAAAGTAATCACACACAACATTATAGTCTGTTTCACGAAAGCTGCCCAAATTTTACGGCCATATAAACAATTCAAAAACAATATTTTTTTCGATAGTATTAAATTACAGGAAAATTTAAGAATGAGCCTTCTTTTTATTTCGTGAAATTCGGTCAAATATTGGTTTTATTACGAAAAATTGATTTCTCTATGGGAATTTAACATGGGGGAAAAAGAGGTAAAGGAGTGTGGGATTAGTCAAAAAACGAAAAAAATTGGAAATTGACTCCGAAACCTAGCTAAATAGCTTGGATATGATCTAACTAAGAAAACAAAAGTTAAATTTTAAAAATCGGTCCAGTATTTCTAAAATTCAAAAAAATTTCCCCATGTTAAATCCCCATAGACATCTTCACTTGAAGATGTCTATGCGGATTTAACATGGGGAAATTTTGTTTTCGCAATAAAATCAATATTTGACCAAATTTCACGAAATAAAAAGAAGGCTCATTCTTAAATTTTGCTTTAATTTAATATTATCGAAAAAAATATTGTTTTCGAATTGTTTATATGGCCGTAAAATTTGGGCAGCTTTCGTGAAACAGACAGTAGACAAGGTTCCATTCTTTTGTAACATTTGCAAGTTCATTACAACCTCCAAATTAGAATTAGAAAGACACATACAGCAGAACATATACCCAATGCACAAGGCCACCGTTGACATGATATATATACTTTCACTGAAGGAGGGAAAAGCGCATGTATTCAATTTGTGACCCAATATAGCACTGGTCATTTACCATTGTTTCATGGCATTGACCTGTGATACACTGGTTAGCAATATGAATAGGAATTTACCGCACTAATGAATTTGTCTATAAATGCAAGCCTTTTCAGATTACAACATGATTTGATATCAAAGTGAAATTATTTTATTGCTACGGATTTGTTGTCAAAACTATCATGGATTTGTATCCATATTAGGATAAGAGATGTTAATATATATGCAACGAGATAGACATAGGTTTAATAATGCAACATGAAGCATACTGCGTTCCCTGCACATATAGATACATTGATTGTATACAGTATATATCTTTGAAGTCATATCACCACCCATTATACCACTGATCAATAGCTGATAATCAGTATATCATTGACCTGTGGTATAGTGTGATAATCCATGCATCGGTGTAGAAGATATAGAGCGGAAGGGAATTTCAATAGGTTTGACCTTTGACCTTCAACTGTGACCTTGACCTTGGACGTAGGTGCGTGGTTATTCATCGCGACATACCTTCTCATCATGAGAAACATTTGTGCCAAGCCATTTGATAATCCATGCATCAGAGTAGAAGATATAGAGCGGAAGGGAATTTCAATAGGTTTGACCTTTGACCTTCAACTGTAACCTTGATCTCGGACGTAGGTGCATGGTTATTGATCGCGACACACCTTCTCATCCTGAGAAACATTTGTGCCAAGGCATTTGATAATCCATGCATCGGTGTAGAAGATAGAGCGAAAGGGAATTTCAATAGGTTTGACCTTTGACCTTCAACTGTGACCTTGACCTTGGATGTAGGTGCATGGTTATTGATCGCGACACACCTTCTCATCCTGAGAAACATTTGTGCCAAGGCATTTGATAATCCATGCATCGGTGTAGAAGATATAGAGCGGATGGGAATTTCAATAGGTTTGACCTTTGACCTTCAACTGTGACCTTGACCTTGGACGTAGGTGCGTGGTTATTGATCGCGACACACCTTCTCATCATGAGAAACATTTGTGCCAAGCCATTTGATAATCCATGCATCGGTGTAGAAGATATAGAGAGGAAGGGAATTTCAATAGGTTTGACCTTTGACCTTCAACTGTGACCTTGACCTTGGACGTAGGTGCGTGGTTATTGATCGTGACACACCTTCTCATCATGAGAAACATTTGTGCCAAGCCATTTGATAATCCATGCATCGGTGTAAAAGATATAGAGCGGAAGGGAATTTCCAACAGACCGACCGACCGACGAGCTGACTCCTATATACCCCCTCAAACTTTGTTTGTGGGGGTATAAAAACGTACCCGAGGGCCAAACTAGGCAAATCATGATTCCTATAAGGAGGAACCCCTACCATTAATTTACGCCACCTACCCAAACCTTTATGGCCATTGAAATTCATAACCAGCCAATCAGCTGCCACATAACGTAACCGACTGTTAGCCATGGATAGACCGTAAACTCTGACATTATACGACCTGGGATATGTCATGTCCTACACAGCGACATGCAGGGATTCCGCTGGGGAAAATAAAAAAATTGCCACTTGAAAAAAAATAAAACAATTTTCGAAAAAAAAGAAAAGAAAATCCCTGGACATGAAGACGGACAATTTACTCCAATCTCCTGTCAGACAAAAATTTCTATATAATAGACATTGGACTCATCACATTCCGATGCGAGCAAATTTTCCATGCCCACATAAGTGCCAGGCACAACCATATCCATATGGCACCAGAACTCTTTTACGGCCATGAATCGACCATTAAGTCCGACATATATGGGCTGGGATATGCCATGCGTTGTGTGGGCAACATACTTGGCTGTCACATGACCCTGTGGACGTTGGCGGACCAGTGTTGCCACCCAGAACCAAATCTCCGGCCTGCCCTGGCAAGTATCGTGGCAGAACTGGAGACTCTCATCATAGATGAGGGTCCAGACCTGGTATTTGAGTCCGCTTAGACGTGACCCATCACATTCCTATGTGGGCGAGTCTACCATGCCCACATAAGTGCCAGGCACAACCATATCCATATGTCACCAGAACTCGTTTACGGCCATGAATCGACCGTAAAGTCCGACATATATGGGCTGGGATATGTCAGGAGTTGTGTTTGCCACAGACTTGGCGGTCACATGACCCTGTTCATGTTGGCAGACCAGTGTTGCGACCCAGAACCAAATCTCCAGCCTGACCTGGCTAGTATCGTGGCAGAACTGGTGAACCTCAAACGAGACGACGACCGAGACTGTCTTTGAACATGCTAAATACCTCATTTTGGCCGAATTCTGGTTGGACTGTTACGACAGTTATCTAAAATACGAGACGTGGGCCCAGGAAAAGACTAAGGTAAAATGATTGTTTAGACTGTCAGACTCTGTACAAACTAGAAAATGTGTTCACAGAACACCGATGCCCAACCTAATGCTCCGATAGAAAAACAAGAATTCCGCCACGGAAGCGGTGTCACGCCTGCCGAGGCATTTGATCGTAACATGATCATGGGCATGTACTAAAGTAAGATTCACAAACACCGTCGGATGAGTGCATGCTGAAAACAAGAAAAAGGTTATGGTTGAAGAAACTTTTTGACATAAACCAGATGGCCGCGGCCTGCATGTCGAGCCCGCCGAGGCATTTGATGGTATTTTAAAAAAATTTAACGCAGATTTCGGATGGATGGACGCATGCACGTACGGACACCCAGACGTCATTGTGATCACTATGTCTCGCTTTCCACAAGCAGGCTCGACAAAAATGGCTAAGTGTTTCCACAACCATGTGAAGGTCAAAGAGATCAAGGTCATGTTAATGGCGCCATGAGTGTGTTCCAAATGCTTACATGTATCAGGTGTCCAAATAGTGAAGCAGTCCATCAAGTAATGTTAATGTTCTACGATGATGAAGAAACTTGTATAAACTTTTTGACAAATGGCTAAGTGCTTCCGTGAAAATGGGGGACATTAATGTGTTCCAAATGTTCACATGTATCAAGTGTCCAAATATTGAAGCAATCTGTGAAGTAATATTCTTAATTAAAGTTATATCATGATGAAGAAACTTGCACAAACTTTTTGACGCAAAGAATGGCAAGAAAAAGTGTTTCCGCAAAACTGTGAAGATGAAAAAGGTCAAGGTCATGTTAATGGCGGCATGAGTGTGTTCCAAATGCTCACATGTATCAAGTGTCCAAATCCGTCAAGTAATATTAAAGATATACCACGAAGCTTGTACAAACTTTTTGACATTTTGGATGACGACAACTTCCGGCCTTCGTCCAGTATTCCCGCGACTTTTCCAAGTTTATACCCCGATAAATTCCACAAAAAGGCCATTCATTCCTATAATAACCAATAGGATAAAAATAAACAATTGGCGATAAAAAATTACAATTTTCGGGAAAAAAAAACAACAACATTTTTTTTCTTCTTTTTTTTCTCGAAAATTGTAATTTTTTATCGCCAATTGTTTATTTTTATCGCCAATTGCGAAAGTGGCTTTTCCAAGTTTATACCCCGATAAATTCCACAAAAAGGCCATTCATTCCTATATTAATGGGATTAATGTCCCAGCAACAGCTAATGTCACATAGGGACGGCACCTCGGTTTAAAGAATCGTCCAAAAGACAAACACTTCAAGAAACCTGGGGGGGGGGGGCCGTTTCACTAAGTTCACCATTTCGTAAGTGCAAATTTAGGATCATCTGGAAAGTCCACTTGATGGATTTACATTTTATACTGAGCAAATAAATGTAAATCCAATAATTGTTTACAAGAAAACATTGTTACTGTGACTATCATAATTTTGCACTTACGAACATTATAGTCATCCAAATTTCAGTGAAACGGCCCCCTGAAATATTCCACTTGAAATCGCGACATTCACGCCGTGGCAACGAGTGCGACGTTCTCTGGTGTGTAGAACTCGTCAATGTAGACTTGCAGGCTGGTGTGTAGACCGCGATCCTGTAGGTACTTCACGCGGCCGTAGTCGATCAACCGCTTACATTTCCTGCCAATCTCCTCACGCTCCGACTCCGAGTATTTATCGTTGATTCTGAAAATGAAATCAGAGATCCAGATAAATTTTGTATCTAAAGAGTATTATGTTCCCAGATTTCAAATAGAATGCGTATTTTACTTTTACAAATCATGTATTATTGATATTTTTGCTTATTATGTAGGGGAAAATTCCGCCACGGAAGCGGTATCGCTCCTGCTGAGGCATTTGACCGTGTTGTGAAAAAACAATAACTTTTAACGCATTTCCGCGTCGTCCGCGTCGTCCGCGTCGTCCGCGTCGTCCGCGTCGTCCGCGTCGTCCGCGTCGTCCGCGTCGTCCTGTTTTTTTGTAAGGCAAATGCGTTAAAAGTTATTGTTTTTTCACAACACGGTCAAATGCCTCAGCAGGAGCGATACCGCTTCGGACGACGCGGACGACGCGGACGACGCGGACGACGCGGACGACGCGGACGACGACGACGCGGACGATGACGGAAAAAGCGCCGACTATAGTCGCGCCTCTGCTAAAGCAGGCGCGACAATAAAACCCCTTTAAAAATTCACTTATTTGATCTGCAAACAGACAGACGGACGTACGATCAGCAGCGAGGGTATTTTTTATTAATGTGGAAGGATGTATCATTACTAGGTAATGCATGTGTGCAATATGAAGATATTAGCTGAAGGCAAACAGAACTAGATTGGTCAGTAAGCGAGGCTTACGGAATACCCCCCACGTGGGCCCAGGTACCCCTAAAATATGTAAATATTTCCAACTGTGTGGGCTTGTGACCTTGACTCTGGGCTTAGCATGCATGTGAATTTGTCACAGGGTGGTAGAGGTCCATTGGAGCAATGCGTGTGTGAAATGTGAAGCAGATACGAGCAAGGAAATAGAAGTTATAACCGATTTCTCTGATGTTAAGTTTTGTAAAGAGACTAAGTACGTGACCTTGACCTCGAGATCAGCGGGAATTTGTCACAGCATGATAGTAGAGCCTTAGAGGAATGCTTGCATGAAATATTAAGAATTTTCAAAGAAGGAAGTAGAAGTTATAACTTAATTCTCTGATGTTAAGTTTTGTAAAGAGACTAAGTATTTGACCTTGACATTGGGATCAGCGGGGGTTGGACGGTCGTGGATTTGGCACAGCATGGTAGTAGAGCCTTACAGGAATGCATGTGTGAAATATTAAGCATTTTAGATGAAGGAAATAGAAGTTATAACAATATTTCTCTGATGTTAAGTTTTGTAAAGAGACTAAGTATTTGACCTTGGCCTTGGTATCAGCGGGGGTTGGACGGTCGTGGATTTGGCACAGCTTTGTAGTAGAGCCTTACAGGAATGCATGTGTGAAATATTAAGCATTTTAGATGAAGGAAATAGAAGTTATAACAATATTTCTCTGATGTTAAGTTTTGTAAAGAGAATAAGTATTTGACCTTGACCTTGGGATCAGCGGGGGTTGGATGGTCATGGATTTGGCACAGCATGGTAGTAGAGCCTTACAGGAATGCATGTGTGAAATATTAAGCATTTTAGACGAAGGAAATAGAAGTTATAACAATATTTCTCTGGTGTTAAGTTAAATAGTAAAGAGACTAAGTATTTGACCTTGACCTTGGGATCAGCGGGGGGTTGGACGGTCGTGGATTTGGCACAACATGGTAGAGAGCCTTACAGGAATGCATGTGTGAAATATTAAGCATTTTTGATGAAGGAAATAGAAGTTATAACAACATTTCTCTGATGTTAAGTTTACGGACGCACGGACGCACACACGCATGGACGGACGGACGCACAACCTGACTCCAGTATACCCCCCCACAACTCGTTGCGGGGGGTATAAATTATAGGCGATTTGAGACTCTTACAAAAACTTTCAAAAAATTAAATGGACAGACGGACGGACGGAGGGACGGACAGGGCGAAACCTATAGGGCACTGCCGATTCTCGGCAGAGCCCTAATAAGTGTGCAAAATACGCCTGCACTTGTTTGTATACCGATGGAGCTCTGATGAAATTATTGACTGGGGTTTTATGTCCGTTGTATGCTGATTAATCAAAAGAAGAGTTAAGTGGAATACAGTCTATATCCGTTTACGCAAAGTCGGTTACGTCGAATTCCCCCGTTACAGCAAATTTGTGTCCCATTTCAAATCCTATTATTTTCAATGTAACTTGCTACGGTTACGTCAAATTTTGTTGAATAAAATTTTCGCCAATTCAAACTACCGGTAATTTTTCGTCCCGAAAACATAAATGTGTAGTATTTCACGCTCGTTAAGTCAAAGTTTAAGTTTGCGTTCGAAATTCGAATTTGTGGCACCAATTTACCGGATCAATGAATGGACTTGTTTACCTGTGTAAACAAACTTTGAATAATTGTTCAATTCAACATAGCTCACCTGATTTAAAAGTTGTCACACTTTGTCGAACTTTGAAGTAAAATATGAAAAATTTTCGAAAAAAATCAAAGATACAACAAAGGTTGTTTTCTCAAATCGAACTCATCTAGACTCGTTTGCATGTGTCATCAAATGCGAATCAGTGCTTGATTATAGAGACACACATTCTCCCTCTGATTGATAAGTGCTGTGTATATAAGTCAAGTCTGGTATGCACAACAACTTGTTAGTTTCCGGTTTGCATGCTTTATTTATTAAAAAACATAATAAAATGTTACTGCGTTGAATTGTCTTTTCGTGTCACCCTTATATTGCAGTTATGTATACTTAGTTCGACTACACAGATGCGTGCATAGGTAAACGCAAGTAAACACATCACGGTTGCAGAAGTGCAACTCATTGGGAGTTGTGTCCCGTATGTCTTGTTCAGATATTACTTACGTCAAACTTCGCTTTACTCAAAGTTTTTATCACAGTCGAGTAAACAAGTGTAGACTGTACTTAAACTGCTCCCTTCAATGGATGACTGCCAATCTGTTCTAGCTCAGTATTACTTACAGCGCTCCAGATAATCTGCGTATTTGCGTAAATACCCAATTAAAATTGCCAAAAGCCCAATTGAAATCCGTAGTAGTGAGTATCAAAAAGCAATGAAAACGTGTGCTATCTTTATCATGCTACAGAAAACAATAAATAGACCACAAATATAGCATATTTTCTTATTTTTCCATGAAAACACATCTTGATATGTTTCATTTAGAAGCAAACTATTCAATAATTGCGGTCTGCTGATGTGTAAACAGTAGTGTGATTCTATTTTACACAATTAAAATTTTGAAATACCCAATTGCTTCAGAAATGATGGAGTGACAATACTCAATTATAATTCCTTATTTGGAGCCCTGACTTAGATATAAATTTTTGCCTAGAAATTGCCTGTATTTGCCTACAACAATAACATACACAGTTCAGGCTGATACGGCGGGTTTTCCAGTCTGATACTGAAACTTCTAGTCTGATACTGCCATTTCTAGTCTGATACTGAAACTTCTAGTCTGATACTGCCGTTTCTAGTCTGATACTGCCATTTCTAGTCTGATACTGTCATTTCTAGTCTGATACTGAAACTTCTAGTCTGATACTGTCATTTCTAGTCTGATACTGAAACTTCTAGTCTGATACTGTCATTTCTAGTCTGATACTGAAACTTCTAGTCTGATACTGTCATTTCTAGTCTCATACCATCGTTACTAGTCTCATACCACCGTTTCCAGTCCGATACCATGTCTCGCGCGCATATTAAACCAGTTCCTTTGGGCATGCACATTGCGTATGTTTATTTTATTGGCTGCGTAAATTTTGACAGATGCCGGGAATTTAAATTTGTAGGCTCTGTATTTCATCATTCAATCATGGATAACGGTAAAGATTTTAATATAGGAGTATCACAACTGCCGGATGATTGATATTGCAATTTATATCTAAATAATCTAAGTAATAAAGACGTTAATACGTGTCTTGTTTGATATCGGCCTAGGTATCGTCCCTTCGGTCTCAGGCTGATACCAAGTTACCTCGGGCCGAGACCTAGGCCGATATCAAACAAGCCACGTATTAACCTCTAAGTATTTATCATAATTCTGAACAGGAGATTATTCCATGTGTAAGAAGATTTTTTATAACAAATATTTACAGAAACTGATATTTTCTGTAAACACGGAGAAAGTGGACGACATTTTGTCAACTTTTGACATCATTTACAGAACATTTTGTAGATTTTAGGTACAAAATCACATGACGTGTCTCAAAAAAAAGTGAAAGGGTTTAACGAACCCACAACAGCTGAGGTCATATATTATAGAGATGGGACAACAGTTTAAAGTCTCATCCGACAGACCAGTCCGATGGAAATACAATGAAAGTATTTTTTGATGCCCTAGGTGAGGTTTGAACCCATAACCTCGGGATTGGAATTCAGGTGTTCCAACCCCTAGGCCACAAACTATCCTGGCGTGTCTTAAATGACTAAGGTATCAGTGAACTAAACATGACATGGAGTTCTCCCCATTTCTCCACTGACCCATTCATCTGATTGGCTGCCATATATGATTGTTTTGTTTATTTTTTGTTAATTCAGAAAATGAATCGAGGGTGTCAGTGGAATATGGAGGCTCACTCCACGAGGTAGTTAGCCCCATTCTTCCACTGATCCCTTCAATTGATGACCAATAAGGGTTTGATTAGTTCTTATACCGTCACGACAGGCCAAGAATTCTCCCAACCAACTGCCCACGGAATGGATCGGTGGTTCATGGCCCACAAAGACAGAATAGTGTCATATAGGGTAAAAAGTGTACATTTACAACAATGTAGACCCCAATTATGAACATTTGGCACACAATAGACCAGTGTTAGAAATATAAGGTTCGACCATGTCCATCTGTGGCACGAGGGAACTGTTTGAATCCCAAGGCCGTAGGCCGCGGGTTCAAACAGTTCCAGAGTGACACGGCAAACGTTTATGGTCAAACGTTATTGTTACATTTCCGTTGGAAATATCCTGTAATTTGAGCATATATGCAGTAATTTCGGTACTTTCATAATCTCCTCCGTTCAAACAGCTGATTTACACATACATATTCCGTGGCCGCAGTACACGTCGTGATGCAGCCGTATCAATTTCAAAATTTCAGTGCTACCATTGTGAACTGGTCAGGTGACGTAATGGCGAGTTCTAGTAACATCAGGAGACACATGCATTATGTGTTGGCTTGGCCCCGGAATGAGCATTGTCTACAGCGATGGACGAACAGCACACGCTGTACGTTCGAACACGGCTGTGAGCGGTGTCGCTCAACGGCAATCATGTAATAACACATGAATACTGAACATGGGTACGTCACAAGTAACGTGCTGTAGAACAACTTCTTGGGTATGACTTTTGTCTGTTTAACAACACGTTTAGTTTCTACTTGTCGTTTGAAAAACTAAACAACGTCAAACTGACACCAAACTCCACCAATTCTAACGCCAATGATGCGCCCAGAAGTAGTTCCAACGGAAGTTACTTGTGAGTAGCAAGTTCGGCAAGCTATTTACAAGACTGGTCTATTATTGTACAGTGGAACCTCTCTAAACCGGACATCACAAAAACATCTGATCTTATTTTTGATGGGTTTCTTGGCCATTTATCTCACATGGTTCATACTACCTCAGTGAAATAAAATTTTATGACTTTTTATCACCTTTAACAGCAAAATTTTATGACTTTTTTAATAAAAAAGTCATAAAATTTTAATGTTTTAATGTTCAATTTTTCCCAACAATATATTTAATTCAATAGTCATAAACAATTTTTATGACTATTGAATTAAATATATTGTTGGGAAAAATTGAACATTTCCTTATTACCAATGCTTGACTAAACTTTGGACCAAAAAAAAATGGTAAAGCTGAAGTTGATTGTCGTCGCACGACTTCCTTATGTTTGGATCCATTTGCATTTTCCTAGGAAATATTCCCCCCCCCGTCTACAAAGAGACATTCACATCCGCTATGCATATGGTAGATGGTTGGGGGGGATATTTCCCCCCCCCCCCCCAATACATGCCACATGCTATCTGTTCTACACCAACATACATTATTTCATTAGAAATACTCCCCTCGTGGGTTATTCTTGTCTACAAAGAGACATCCACATCCGCTATGCATATGGTAGTTGGGGGGGGGGGGGGAATATTTCGTATGAAAATCCCCTCCCCTCAATACATGCCACATGCTATCTGTTCTACACTGACATACATTATTTCATCATGAGGGAGGGTGGGGTTATTCTCGTCTACAAAGAGGCATTCACATCCGCTATGCATATGGTAGATATCTTACCCCAATCTTGTGATATTCTTGTCTATCAAGGGACTTACACTATGCATATGGTAGATTGTGGTGGGGTGTGATGGAGGTGATTTGTTATGTTCCCCTGTCTTATACTACCAAATGACATACATTGTGCCTATGTGCACATGTTTGGTGGGAAATAATTCTGCTTTGTAGCATTCAAACACAAACGTTTGGGTGGGGGGGCGGGGGGGAGAATTTCCAGGGTGGGGGGGAGAATTTCCCAGGGTCGAGCCTGGAAATATTTCCTAGGAAATTCTTCCCCAGGGGGGAATATTTCCATGGGGGAGAATTTCCTGTGACACCGGGTTGTTTCGTCCCGAATCCCGTTCGCTCGAAGCGATCCGACTTGAAACGACTCGGGGCAAACAGGTAACCGGGAGGAAACGACCCGACACCGGTGATGGGGTACCCTACCATCCCTACACAAGAAATCCGCGGAATTAAATGTCTCGCCTTGTTCTGCCTTGACCTTGACCCTGGGGCCTTGACCTTGAGATGGGGCCCCGAGAATAGTCCTATGTTCATCTACATATCATAGTAAAGGTATGTATAAAGTTAGCTGATAAGGTGTTGGAAGTAATGACCGTAACACGAAAACTTAACATTGAATGATGACGCAGCCGCCGCCATGCCGCCGACTCCGGAAAAGCGGGCGAGACAAATTATCTCCCCGGATTTGCGTCAATCTCAAAAATGACCGACCAGACAGTGAAAAAAAAATGGAAATTCGCTGAGTGACTGGGCCGTATCGTATTTGTTATCACTATTTTATTACTTTTTCACAAAAACACCACTTTTTTATGGACCATATAATCAGAATCTAAAATGTTAGCACTTTTTTTATGACCCGTACGAACCCTGATCTCAGAAGATCATGCCTGTTCATGATTGCATAACACACAAACATGGCTCAGAATGATCAAGTGCCTGATTTACAGTAAAACATCTCTAAACCAGACACACTTGGGAATTCCCAGGTTGTCCGGTAAAGAGAGGTTGCACTGTACTAAAATAAATTTACTTTGTTTTGCTGACTAATTCAAGCCTTTTAACCCTACAGACCATAAAACAAACATTTACAAACACTGTTGATCATGATGGGCCGGCTCGTAACGAGCCGGCCCATCAGGATCACCAGTATTTGTCAGTATTTTTTAAGATTTATAAACAATACCCCTTTTCCGATTAATGGCATTGTCCAAAATTGACAGGTAGCAGCAGACCATGTCATATATTTAGGGGAAACAAGTTAAAGCTTCCTATGGCCGATATTCTTACCCGTGGTTGGTTAAAACATCTGCTACATCGTGTTCACCATCCTCATCTATGAGGTCACTTCCTGTGGTTGTTGTTGTTGTAGGTCCATCTCCTGACGACCTTTCACCTTCCAATGACCTTTTGTCCGGAGAAGTGAATTTCCCATTGTCACCAGTACCGAGTAAATTGTCAGATTTGATTTGCGTTTTACTTTCATCTGCTGCTTCAAGCAACATCTGTACAGTATTTACAACACTTGTCTCTTCCTCCTGACCTTCAAAGTCTTTGGTGACCTTCGATGTAATCGATTTGTCATCCATCTCCGTTTTTGAATCAGGCTGACCTTGAATCAAACCGTGACCTTCACTGTCAACCTCAACAAACTGCTGTTTTTCACCAGTCTCAGTGCCCGGATCATGTTGACCCTTGTCGTCCCTGACGTTAGACATTTGACCTTGTTTGCGGGAATGACTCCAGCCTTTCCATGCACACGTAGCCCAGCTAGTCATGCTAGAGAGGAGCTGGAAGTGTCGTGCAGTCAGACCACACGATCGGAAGAATGGTTTACCGACGTACGGCTGCCAGGTGCATCTATGGTGGCAGCAGAGGGCAATCACGGTACCGGCTGCCGAACTGAAAACACAAATACTATCTTACTTTCAAGATGTAAATTCTCAATAGAAAGTCGAAGGAAAGATTTTGAATACACTTTTTTTCTCACCTGGTAGATTTCAGATTTAATATTTCAGATATTATTTTGGCATTTATTTATTGTTACATTTTTACGTAAATATTATCAATTAACAAAAAATTCACCGTATTATGGATTCTTTTTGTGGATCATATACACTTTTGTATATTACAGAAAATCATATTTTGTGCAAATGACATCGAAAATTGACAAAAAAATAAGAGAATTGATTTCGAAAAAACATATAGAGGATACTCCACAGGGATTCCGCAGGCGATCGCCACTTTCGCAATTGGCGATAAAAATAAACAATTGGCGATAAAAAATTACAATTTTCGAAAAAAAATAAAAAAATAAAATGATTTTTTTTTTCGAAAATTGTATTTTTTTATCGCCAATTGTTTATATTTTTGAAGTGACAATTTTTTTTCCCCCATCCGAATCCCTGATTCCATTGTACATTTTGAATAGCAGGAAATAATACATGAGTGTATGTCGGCTTCCACGTAAACAACGAGTAAGTGAAGCGAACAAATTGTTTACGTAGAAGCCGACGTACACGAGTGTCTTATGGCAATGAAATAGTTGTTTTATTACCCAACAAAGTTCTAAAACGTTACAAGCCACAACTGCCAAATATGGGCACACATTCATTACCCAAACAATTTGAACCAACTTATAACACACATAATTCGAGTTCTGTATAATATTAATAGTGGTTGTGCTCAAACGCGTTTTCATTGGCACGATTTATCATGTGATTCGATCCGAGGCAAAGCAAGTCACATGACCAGTCAATAGTAGGGTGAAGAAATTAAAGTACTATTGCCTGCGAGTGAAACTGTTTCATAGTCAAGCGGCCGAATGTAAAACAAGAATTCCGCCACGGAAGCGGTGTCGCGCCTGCTGAGGCATTTGACCGTGAATATTACAAGTAAATAAATGACCTTGACCTTGAGAATTTGGATGTGGGGGTGTGTGTAATGAAGCATCATCCATAGACAAACATTGATGTGAAATATTATCAAAGTGTGGCAAGGGGTTAAAGAGATATTGTGAAAAAACAATAAGTTTAACGCATTTCTGTTACAAAACCGGTGAACATTACAAGTAAATAAATGACCTTGACCTTCAGAATTTGGATGTGGGGGTGTGTGTAATGAAGCATCATCCCATGACAAATATTGATGTGAAATATTATCAAAGTGTGGCAAGGGGTTAAAGAGATATTGGGAAAAAACAATAACTTTAACGCATTTCTGTTACAAAACCGGTGAACATAAAAAGTAAATATATGACCTTGACCTTGAGAATTTGGATGTGGGGGTGTGCGTAAGGAAGCATCATCCCATGACAAACACTGATATGAAATATTATCAAAGTCTGGCAAATGGTTAAAGAGATATTGTGAAAAAACAATAACTTTAACGTATTTGCCTTACAAAAAAACAGGATGACGCGGACGACGACGACGCAGACGACGGAAAAAGCGCCGACTATAGCCGCGCCTCTGCTAAAGCAGGCGCGAAAAAAGTGAGGAACACAGTCAAAATAACGTCTTACAATTTATATAGGAGGTTGGGTAATAATTCAAGCTATTCAAACATGTATGATGGAATATCGGATTTATTACACTTCCACGGCAGATATATATGCACATTTTGTCTATTTTTGAGTTTACAATCAATGAATTGTGTGCTGTGTGCTGTGTGCTGTGTGCTGTGTGCTGTGTGCTGTGTGCTGTGTGCTGTGTGCTGTGTGCTGTGCGCATGAATAGTTACACAATGACGTGTTTCCCGCTTTTCGACTTCACGTTGTGTGACGTCAATTGTGACGTCATGTAAACTGTTTGAAATCCAAATTACTCAGCTGCTTCTATGAACTAGATCAATTTGAGTGCATGTTTGGAATGTGTTCACTCACATTAACAGTAGATTAGTCGCGATCCTCTTCAAGTTTTCAAATAGTTATTTTTCTAATAGGACGGAAGGATACGGAAGGACGGGACCGACACACGGACAAGGCTAACACTAAATGCAATATAGATCGTTATTAGGCTACACGAGTGTGCTATTTGATCAAGATCTACACTGGTCGCAAAACCCATAAGCCCCATTTCTCCAGTCACCGCCACATGTAGACAAGACACCTCGGTGTTAAAGTCTCATCCGGAAGCCAATGAGATGGACAAACTATGAAAGTATTTTTTCCTGCCTAGGGACGGGATTGAACCCACCACCTCTGGTATTGAAGTCCAGTGATGTAACCTCGAGGCCACAACCCTTCTTCATGAACCTTTTCTGAATAACTGGAATGGATATTGATATGTTAATTTCGCAACCAATCCAATAGTCACAAAATGAATTTAAGACTAGCCCATTTATTTAAAGGGGGTGTTTTTTTGTTTTTTTTAAAATATGAAAATTACTTGCAAAAAGTGCAGATCCTGATGAGACGGCTCGTCACGAGCCGGCTCATCTGGATCTACACGTTTTGCCAATATCACTATACAGGCATGTGTTGTTGAAAGGGTTAAGCGAAAAATAATCCTGTATGAGAGAAAATTAAGCAATACAGACCTCTGTCCGGACTTCAGTCGTTTCCTCCGAGGTTCACTCCGAGGTTCACACCCGGCATCATCGGTCGGCTCCGTTGCGTTGTCTGTGACAGTTTCCATCACACAGCGAAGGGCCAGGTCTGAAAATGGCCCACTGATTCAATTACACGGTGCGTAGTACATTACACGCATCTGCTTTTCAGACGCATTTCCGCCTATATTTCTTAAATCACTTATTTGAGTGTATTATTACTTTTTCTCGTATTTATACTATAATGCAGCTGTTTGCTTTTTGCAGCTAAACTAAGTAAATTTTCAACTACATTACAGTATTTTCACTACTCAATTTGAAAATCAATGGATATTTTCACATTGCTGGGAGTATTTTGTACTCCCACTTTTGATAATCAATGATATTCTGCTAACATAAGTGCATAAAATACGCCAATACGCCCCTTACCTGGAGCTCTGTATCATAGCAACTGATGGGGAGATTTTCATGCGATCAAGTGCAGATGACATACTAGCATCAGTCGATAACAACATCATACTACATGTAGCGACCTCTGGAGTTCTTTCAAGAAAACATACGTTTATGTATTTCTGTAAGCTTTCTAAAACAAAACACAAAAAAAGGCTCGAGCAATGACAATGGAATCGTCAGCACACACTGTATTAGTTTTTGGAATATCTGCACTTTATAGCATTCAAATTGCTCCAGTAATTGCTGAGGTATTTAACCCTTAGACCGCTACACACAACAATTGTTGCTTTTACATCTTGCCTTATTTCTCAATAAAAAACATGGTTCGACAGCACTTCAGAATCATTTCCAATGGAAATGATTCTGAAGTGCTGTCAAAGCATGTTGTACACTATTCTAAAGTGCTGTCAAAGCATGTTTTTGACGACAAAAAATTAAGCGGTGTAAGGGTTAAGACGAGGCGATCTCCGGGGAGTGTCTCACCCACTAAACAATGCGATTGCCACGAAGGTCGAGGTCACCAAGGTCAAGGTCACAATGAGGAATTCCAAACTTATTTATACAACGGAAGATCACAGTCACCAAGATCACACAAATGACACTGGGTGGATAGGCATCAAAATAAGGAAGCTATTGTTGAAGTTTGGTAATGATCAGATCAGGAGATATTCAACACTTGGATGTACATCCAAAATTATTGACACGAAAGTCAAGGACAACAAGGTGATGGTCAAGGTCACTGGAATGACACAGGCTGGATAGCTAACAATGTGAGGAAGTTACTTATGAAGTTTGGTGATGATCCGACAGATCAGGAGCAATTCAACATTTGGACATATTAATAGCCTTTGCTCAATAAATGTAAATACATCAATCTTTTTCACCCTCGCGATCAGTATACATGTATGTCGTCAGAAATACCGGCAAAGCCTCGTTTCTGACAACATATTCCGACAGTCGGGTGAAATATCCTAATCCCCCACCAGTGCATATGATGTGTCACTTTCCACTATCACGGGCGAGACAAAAAAGTAGATTGGAACTAAAAAGCAGATGCGCTTGACATGCTATACTCACCGTGTCTTACATCTCTTCAAAAGGAGAGATATTGCATTTTCGCAGTGTATCTGAATTAATGTAGCTCGATATGGTTACATTGAACGAATGGGGTTCAAACCCGTTTTACATAGTTCAAGTATAAGGTTATATTCAGACGGGAATGCACCAGTGCAATGAAACCTTCATAACGGCCCGCCTCCGGTAACTCGCAGAACTAACGGCCATAGTTTACGTTCAATTTGCTTTGCAATTGTGATTGGGTCGGACATTACGATCACTCGTTTGCTTAGCGAAACGACCCAATCATGCGCGCATTACTTCACAATAATCATCTCAGCTTGTTGAATAAACAGCATGTGTTTACCTGTAGCCGCCCCACACAGGTGTTTCCCATACGCCACCACCGGTCGGTTATTCTGCTCAATGGTGGGTACCTTTCCTGCAAAGGAAAATATGGATCAACCCTTCATGTAACTTCTATTTATCACAAAGCGGTAATGTTTTAGAAATAACAGAATATCCACAAATGGTGGGGGATAGGGGTAAATCCCAAAATCGGACCGAATAGTTACAAAACATATATATATTTAGCCCTGAAATTAGAATAACCTCACCTGGTGCAAGGTCCTCACCACGCCAGTCACTAAAAGTAATATGAATACTAATAATCCTACTACTTTTACAATGGGCATAACCGGATTCAAGTCTAATACTTGACTTCAGCTTAGCAATTACAAGGATTGCTTGTATCATTCCACGTTCCATCCTCCCACATGGGCGCTACCGAAGGCCATGACACTGACATAATCCGATGTCATTAAATTGTCTCAGAATGATAAAGGATCATCATTCAAATTCATGTGTAATATCAGGACATTCCATGGAAGAAAACAAAGTTTATAACCAACTAAAATATATATTCACATAACACGAATTCCCTGTCTACAAATTTGATTTTAAACCAGATGGCCGCGGCCCGCATGTCGAGCCCGCCGAGGCATTTGATGGTCTCAGAGTGTATTTATTATAGGAATGAATGGCCTTTTTGTGGAATTTATCGGGGTATAAACTTGGAAAAGTCGCGGGAATACTGGACGAAGGCCGGAAGGCCTCGTCCAGTATTCCCGCGACTTTTCCAAGTTTATATCCCCGATAAATTCCACAAAAAGGACATTCATTCCTTATAATTCCAGCATTTGAAATAAATTCATCAAGAAAATGTGTTTATTTTCCGTTTTCTTAAGAATTATTTTAACTGCGCCTCACGGTTAACTGCGCCTCAAGTAGTTTGGCGTGGGAGTTTACTGGTATATAAATTTTGGACAGAGACATGCTACTGGCCAATCAAATGTTAGGGAAATGTGTAAATATTTTTGTACTGGAATTATTTGAAGTTTGAATTAAGGGTTGTGGAGATATAAGGTATGTAAAAGCTTTAACGCAAATTTTAAAGTAATTTGACCTTCATCTTAGGCATGTGGGCCACATGGGTGGGCTATAGAATGAAAATATGGATGATAATAAAGAATTATTTGAAGTTTGAAGTAAATCAGAGCAAGTGTTGTGGAGATATAAGGTATGTAAAAACTTTTAACACAAATTTCAAAGTCATTTGACCTTGACCTTGGGCATGTGGACCACATGGGCAGGCTATAGAATGAAAATATGGATGATGAATAAGAAGTATTGGATGTTGGAAGTAAATCGGAGTAAGTGTTGTGGAGATATAAGGTATGCAAAAACTTTAACACAAATTTCAAAGTCATTTGACCTTGACCTTCGGCATGTGGACCACATGGGCAGGCTATGGAATGAAAATATGGATGATGAAAAGTATTGGAAGTTGGAAGTAAATTGGAGTCACAATTGTGGAGATATGATATGTAAAAACTTTAACGCAGATTTTATAATAACACAAACTTCTAAGTCATTTGGCCTTGACCTTGGGGCACAGGGGCCGCATGAGTGGGACACAGAATGATTATATGGATGATGCCCAATACGCATACGAAGTTTGAAGCAAATCTGACTTACAGTTACAGAGATAGTAGGTATTTGAAAACTTAACGCAAATTTTGACAAAACTTTAACTTTAACGCAAACTTCATTTGACCTCGACCTTGGGCAAAGGGGCCGCATGAGTGGGAAACAGCATGAATAAATGTTACACAGCAAAATAAAGGAATGAAAATCAAAATTAATTTTACGCATCTACACAGCAATTATCATCCATCCTCCACCTATAATGACTTATTCTTTTCCCTAGTTTCTAGACCAATGACATCATAGCATTTCCACTCAATTAATGACATATTGCGACTATTTCTCCAATACCTACTAAATGTATTCAATAAATGTTCCAATAAAGAATATATTTAGATCCAGACGTCATGTCACAGAAAAATTCACGTGGCACGCATCCTGTTGTGACGTGCACATGTGCGCTGTGGTGTGAAACAGCCAATAACATAAATGTGTACGCAAAGAAGGCGGGGCAACCAATAAGTAAGTCAGAGCTGCCAACCCCATGTCGGTCACATGAGGAACATGGAGAGAAAAGGGGGCTATTTTCCGGAACACCACATATGTTTTCCGGAACACAAATCAGTACTCACTTATATGCATAAATTAACTTTTTTAGAGCCTTGGCCCTCGTTTCGGCCACCATGACCAACCGAAAAATCACAATTACACTGCTTGCAAGACGCAAATTCATCACCGCGCTTTGACAGGACCAAATTGGGCCATGTCTCGCTGTAATCATTGATGAACAGATGTGTTCTCCTAAATTCTTTCGATAAAAAATACCTAAATTTGTTGGCTGCACGCTTTGGAGCAGACATTTTATGAATTTACGTGATGAATAAATCAATATCGCTGAGCGCTTGAAACTACTATTACTACACAACAAGAATCGAAATGGTAAGCGCCTCGGCGAGTATGATTACGGGTAAATAAAAAAATAGGATTTATTGGCATAATTGTGAAACGAAATTATTATTTCCAGATATTCCCGCGCTGATTTTTTTAAAAAATCGTACTTTTTAATTGTTATCCGTACTTCCGTATTTCTAACGTATTTTCCGGAACAAATACGGAAAAATCGTAACAGTTGGCAGCTCTGGTAAGTTATAATTCACATATTGAATTTTTAATTAACTAATTACTGTCTGTTTCACGAAAGCTGCCCAAATTTTACGGCCATATAGACAATTCAAAAACAATATTATTTTCGATAATATTAAATTAAAGGAAAATTTAAGAATGAGCCTTCTTTTTATTTCGTGAAATTCGGTCAAATATTGATTTTATTACGAAAAATTGATTTGTCTATGGTAATTTAACATGGGGGGAAAAGTGGTAAAGGAGTGTGGGAGGAGTCAAAAAACGAAAAAAATTGGAAATTGACTCCGAAACCTGGACTAGATAGCTTGGAAATGATCTAACTAAGAAAACAAAAGTTAAATTTTAAAAATCGGTCTAGTATTTCTAAAATTCAAAAAAAATTCCCCATGTTAAATCCCCATAGACATCTTCACTCCGTGAAGATGTCTATGGGGATTTAACATGGGGAAATTTTGTTTTCGCAATAAAATCAATATTTGACCAAATTTCACCAAATAAAAAGAAGGCTCATTCGTAATTTTTCCTTTAATTTAATATTATCAAAAGAAATCTTGTTTTTGTATTGTTTATATAGCCGTAAAAATTTGGGCAACTTTCGTAAAACAGACTATAGTAAAAATTCAATATGTGAACTATAACTATTAAGAACAGACAATGTAAACTCCCCAAGTCGAAAAAGGGGAATATAATTCATGACCTAGGGATCGGAACAAACGGCGCTCCAGATAAGATTTGTGTCTAAAGAGTATCATACTATTGTACCCCCATTTCAAATTAAATGCGTATTTTATTTTTACAAATGGATTATTGATTTTCGTCATGATTAAATAGGGAACAAATGATTAAAACATAAAATTGAGTTGAGTGTATTATTACTTATTTATACTGTAAAACAGAACTTTATTATAGTATTTTAACTACTCAGTTTGAAAATCAATGCATATTTTCACATTGCTGTGAGTATTTTGTACTCCCACTGTTGATAATCAATGCATATTCTGCTAAAACAAATACGTAAAATACGCCAATACACACCTTATCTGGAGCCCTGAACAAAAATCAAAGTGTAAAATCAAAAGTAAGTTTCATCTAGACAAACAGTGAAATACCTAGGCGGAGATCCTCGATGTCCATTCTGATCCTGCACATCACATGACCCGCCCCCTCCTCTTTGTGAAGGTTGTCCACCTGGGGAAACAGAAAACACAAGTGTTCATTTAAACCTTTCACCCCTAAGTAACTGACATGGATTGTTTTGTTTATTGGTGTTTAACGGCCTATCAACAGCTAATGTCATGTAAGGACGGGCCAACGGGTTCGACCCCGTATTAACCAGCTGCATTGGGGGGAAAATCCCAAAATCTGAACGAAATATTTACATAGAGAAAAAATATATTTAGCCATGAAATTAGAATAACCCGACCTGGTGCTAGGTCCATACCACACCAAAGTCACTTAGCCACTTCCCGTAAAATAGGATTACGAATAATCGTAATACTCACATGAGGGGTATAACCATTCAACTGTAACATACAAAATGCCAAAGACCAAACGAGGTCTCCATTCGGAATTCCGGTAAGGATGAACCCCGATCGTTAAATTTCCCATCGCATGCTCCATCATAATACTCACAACCAGATTCAACTGTCACATACAAAATGCCAGACGTATGTGAGGGCCAAACCAGGTCTCAAGTCTGAATTCCGGTAAGGATGAACCCCGATCGTTAAACTACCAATCACATGCTCCCACCTGCCACCGAAACATTAACAATATTGATTACAGGTAGGTTGCTGATTTGGTAAGAAACGAGGCTATGCCAAGTTTCTTACGACATCAGTCAACCAGTTTCGTAATTAATAACTACTGCAAGCAATAGAGTAACAAGAGTGAATATTTAACCCTTTGTACGCTAGCGGCGAAAATATCCGCAAAACAACTTAGGACTATATGTTTTATTTCTCTCTGTAAATATGTCTTGGAATTTCATTAGAATTGAGTCCTCCGGACTCAATTCTAATGAAATTCCAAGACATATTCATGATATTTACAAGGAGAAATAAAAGAAAATAGTTTTGAACTATTTATAGCCCACAACTTTCCCAGCATGCAAAGAGTTAATATTATATTGATTACAAATGTCTACCAAGTTCATAAGAAACAAGGCTAGGAACAATTTAAATTCACACTTGTAAAGGATAGTTTTGACAACGGTCCCAGTGGACTGTGCCGTTTTGACAGGTTTATACCCAATTATTTTATACCGCCTGCGACGGTGTTTCGGGGAATAAAGGTGATGGGACGACCAATCTTTCATGCATATTATACTTTAGTTGTAAAACTGCACCCTTTACAAATAATGCCGAAATTAAACAGTGACTGCTCGACCTTGTATTTTTTGGCGTGAGTGATTATTCAGGCGCTGATTTATCGAAATAGAACTTGTAATGTTGACAGCATATCACCACAGATAAATTCAAATCAATCCAACATGGTGCGTCCATAATTGATTCAAGGTATATAATAACGGTTACGTCACATGTGTTGATAGTTACTCGTCAAACATATCGGAGATCAGCCAACTTTGAACATCTGAACATTTTGTTTTCATATTCTTTTGCTATTAATTTCGTAGCCAGCACAAACATTATAGCCGATAATTTCTACCGGTTGCTAATGACAACTCTGCCACGGAGCCCAGTTTATTTAAGCAAAGCTCCAGATAAGATGCGTATTGGCGTATTTTACGCAACTATTTTAGCTGAATACGCATCGATTATCAAAAGTGGGAGTACAAAATACGCACAGCAATGTGAAAATACGCATTGATTTTCAAATTGAGTAGTGGAAATAATGTCCGAAAGTTGAAAATTCACTTTGTTGAAACTCAAATAAGTGAATGTTTACATTTGTTATATTGTTTTTATCATGTGTTCCCTATTTAGTAATGAAGAAAATCAAAAACCCATTTGCGAAAGTAAAATACGCAATGATTTTGAAATCAGGGGGTTTCGTACGCTTTAGACACAAAGCTTATCTGGAGCACTGTTTAAGGTCATTTAAGGCCGGGCCAACGGGTTTGATCCCGCTATTAACCTGTGCCAGGTCCATACCGCACCAAAGCCACTAAAAGTAATCGGTTTACAAATAATCATATTACTCATACAAGGGGTATAACCAGATTCAACTCTCACATACAAGACCAGTTTAGAGAGGTTCCACAGAACATTATAGGAATGAATGGCCTTTTTGTGGAATTTATCGGGGATATAAACTTGGAAAAGTCGCGGGAATACTGGACGTAGGCCGGAAGGCCTCGTCCAGTATTCCCGCGACTTTTCCAAGTTTATATCCCCGATAAATTCCACAAAAAGGCCATTCATTCCTTATAATTCCAGCATTTGAAATAAATTCATCAAGAAAATGTGTTTATTTTCCATTTTCTTAAGAATTATTTTAACTGCGCCTCACTGTTACGGAAAGTAGTTCTGCATGGGAGTTTACTGGGATATAAATTTTGGACAGAGACTTGCTACGAGCCAATCGAATGTTAGGGAATTGTGTAAATAGTTTAATGCTGGAATTATTCTCGCCTACCTTATTCCTGACGTGGCTGCGGTCCACCAGGAGAAAGCCGATGTCTTGTTTGTCCGACACGGCCGCATGCAGCCAATGGGACAGATGCCCTGAAATCGTAACTAATTTCATATTTCCTGGCAAACACATGAGACGCGTCATGTGAATTTGTTCCTAACAACATGTGCTATTTGTTTGTGAAAACTTTATGAATTTTCATCGACTTTTGACGTCATTTACGGAAAATACCGTAAATTCTGATGATATTTTTCCCGAATCGTGACAAATTTACTACATTCTCTGGCAAAAATTTGAGACACGCCATGTCATTTTGTACTGAGGAACATGTGCGATTTTTCATGAAATATATTTACAGAAACTGTGATATTTTCTGTAAATGCCGTCCTCATTTGCTATGTAAATTTCGTCAACTTTCGACGTCATTTACAGAAAATATCATAATTCTGTAAATAATTTTCATGAAATATCGCACATCTTCTTAGGTACAAAATCACACGGCATCTCATATAGACATAATTATCACCGAGACGGAGTAACAGCAAACTGAACTGGATAGGAGTCACTACTAGTCACACACTGCATTCAATAACCCGAACATGGGCATTCAGCCTTATATGGGATTTTGTAGCCATACAAATATGTCTATCAAATGGCAGGGTTCAATATACATTTTAACATTTGGGGCCACTGGCCCGTCCATTTTTTAAAAGGGGGCCACCCTGACTCAAACTGAGCCATCACAAAATATACGGCTTTTTCGCCACAAAATCATCAAAATTCTTACAAGTACAAGTATGTTTGTGCCAGGTTTTAATAATGCAATGACAATACCTTGTTAAGCTTCAAATTGTAATTCATGCTATAAATCACGTTCAAGTGTATTTGTTTGTTTGTTGGTGTTTAACGGCCTATCACCAGTTAGTCATTTAAGGCCGGGTCAATGGGTTTAGAACTAAATCCCATATTACCCGTACAAATGGGGGGAAAAATCCCAAAATCAGAACTCAACTAAATATTTGCAATAAAAAATCTATATATTCAGCCCTGAAATCAGAATAATCTTGATCTGATGCCAGGTCCTCACCACATCAGAATCACTTGGCCCCCTCCCAAAAGCAGTAGGATCAGTAATAATCTTACTATATGCACTTTTATAATGGGTAATAACCCAATTCAACTCCCAGGTAACAAAAGAGCCAAAAATAA
Organism: Conchocele bisecta; assembly: GCA_029237695.1. Lineage (NCBI taxonomy): Eukaryota > Metazoa > Mollusca > Bivalvia > Lucinida > Thyasiridae > Conchocele > Conchocele bisecta. The sequence continues at coordinate 121,275,826 of CM055268.1, read as the reverse complement.
CAAGAGTGCCATAAGTCACAAAATACGCCCGTCGAAGATGAGCCAGACAGCGAAGATGCAGAAATGTGAAGCTGTCACCAAGGCAAGAAACATTAATGAGAATTTGAAAATCTATAGCATTATTTCTTCCTCTTCTTGTAATAAACAGGGCCCAGTTGTTCAAAACACCAGTTAGCTTAACGGACTGTTAAATCCTTAACGGACTGTTAAATCCTTAACTGAATGGTTAAAATCTCTGTTAAAACATGTTAAAACAGAGATTTTAACCATTCAGTTAAGGATTTAACAGTCCGTTAAGCTAACGGATGTTTTGAACAACCGGGCCCTGGTATACTAATTTAGGTAGAGATGTGTAAAGTAGAAAAACGTACCAGAGGGCCAAACCTGGCAAATCATGATTCCTATAAGGCGGAACCCCTACAGTTAATTTACACCATCACGTTCGCCCGACCAACCACCCACCCACTTGTTCAAGTGTAATATTGAAATATTGAAAACCAAGCATCTTCTTATTTTATTTCTGCTGTTTCTATGTGATTTCTCCTCAGGTATTAAAATGTGGCCCATTGGATTTATAATTATGGGCAATTTCTAAATAGTATGGGTCATTGTGGCCCCTCACTATTTGTTTTGGGGCTAATAGCCCCATGGCCCCTCCTAGAATGTCAATAATTTCAAAGGCTTCAGTATATACTTCAATAGTTTCACTTACTGTGCACAATTTATGAAAGATTCCCCAAAATTCACAAATTCTGTACCATTTTGTGTAGGAATCAGAGAAACATTATTGAAGCGGACGTTAATGCCATTACCTTTGCCGGCTCCCATCTCCACATAACACATTCCATCCGCCAGTAGGCCCTGCCTCTCCATGTGTCCAATCAGGGATGCCTGAAATGATGCTGTGACTAGAGAAATGTGGTTGTGACTGGAGAAATGTGGCTGTGACTGCAGAAATGGGGCTGTGACTACAGAAATGGGGCTGTGACTGCAGAAATGTGGCTGTGACTGCAGAAATGGGGCTGTTACTGGAGAAATGTGGCTGTGACTTGAGAAATGTGGCTGTGACTGGAGAAATGGGGCTGTGACTGGAGAAATGTGGCTGTGACGAGAAATGTTGCTGTGACTGGAGAAATAGGGCTGTGACTGAGAAATGGTGGGGCTGTGACGAGAAATGTTCTGTGACTGAGAAATTTGGGGCTGTGACTGGAAAATGTGGCTGACTGGAGAAATGTTGCTGTGACTGGAGAAAAGTGGCAAGTGACGATAAATGATTGCTGAAACTGGAGAAATGGGGCTGTGACTGGAGAAATGTGGCTGGAAACTGGTGAAATGGGGCTGTGACTGGAAAAATGTTTTGGCTGTGACTGGAGAAATGGGGCTGGCAAAGTGACTGGAGAAATGTGGGGCTGTGACTGGAGAAATGTGGCTGTGACTGATGAAATGGGGCTGTGACTGGAAATGTGCTGTTGACTGAAAATGTTGGCTGACGAGAAATGTTGCTGTGACTGAGAAATGGGGCTGTGACTGGAGAAATGTGGCTGTGACTTGAGAAATGGGGCTGTGACTGAAATGTGGGCTGTGACGAGATGTATGCTGTGACTGGAGAAATGGGCGTGAAACTGGAGAAATGTGTGCTTGTGACTGGATAAATGTTCTGCTGTGACTGGAGAAATGTTGCTGTGATTGGAGAAATGGGGCTGTGTTGTGATTGGAGAAATGGGGCTTAAGCGGTGTTCTGCAAAGGCTGCGCCCTTGCGAGATTGACACGAATAAATTGTGTTATCCCGTCAACACAGTGAGTATGTGCCGTGAAACACGGTGCCGTGAAACATTTTTGATATCCAGTCAATACAATTTTTTCCATTTTACAGTCATTTGTAGGTGTTGACGGGATAAATAGAATAGTAGGTTAGTGCCGTGAATGTGAAAAAATATCTGGCGCGGCACGGAAACGGGATGTGCTCGGCAGAGCCTCGCCCATCCCGTTTCCTGAGCCTTGCCAGATGTTTTCCCATTCACGGCACTAACCTACTATTCTCTATAACTACGCATGATTTTCCATGCAGCTGTAAAACGTTAGACCGTGTTAGCCAGTGATGGAATTTAAAATTTACAAATAGCGCTGGGTACGAATGCTGCATCACCAGCGCTCCAGATAAGTCTTGTATCTGAAGAGTATTATACCCCCAGATTTCAAATTCAATGCGTATTTTACTTTCACAAATGTTTTGTTTGTTTGTTGGTGTTTAACGGCCTATCAACAGCTAAGGTCATTAAAGGCCATATTTACAAATGTATTATTGATTTTCTTCCTTATTAGATAGGGAACAAATGATAAACAATAATTCCGCCACAGAAGCAGTATCGCGCCTGCCGAGGAAATTGACCGTGAACATTACAAGTAAATAAATGACCTTGACCTTGATAATTTGGATGTGGGGGTGTGCGCAATGAAGCATCATCCCTAGACAAACATTGATGTGAAAAGTTATCAAAGTCTGGCAAGGGGTTAAAGAGATATTAAGAAAAAAACAATAACTTTAACGCATTTCTGTTACAAAACCGGTGAACATTAAAAGTAAATAAATGACCGTGACCTTGAGAATTTGGAAGTGGGGGTGTGATTAATGAAGCATCATCCCTAGACAAACATTGATGTGAAATATTATCAAAGTGTGGCAAGGGGTTAAAGAGATATTGTGAAAAAACAATAACTTTAACGCATTTCTTTTACAAAACCGGTGAACATTAAAAGTAAGTAAATGACCTTGACCTTCAGAACTTGGATGTGGGGGTGTGCGTAATGAATCATCATCCCTAGACAAACATTGATGTGAAATATTATGAAAGTCTGGGCCCGGTTGCTCAAAGCTTCAGTTAGCTTAACAGACTGTTAAATCCTTAACATTGCTGCTAAGGATTTAACAGTCTGTTAAGCTAACTGAAGCTTTGAGCAACCGGGCCCTGGCAAGGGGTTAAAGAGATATTGTGAAAAAACAATAACGTTAACGCATTTGCCTTACAAACAAGACTTCCGCCACGGAAGCAGTGTCGCGCCTGCTGAGGCATTTGACCGTAACATGATCACGGACATGTGCTAAAGTAAGCATCACAAAATCCGTCAGAGAAGTGCATGCTTAAAACACGAAAAAGGTCAAGGTTGCAGAAACTTTGACATACAAAATGGCTAAGTGTTTCCACAACCATGTAAAGATCAAGAAGCGCAAGGTCATGTTAATGGCGGCATGAGTGTGTTCCAAATGCTCACCTGTATCAAGTGTCCAAATATTGAAGCAATCCGTCAAGTAATATTAAAGTTACCATGATGACGAAGCTGGTACAAACTTTTTGACATTTCAGACTTAGTCGCGACTTCTGCTAAAGCAGGCGCGACAATGAAGATATGATGTACTACGACAATACTCACAAAACTTAGCCGGAGTATTTATAACAATGGTTTCTGACCTCGTTAGGAAATTGGGTCTTTTTCAAAAGTTCGGTCACTGTCTCAAGGATGTATATATCCTTATAATTCCAGCACAAAAATATTTACACAATTCCCTAACATTTGATTGGCCCGTAGCAAGTCTCTGTCCAAAATTGATATCCCAGTAAACTCCCACGCCAAACTACTTTCCGTAACCGTGAGGTGCAGTTAAAATAATTCTTAAGAAAACGGAAAATAAACACATTTTCTTGATGAATTTATTTCAAATGCTGGAATTATAAGGAATGAATGGCCTTTTTGTGGAATTTATCGGGGATATAAACTTGGAAAAGTCGCGGGAATACTGGACGAGGCCTTCCGGCCTTCGTCCAGTATTCCCGCGACTTTTCCAAGTTTATACCCCGATAAATTCCACAAAAAGGCCATTCATTCCTATAATAACCAATAGGATAAAAATAAACAATTGGCGATAAAAAATTACAATTTTCAGAAAAAAAAAAAAAAAAAAAAAAAAAAAAATTGTAATTTTTTATCGCCAATTGTTTGTTTTTATCGCCAATTGCGAAAGTGGCTTTTCCAAGTTTATACCCCGATAAATTCCACAAAAAGGCCATTCATTCCTATAGTAAACATTTTAGAGCATGTTTTTACCAAACCTACTCACATCTTCATTTGAATGTTTGTATCACATAAAACGTTCAATATGCAGAGAAAGTCTGTGTATTATATGTACGTGTGACTGGAGACACGGGACTTATGGGTTTAGCGACAAGTGCAGTTCCAGATCAGCCTGTGCATCTGCACAGTTGATCAGGATATGTACTGTTCGCATTCAGTCAACAAAACACTGAACAGGCTTCTAACAAGCATTGTTATACCACAGATAAATTTCTCGCGTTTTGAATGGTCAGCTTGACGGGTAATATGAGCCCATATTACCTGTCAAGCCCGTTAACATGGCTCGAATGAAAAATAGCGGCGGGTCGATGCGGAGTCGAAAACATGTATTTTTGGAAATCACCTCCGAAACATACCGTAGTCATAGAGATTGGTAATGACCTAACTAAGAAAACAAAAGTTAAGAGTTTGAAAATCGGTTCAGAAATTGTTTATTCCTGTTATTAAAAATTTCTACTCGTTTATGCCGGGATGACGTCAGGTAATATTTGTAACGTCATGACGTCGTGCCGTTTGGAGCCATATTTCTATGCCGTTAAACATGTACCAATACACTTACAATGCTAAATTCTGGAAATATATAAAGAATATGGATAATGCGGTATGACAAATACGTTATGTCGACTCGGGTGAATATAGATTCAGATGGGCAATATGACACCATATTCACTGTGTAGAATCGCAATGACTTATAATATAGATCGTTATCAGTTACATGCATGTGCATTGTGATCAGGAGCAGCTTTGATTGCATAAGCCACATTTTCCCAGTCACAGCCACATTTGATTACCCCTCGTCTGTGGCTGTGACTGGAGATATGGTGCTTATGGGTTTTGCGACCAGTGTAGATCCAGATCAGACTGTGCATCCGGATCTGCACTGTTCGCCATTCCATCAATGAAACACCCGTCATGATTCTAATGAGCAATATAGATCGTTATAGGCGACACTGAGGGGTGAGCTAGTTGATCAGGAGCTACACTGATCACAAATCCCATGAGCGCAATTTTTCCAGTCACAACCACATATGTCTAACAAACAGGCAGCTGGTAGGTGCTAGCAGATCAGGAGATAGACTGACCACAAAGGACACAAGCCATGTTATTTTGTATCTAAGATGTGCAATTTTTCATGGAAAATATTCACAGAAACTGTGATATTTTCTGTAAATGACGTCAACATTTTCATAGCAAATGCAGAATTCTATTCCGGATTTGCTTTGAACATTTTGTCAACCTTAGACATCATTTACAGAAAATATCGTATTTTTTGTAAATATCGCATATTTTGCCATAAGTCCAATTTCTCCAGTCATAGCCAGATGTCCTTCAATGTCAGCTGCAAGTGAGCAATTAAAACCATCAAATATAGCTCTACATGTCCTGTTGTTCAATAACAGGATGTAAGGCAATTAGACAAAACGGAAAATCACTGTTAAAATTTGACACGTCACTTTGTGATACTCATGGTAACAAATACACAGCTAGTTCACTAATGCACCCAGATGCGCATCTACTCAAGACTCCTGTCTGTTCCATGTTTTGCTGCTGACAAACTTTTAGCTATTGAACACATTAAATCTAAAAAGTACTTTTTCATCAATAACAAAAAGGTCACCCTCGCAAATTTGTTTTTATTTGATGAAATATCGATTGTATTGCCAAAAAAAATTGGGCTAAAAATATATATATTTTTTTAAATCTTTTTTTTTTATCTGTGGACCGATTTTCGAAATCTAACTGCTTTCTTAGTTACATCAGTACCAAGCTATCTAGCCAGGTTTCAGAGTCAATTTCCACATTTTTTTGTTTTTCGACTGGCTGCCATCATTCTCCTCCTTTTACCCCAACAGGTTGAAGTAACGGACCGAGGTCTATAAATACATTAAATACAGGCCACACTCACTTACTTGAATTTGAAGGGAGATAAAAAATACTTTGAGTTAACCGTAGTTTGACGTATCCGTAGTACGCAACCTGTCGGACAACAAACTATTTTATTGACAGAACCAAATGATTACTTGCTGATGTAGCCTTGAGTAGTAAATATGATTTATTTTAGCAATTAAATGTACATGGATACATGTTAAATGCTGTTTCTAAGACAAATCATATTTAAACACTTTCGGTTTGTTTACAAATACACATATGCATGTCTGTGTGTAATTAATAGATAACCCGGATGTGGCACACGTGACATGCGCATGTAGCGATATGTACATATTCAGTTCACCAATGAAATAAATAATAATAAGAACATAATATAATAATGAATATTTTAATAAATATACACGGAAACAACACAAAACAACAAGAAATACTGATTTGTAACACATATAAATGATTATTTCTGACCAGACTTGATTGTACAAACTAATAATGTTTAGAACATAAAACTCGCCCATTCAATGTTTCGTCCCTATGCTGTATAATCTGAATCCACACCAGTTTCGATTGTTGCACTGTATGTAATTACAGTTTTAAATTAAACACAAAAGCATTTAATGCCAGTCCAATTAAAATAGTTGCCATTTATTGCTCACCACTTAATGATCACCGACGGTCATTTCGGGAGTCCTGTTTAATCAGTGTCAACGCAAACACCTTTAACTACGGTCTGAATAGCCGACTTTGATCAGGTAAACTGCAGGTGACAAACTTCTACTTACCTCCGCAAATTGACATTTCGACTTAACGAGTGTGAAATACAGTAGATTTACGTTTTCGGGACCTAAATATACCTTTGAATAAACGGAAAATTTGAGTTATCGAAATTTGACTTAACCGAACTTAGTTATATGGAAAATAATAGGATTTTAAACGGGACCGTGCTAGTAATTTGACGTAACCGGTGATTTCGACGTAAGCGACTTTGAGTAAACGAGCGTAGCCTGTATGCCTAAAGCATCAATAAATGAAGAAAAAAAATATTTATTTTTTTCTTCATTTATTGATGCTTTTAGGCATATTTAATGTACATGTATTTATAGACCTCGGTCCGTTACTTCAACCTGTGTTTACCCCATGTTAAATTCACATAGGAAAAAGAGCCAAAGGTAAAAACGTACCAGACGGCCAAACCAGGCAAATCGTGATTCCTATAAGGAGGAATCCCTACTGTTAATTAACGCTGTCGAGTTCGCCCGACCAACCACTCACGCCATCATCGTAAGATTCACGGTCAACCCTTACAGTGTTGAAATTAAAATTTGTCGTTTGCTGTTTATTTTACATTTTCACACGGAAATGATTCTAAAATGCTGCCAAACCATGTTTTTATTTAGAGAAAATACAAGTAAGAAACAACAGCAGACGACAATTTTCGGTTCCCGCCCTCTAAGGATTAAGTGTAAGGTAAACTGTGAGGTAGCTTGACTTCATTCAACCAGGGACCTTTGTATAGACGGTAGTGTAAGGTAAAACTGTGAGGTAGCTTGACTTCACTCAACCTGGGACCTTTGTATAGACGGTTTCAAAAAGTAACATAGACGGTTTCAAAAAGTAACAAGGACATCAGGGATTCCGCTGGGGAAAATAAAAAAATAGCCACTTCAAAAATTGTTTATTTTTATCGCCAATTGCGAAAGTGGCGATCGCCAGCGGAATCTTTGGGACATTGTTATTACGAAGCTAATCCCCTCCTCGCTGACAGCCCTTGGGTGGTCGGACGTAGGTCATATGCAAAACAAAGCACCATCCACACGATGGCCAAATATTATCAAAATCGGTGACGTATTTTGTAAGTTATTGAAAAATGAAAGGTGTTACTAATGAACATATGCACGCACGTACATACGTACGTGGACTAACACTATATCCCCTCTTGCCTATAAGCGAGGGGATAATGAAGGAAATTAATTGTTACTGCAGAAAGCTGCTTATGGTATTTGTGGCCAGTCTGGTTCCTGGGTGCCATTTCACTAAACTTTGTACAACTAAAATGTTCGTAAGGGCAAATTTAAGATAGTCTGGAAATTTCAATTGATGGATTTACAAGTATTTAGCATAGGCTGCATATGCAGCCCTACCGGTATGCTCAATAACTGTAAATCCAATAATTGTTTACAAGAAAACAATGTTAATGTGAAAGTTACAGACTATCACAATTCTGCATTTACGAACATTTTCGTCGTATGAAGTTTAGTGAAACTGCCCCAGTAGCCTATTTCACCAACATTGCAAAGTATACTTTTCTAGCAAAGTATACTTTGAGGGAGAAATTTTAAGTTTTAGGATGAATTTACTAATTTTTACTATACTGAATTTATTACATTATCACAGCCAATTTGGCTGTGACAATGTAATAAATTCAGTATAATAATTCTGCATACTTTTAATCATCAAATATATGCAGTAGTTAGTTCTATATGAAATAATGCATTTCAGGAAAAATAAATGATTGCTCCCTCAAAGTATACTTTGCTAGAAAAGTATACTTTGCAATGTTGGTGAAATCGTCTACAGATCTGCAAGCAAAGTGCTGCGGCATGGTGAGTTTGTTAGATGATGTATGGTGTTTTACCAACTAAATGGTGAATAGTGCAGAACCTGATCAGATTGCACGAATGAATATGGCTGTGACTGGAGAAATGGGGCTTATGGGATTTGTGACCAATGTAGTTTCTAATCAAATACATGTAGCACATTTGTGTAACCTGACAATGATTCAGGGATTCTGCTGGCGATCGTCACTTTCGCAATTGGGATAAAAAAAATACAATTTTCAAAAAAATTAGATAAAAAAATGATTTTTTTTTTGATTTTTTTAATATTTTTGTTTGAAGTGGGGATTTTTTTATTTTCCCCAGCAGAATCCCTGATGATTAATTGTTTGATAAAACCATGGCAGATGTTTCATTGATGAAATGGCATAAAAAGCAGACCCTGATCAGACTGTGCGAAAGTGCAGTCTGGTCTGGTCTACACTGGTTGCAAATTCCATAAGCCCCATGTCTCCTGTCATAGTCACAAATGAACATTTGCACTGATCAAGGCAATACAGTTGTTTGTTCAGTCAATTTGATACCGCTCCCTATTGGATCAAAAAGAAACTGTGAAAGTACACAGGATATACCACCATGGTCTAAAATGTCACTATGTCTTTTTTGCCAGCAATGGACCATAATTACGAGACAAGCCAGGCGATTTTGTACCTAAGAAGATGTGCGATATCTCATGAAATTTTTATACAAAATTTAAAATATTTTATGCAAATGATGTCGAATGATCCGCTTTGCTATGAAAGTTTTGTCGAAGTTTCGACAAAATTTACAGAAAATATCTCAGTTTCTGTTCTCATGAAAAATCGCACATCTTCTAAGGTACAAATGAACAAAATCACATGGCTCGTCTCATGCAAACAGCAATATTAAAACACGGATATAACATAAGTATCCAGAGAAATTATCACTTCTTGAGAGTGACCTATTAACTATGATGTAACCAAAATAACAAAATAAACATCACATAGTCATAATACACATCAAGAATGGAATTATATAAATTCAGATTTCTGTTGCTGATTTTCGCGAGTGATATTCATCTTAATGGTGTGACAGCAGAGATAGATAAATCACAAACGGAAGGTATTCAATATCCACACATATTTTGTCACTCTGAGTATGGTAGCGTTGACTGTAAGAATCATGGACACAAGCTCACGTATATTCCCAAACTGGATTACGTCAGGAATCTGTACTTTACAGGGAATTATCTACAGAATGTGTCACAGGGAACATTTGCAAATATATCTACATCTGAATTGAGGTTGCTTTCGCTTGCCAATAACAGTATAGTAAACATTGCCAATGACACATTCGGGCACTTCAATCGACTGGAGTACCTGAATCTGGGAAGCAACAATATTTCTGCCAGTTCGTTTGAATCATTGTTTTCTTCATTGTCAACACTGGACAACCTAGAACAATTAAGATTGGAATCACTTTCTATTCCAAACATTCCCGAAGATTTCTTTGACAATATAACTGGGACACAAATAAACGTGTTAAAGCTCAAACATAACAACATTACAAGTTTGCCGAGTAGTGTGTTCACAAGTTTAGAATATTTGGAAGTGCTGAACTTGGAATGGAATGCTATACAACACTTTGAACCGAAACAAGTGATGACATCATTACATCTCCTGAACCTTGGCCACAACAAACTGACACACTTCCCCAATTTCTGCTCCAGCAACAAGTCCAGCCTAGTGCCAGTGATTCAAAAATTGTTTCTGGTTTTCAACGCACTGACTGCAATCAGCAAGGACATGTTCCAGTGTGTTACATCAATACACAAGTTGGATATGTCAGGAAATCATTTCATTGTCTTAGAAAATGATATGTTATATCACTTAGAAAACTTGGCAGTGTTGAGAATAAAATGGAATCAATACATGTCATTTCGATTTCAGCCTTATGCATTTAGGTCTTCGTCTTTGTTAAGTCTTGATCTGAAAAACAATCAATTAGCAAAATATCTATTCATGTCATATTTTGATGCATTCAACAACACACCAAATCTGAGAATTTTGAACCTACAATCCATTTCGTTTGCGGAGTCCGGAATTCGTGATTTAGAAATTCTTTTACAGCCATTGGCAAAACTAAAATACATTTCATTATATCATGGGAGGGTAAGAGCAATATCAGGTGATATTTTCAACCATATGCCATATCTTGAAACCATTGATCTACGTAGAAACAAATTAATATCCCTTAACAATGCACCATTCAAAACCTTGCGCTACATAAAGGAACTGAAACTTAGGTATAATGAGATTACTACAGTTAAAAAGAATAATCTACCACTAAATCAGCCAAGTCTAAAGTTTTTGGACCTATCAAATAACCCATTTGATTGCAACTGCGAGTTAATTTGGTTTAAAGCATGGCTGGCAAGTGCAGGCATCCATATCAAAAGCTATCCTAAAAATTATACATGTGCCAGTCCCACCATCTGGCAGTGGAAGCAACTGAAAGATGTGACATTCACCTACAGGGAGTGCCACCCGTTCACACCTTATGAATGGGCAGCCATGATTGGAGGGCCATCACTGGTGGTCCTAATTGTCGTGGCTACAATCCTCTACAGAAACCGCTGGACCATCAAACACTACATTTACTTGGTGAGGAAACGCAGAAATTATGAAAGGATAGAAAACAATGAATTTGTGTATGATGCGTTTGTTGTGTACAGCCAAATGGACTATCAATGGGTCACTGGAACATTGCTCCCAAAACTGGAAGTGAAAGAAAACTACAGACTCTGTGTCCATGACAGAGACTTCACACCCGGCAAATACATCCTCGATAACATAGTTACACATCTTGATATTAGCAGGAAAATCATCCTCGTCATCTCAAATGAATTTGCCAAGAGTGAATGGTGTAGATTTGAGCTGAAGCTGGCACAGAAGCGGTCCATAGACGACGACACTGACACAGTAATTGTCGTACTGCTGGAAGCTCTTCAGGCGCAGAATGTACCAAAGTCGATGAAAGTCTTACTCAATACAACAACGTACATAGAATGGACCAATGACCCGGTTGGGGAGCAGCTCTTCTGGACAAAACTGACAGATGTTCTGACACGGCCGGCCTAATGCCAACATTGACACAAGTATGGACTTGATGTATACTCAGTACAACATGTTGGATCGGGACCTTTCACCATCAATATCGTTGGCAGCTGTTCTGGACAAAACTTACAGATGTTCTGAGACGGCCGGCCTAATGGCAACATTGTCGCAAGTATGGACTTGATGTATTCTCGATAAAAAGTATTGGAGTGAGAACTTTGACCATCAATATTGTTGATGATACAAAATGCAAACGTGCCAATTGAATGGTTGATTTGATTTGATTTATTGGTGTTTAAGGTCTATTAACAGCTAAGGTCATTTAAGGCCAGCCAAATGGAGGGGTCAGTGGAAACTTACAGATGTTCTTCTGGCAAAATTGACACAAATACGGCTGAGACTGGAGAAATGGCGTTTATGGGTTTTGAGACCAGTGTAGCTCCAGATCAGTCTGATCAGGAGCTGTGCTGGCACACTGTTCGCCATTCAATCAATGAAACACTCTACATGCTTCTAACAAGCAATATAAATCGCTATCAGGCTACAGGAGTGGGCTATTTGATCCGGAAGCTACACTGGTCACAAATCCCATAAGCCCATTTCTCCAGTCACAGACACAAAGATGGACTTGATGTATATTCAGTAAAAAGTATGGGACCGGGAACTTTGACCATCAATATCATTGATGATACAAAATGCAAACGTGTCAATTGAGGACGGCAGTGGAAGATGGGGTCTACGTCCCGTATTGACTTAGACCCTTCTTCCACTGACCCGTTCCTCAGTTGTAAATCAGTATTGTTACAGTACTGCCGTTGTGTGACAGCCGTATATGTTTGACCATGACTGTAGAGAATGCTCATTCCGGGGCTAAGCCAACACCTACGTAATGCATGACTCTACTAGAACGCGCCATTACATGTCCAGCCGTGGGTAAACGTTTACTGTGGCACTCCGGAACTGTTTGAACCCGCGGCCTACGGCCTTGTGGTTCAAACAGTTCCCTCGTGCCACAACAAACGTTTACCCACATCTGGACATTGTCGAACCTTATATTAAAGTGGAACTTCTCTAATCCTGATAACCAGAGGTTCTGTTTGAATTGAAGTGGTCAATGGAAGAAGGGGGCTAAGCAGAGCTCCAGATAAGCTTTGTATCTAAAGCGTACTATACCCCCTGATTTCAAAATCATTGCGTATTTTACTTTTACAAATGGGTTATTGATTTTCTTCATTACTAAATGGGGAACAAATGATAACAAATATAACAAATTTAAACATTCACTTATTTGAGCTGCAAAAAGCAAACTTTGCTTTTTGCAGCTCAACTAAGTGAATTTTCAACTTTATGACAGTATTTTCACTACTAAATTTGAAAATCAATGCGTATTTTCACATTGCTGTGCGTATTTTGTACCACTTTTGATAATCAATGAGTATTCAGCTAAAATACTTGCGCATAATACGCAAATACGCACCTTATCTGGAGCGCTGGGCTAAGTCCTTATGGACTTAGACCCCTTCTTCTAATGTCCCCTTCAATTACAGTCAAACTTGTATTAAGCGACCACCCAAGGGAGACACCAAAAATGGTCGCTTAGAACAAATGGTCTCTTAACACAAAAACGAAAAAAAAATGGAAATCCGGGTACTGGTATGTCCGGTTATATGGGTTAATATTCGGAATCAGGAAATCGCGAATACATGTATTAAACAATAACATAGAAATAAATACATTAGAATACTACCGATAATGTTTACTGTGCACTTTTCTGAATTATTCAGGCTTTATTTCATCAAAATTTATGAAAGAATGCTATTGCAAAATAAAATCGCCCAGCTGAAATCACAAATAGGCACGAGTTAATTCCCTTAGTAATCACAACAGAGCGAGTTCGAGCGTAAACTATGGTTTCTATAGTTGAACTATAGTTCAACTAAACAACCGCGAACGCAGAATGGTTCGACCAGAGTAACATCTTGCATTTACTATAGTTCGACTAGCCAAAAGACGCCTGTTCCTCCAGTTTCAAGATGGCGGTGAATAGGTAAAAAGTTCTAGAGAGCGGGAAATTTACATGGAAATTCTTTACTAGACATGCGCAATGCATCTACTATAGTTCAACTATAGTAAAAACAAGAAACGAGGCAAAGCCACGAAGGCCAGGTTTTTTCCAAGCATAGACACTTGGATAACATAATTATACCCACTTTTTGTAGACTAGATGGCCGTGGCCTGCATGTCGCGCCTTGGGGCGAGGCATGGACATTAAACAAGAGGGCCATGATGGCCCTAATTCGCTCACCTGACTCCATGAACACCAGAGGAGAATGTGACATTGAGTTCATGTGTTTTAAAAAAATTGTGCTATTTTTAGATGGCGGTCATCTGGGATTAAGCGATGACTCTCATTTTACCAAATCTGAAAATGCTTCACCCAAGGATCTTAACTTACTATGAAGTTTGGCCAGCATCGGCCATGTGGTTCCTGAGAAAAAGACGTTCAAAATCTTGAATAAATGGACATTTTGGAGGCCATTATGGATGACATAATCATCCGATTCTGACAAATATTGCACCAGAGCAATTGTCTCATCGATACCTTCAATTTGATATATGACATGAGCATATTCGGGCAAAAATAAAATTTGACCCCACGGGCCACGCCCATTTTTGACCCCGGGGTCACCATTTTAACACCTTTGAAAGAGTATTCTACGTCGATCATTCCTACCAAGTTTCGTCGAAATCCGGCTGGCAGTTCATGAGAGGATTTTTTAAGAATTTGTGCTATTTTTAGATGACGGCCATCTTGGATTAGCGACGACCTCCATTTTAACAAATCTGAAAAGGTTTCACCCATGGATAATAACTGTGAAGTTTAGCCACCATGGGCCAAGCGGTTCGTGTGAAGAAGAATTTTGAAATCTCTAATATCTAAAGAACGACCTTTTGACCTTTAGGCGGCATTCTTGGATGACATGACCATCCAATTTCGAGGGGTGCCCACCACATATCACTATCCAACATGTTACTTTTTTTTTTAACTTGACCCATTTTTTCCGCGCAGTCGACTTAGCCATTTTCAATGTTAAGTTTGCGCGTTTACAATGTTAAGTTTTCGTGTTTAAGTCCATTTCTTTGGTACTGTACCACCTAGGACTACCAAGCTTTCACAGCTTCATAACCAAGGGGTGCCTACCACATACAACTATCCAACATGTGACCATTTTTTTACCTTCACCTATTATTTCTACGTAATTGACTTAGCCATTAAAACTTTTTTGTTATACTATATCTCTGCAACTGCTTCGCCCATTACCTTGAAACTTCACATGGGCCACGCCTATTTTTGACCCCGGGGTCACCATTTTAACAATTTTGAAAGAGCATTGTACATCGATCATTCCTACCAAGTTTCGTCGAAATCCGGCTAGCGGTTCATGAGAAGCAGATTTTTTAAGAATTTATGCTATTTTTAGACGGCGGCCATCTTGGATTAGCGATGACCTCCATTTTAACAAATCTGAAAAGGCTTCACCCATGGACCATAACTTTTAAGTTTGGCTACCATGGGCCAAGCGGTTCATGAAGAAGAATTTTGAAATCTAATAAAAGAACGACCTTTTGACCTTTCGGCGGCCATCTCGGATAACATAACAATCCGATTTCGACAAAAAATGTACCAGAGTGATCGCCTCATTGATACCTTTGATTTGATATAGAACATGACCATATTCATAAAATTTGACCGCAATTTGACCCCACGGGCCACGCCCATTCTTGACCCCGGGGTCACCATTTTAACAACTTTGAAAGAGAATTGTACATCGATCATTCCTACCAAGTTTTGTCGAAATCCGGTTGGCGGTTCTTGAGAAGAAGATTTTTTAAGAATTTGTACTATTTTTAGACGGCGGCCATCTTGAATTACGTAATGACGTCATTTTAACAATTGTGTAATCCCCCTAACTAAGGACCATGACCATGAAGTTTGGTGACTATAGACCCAATGGTTACCGAGGAGAAGACGTTTGAAAATGTTCACGGACGACGGACGACGACGGACGACGGACACATTGCAGTAACAATAGCTCACATGATCTTCGCTCATATAGTAGATGGAAAAACTTTAATCAAAAACCTTTAACCGGACAGACGAACGGACGGACGTATGCCAAAATGCCGACGATATCGCGCTTTGCGCAAGCAGGTGCGACAATGATGATAAACACCCATGTGAAGTATC
Source organism: Conchocele bisecta (assembly GCA_029237695.1). Lineage (NCBI taxonomy): Eukaryota > Metazoa > Mollusca > Bivalvia > Lucinida > Thyasiridae > Conchocele > Conchocele bisecta. Next base: position 121,259,869 of record CM055268.1, on the reverse strand, counting down.
AAGGTATTGGGTGAAGCAGTTGCAGATATAGTACACGAAAAAACATTAACAAAAAAATTCAAAGTAATTTGACCTTGACATTGGGCACAGGATCGCGCTTTCCTCAAGCAGGTGCGACAATGATGATAAACACCCATGTGAAGCAGTTGCAGAGATATAGTACACGAAAAAACTTTAACAAAAAAATTCAAAGTAATTTGACCTTGACATTGGGCACAGGGGCCACACGGTTGGGGGTAGAATGAAAATATGGATGATGATAAACACCCATGTGAAGTTTCAAGGTAATGGGCGAAGCAGTTGCAGAGATATAGTATAACAAAAAAGTTTTAACCAAAAAACTTTAACCAGATGTACGTTAAAAAGTTAACGTTGAAAATGGCTAAGTCAATTACGTAGAAATAATAGGTGAAGGTAAAAAAACGGTCACATGTTGGATAGTTGTATGTGGTAGGCACCCCTTGGTTATGAAGCTGTGAAAGCTTGGTGGTCCTAGGTGGTACAGTACCAAAGAAATGGACTTAAACACGAAAACTTAACATTGTAAACGCACAAACTTAACATTGAAAATGGCTAAGTCGACTGCGCGGAAAAAATGGGTCAAGTTAAAAAAAAAGTAACATGTTGGATAGTGATATGTGGTGGGCACCCCTTGATTATGAAGCTGTGAATGTTTGGTGGTTCTAGGTGGTACAGTAACAAAGAAATGGACTCAAACACGAAAACTTAACATTGAGTGTGGACGCCGCCCGTCGCCCGCCCGCCAATAGCCTGGATTTTTTTTATAAAAAACCTGGCTAAAAAACGAACTCGCTCTAAGGAAACAAGCGAATCAGAACGAGGTTTCAGGTCAATAATCATAAACAATGCAACATTCGCACTTTGACAGTGACAGGGGATTTGTTTCCTTTGTTTGTCACAGTGACATCCTGAGAAAGTGACATCCTGTCAATTTATGGTCATTTAATAGAAACGACCACACAAAATATTTGACCGCTGGTCACGTTAAGCAAAAGTCGTTTAATACACTGTCATTATATAGGCCAAATACTCGGTGGGAATTGAAAGTGGTCGTATAAGACAAAAGTCGTTGAATGCACGTGGTCGATTGTGCAAGTTTGACTGTATATACGAAGTTAAAAACATGACATTGTCTACAGGACAATTCAATATAAACATTGCATGTAAACATTGCCACACAGTCAGATAGGGTGACTGAAACAGGGGACTTAGAAAAAGTATCACAAATAAAACATTTTTAGAAAATGTGTGCTTGATGTATTTGTACTGTTGTTATTTGCACAGGTGATGGGAACAACTACTGTCTGTTTCACGAAAGCTGCCCAAATTTTACGGCTATATAGACAATTGAAAAACAATATTTGTTGTGATAATATTAAATTAAAGGAAAATTTAAGAATGAGCCTTCTTTTTATTTATTTCTTGAAATTTGGTCAAATATTGATTTTATTACGAAAAATTGATTTGTCTATGGGAATTTAATATGGGGGAAAAAGTGGTAAGGAAATGTGGGAGGAGTCAAAAAACGAAAATTTTTGGAAATTGACTCCAAAACCTGACTAGATAGCTTGGATATGATCTAACTAAGAAAACAAAAATTAAATTTTAAAAATCGGTCCAGTATTTCTGAAATTCTAAAAAATGTCCCCATGTTAAATCCCCATGAAGATGTCTATGGGGATTTAACATGGGGAAATTGTTTTTTCGCAATAAAATCAATATTTGACCAAATTTCACGAAATAAAAAGAAAGCTCATTCTTAATTTTTCCTTTAATTTAATATTATCAAAAGAAATCTTGTTTTTGAATTGTTTATATAGCCGTAAAATTTGGGCAGCTTTCGTGAAATTTGACCGTGAACATTGCAAGTAAATAAATTACCTTGACCTTGAGAATTTGGATGCGGGGTGTGCGTAATGAAGCATCATCCCTAGACAAACAATTATGAGAAATATTATGAAAGTCTGGCAAGGGGTTAAAAGAGATATTGTGAAAAAACAATAACTTTTAACGCATTTGCCTTTATACAAAAAAAAACGGACGAAGACGGAAAAAGCGCCGACTATAGTCGCGCGTCTGCTAAAGCAGACAAAAATGGCTAATTTAAAAAGGCGATATTTTTGTCAAAAAATATTTTTTCGCCATAAAAACATCAAGGTGCACATTTTCATGTGTAGAAGTTGTATGTATATACTTTCAGATCGATTTATTGAAAAGTTTTAGAGGAGTACTTAGTGTACAGAAACTCTGCAGTTTTTCTGTCCGCCGCCCGCCCACCGTGTGGTAAAACATAATATGTACCGTTTTTTTTAAATGGTCGTATAAAAAGTGCAGATCCTGATGAGACGGCTCATTACGAACCAGCCGATCTGGATCTGCACTGTTTGCATAAACCCTTATAGTGGGCTTTTGGGTTCAAAAGGTTAAATTAAACAAACAAAGGTTGATAGGCTGGTTTACGTGTTCCGCAATACCTGTTGTTTTCGGTGCCTCATGGCCGCTGGCCCGTAACTGGTGTTGTCCAGTTCTCCCCTCAGACAATCGTGGGTCAATATCGACTCCTCCAGATCTCCAACATATTCTTAAAGTAATGGAAGAGAAAGTAAATGTTTGTTTGTTAATTGGTATTTAACGGCCTATCAACAGCTACCGTCATTTAAAGCCGGGCCAACAGGTTCGATCCCACATTTAACCTGCTGCATGGGGGAGAAAATCCCAAAATCGGAACGGAATATTTACATCAAAATAAATATATATTCAGCCCTGAAATTAGAATAACCCGACCTGGTGCCAGGTTCATACCACACCAAAGTCACATCGCCCCTTCCCCTAAAAGTAATAGGATTAGTATTACTCATACAAGAGGAATAACCAGATTAAACTCTCACATACAAGAATGCCAAAGACGTACCTGAGGGCCAAAACATGTCTCCGTTCGCGATACCGGTAAGGCTGAATTCCGATCGTTAAATTACCCACCTGCCACCCACAGAAAGTAAATGGGTTTTAACCTTAACAATGCTGAATTAATTTGTGTCGTCTGCTGAATATTTTTTATTTTTCCATTTGTTCTTATCAAAAACTTGGTTTGGCAGCACTTTAGAATCATTTCCAATGGAAATGATTCTAAAATGCTGCCAAACCATGTTTTTACTGAGAGAAAAGACAAAATATGAATTATCAGCAGACGACTATTTTCGGTTCCCGCACGTCCCAACAACAGCTCGGGTCACATAGAGACATGCTGAAAGCAGTCTTCACGATAAACAATAATTCCGCCACGGCAGCGGGGTCGTGCCTGCCGAGGCATTTGACTGTAACATGATCATGGGCATGTGCTAAAAGTAAGCATCACAAAAACTGTCAGAGAAGTGCATGTTTAAATACTAAAAATGTCATGGTTGAAGACACTTTTGCATAAAAAATGGCCAAGTGTTTCCACAACCATGTGAAAGTCAAAATGGTCAATGTCATGTTAATGGCGGCATGAGTGTGTTCCAAATTCTTACATGTATCAAGTGTCTAAATATTGAAGCAATCCGTCCAGTAGTATTAAACTAGTAATTTAATATGAAAGTTATATCATGATGAAGAAACTTGCACAAACTTTTTGACGCAAAAATGGCTAAATGTTTCCGCAAAAATATGAAAGTACAAAATATCAAGGTCATGTTAATGGTGGCATGAGTGTGTTCCCAATGCTCACATGAATCAAGTGTCCAAATATTGAAGCAATCCGTCCAGTAGTATTAAAGTTATACCCATGATGACGAAGCTTGTACAAACTTTTTGACATTTCGGACGACGACGACGGAAAAAACTCCGGCTACAGTCACCACTTCTGCTAAAGCAGGTGCGACAAAAACTAACAGTAAATTTCTATGACCTTCACCTTGAACATGAAGGCCGCATGGGTGTGGTATGGAATGAAAATACGGATGATGGTAAAGAAGTATATGAAGTTAATCCGACTTACTGTTGCAGAGATAATGGGTACCTGAAAACTTTAATGCAAATCTTTCTAAGTAATTTGACCTTGACCTTGGACATGAAGGCCACATGAGTACGGTATGGAATGAAAATAAGGATGATGATAATGAAGTCTGAGGTCAATCCGACTCACTGTTACGGAGATAATGGGTAGCCGAAAAACTTTAACGTGGAAGGAGGGACGGACTGAAGGACGGACGGGATTACGAAAAATATATACCCCTCGACATACTTTGTATGCTGGGGGTATAATGATCATAATTAGCCTAAACAAAAGCAGAGCTCCAGATCACTATTTGTTTAATGGGGTTTAACAGGGTCGGAAAGTGAAGCGAATGGGTTTACCGAACCAGCAACAGCTAAGGGACGGGACCTCGTATACAAAAGAATCGGTAATTTAGGTGGCACCAATGTAAGACTGGCAAGACATAACACAATTACCAAGCGCTATTTACTATTAACCAGATAGTGCCGATTTTATGATTGGAGCAAACCCGAGTATTTCCTGCACATTTTTCAAACAAAAAGGCAGAAATAGAAATTAAAAAAAATATTGGATGTCGTGCCCACCGAGGCTTTCATAGTATACGCAAAAACATTAACCAAAAACTTTAACCCGGACGCACGTACGCCAAAGTGAAGATTATATCGCGCCGTCTGCAAGCGGGACCAACAAAAATACCCAATTATTTTGCAAAACAGAACCCAATGTACAATTCCATATCTGGAGTTCAGTTTGTCATACCTTCATAAAGTTGGTTCACCTTGTCGATCATGGCTACAACTTCCTCAGGGCTCACAGTCAACACAGTAACCTACAACGTATGAAACTGTGTTTGTTTGTTGGTGTTTAACGGCCCATCAACAACTAAGGTAATTTACGGCCGGGCCAACGGGTACGATCCCGTATTATGTAATAGTATTACGAATAATCGTAATACTCGCATAAGGGGTAAAACCAGGTTCAACCAAGACGTATGTGAGGGCCAAACCAGGGGGCCGTTTCACTAAACTACTTACGACTAAAATGTTCGTAAGTGCGAATTTAAGATCGTCTGTAAATTTCAATTTATGGATTTACATTTATTGAGCATAGGCTGCATGTGCAGCCTATGCTCAATAAATGTAAATCCAATAATTATTTACAAGAAAACATTGTTAATGTGAAATTTAGACATTTTAGACGTACAAAGTTTAGTGAAACGGGCCCCAGGTCTCCAGTCGGGATGAACTAAAATGGTCGCAAAACCCATAAGCCCCATTTCTCCAGTCACACACACGAGACCTACCATGTGATTTTGTATCTCAGAAGATGTTTGATATCTCACAAAAAGTACATTTATGATATTTTTTATAAATGACATTCAAAGTCGACGAAATGTTCAGAGCAAAATTCTGAATTTGCTATGAACAGTTTGTCAACCATCGCCGGCTTTTACATAAAGCATCACAGTTTCTGTAAATAGTTTTCATGAAAAATCTCACATCTTCTTAGGTATGTATCGATGGGAATTTTTATTTGCAAATCCTCCCGCTAGAAGTAATAGGATTACACATAGAGAATATTCGTATAGTGTCATGAACGTGAATAAATATCTGTCGAGGCTGAGAAATCAGGATGGGCGAGGCTTGCCGAGCACATCCTGATTTCGAGCCGAGTCAGATATTTATTCACGTTCATTACACTATAATAATATTCTATTTATCCCGTTAACCACATCAAAGTTGTTCAAATGTCTCTAAAAATGCATTTGTGGCCTCATAAGTTTGTCTTCTGAAGCGACAAGATTATCGTGTTACGTCATTCACATAATGACGTAACGTCATACATAATGACGTATCTACTAGACGTGAACGAGAAAAAATACACGTACCTGCTTTTCACGTCTAGTAGCGACATAGTTGACGGGATAAAACTAATTATACTACTCTTATAATGGGTATAACCACTCTAGCGTACAATAAAGCAAACAAAAGCTGTTTGAGACCCACACAGCTCGACAATTGGCAGCATATTAGTACAGAGCTCCAGTTAAGGTGTGTAATTTGGAGTTAAATTTCTTATTTCTCCATCAAAAATGGCAAGTTGGGAGTGCTTTAGAATCGTCTCAATGAGACGATTCTAAAGGACTCCCAACTTGCCATTTTTGATGAATGCCAATGTATCGATGCCGACTATATCGCGCTGTCCGCAAGCGGGTGTGACAAAAATGTACCAAACCTATCAGGATTCCGGTATGGATGAATTCCATCATAAATGTGGCTGTGACAGGATAAGCGGGGCTTATGGGATTTGTGACCGGTGTAGATCCTGATCAAATATCACACTCCTGCAGCCTGATAATGATCTATATTGCTTGTTAAAAGTATGACGGGTGTTTCATTGATGGAATGGCGTACAGTGCAGATCCTGATCAGACTGCGGATGCACAGGCTGATCTGGATCTACACAAAACGCATAAGCCCCGTTTCTCTAGTCACAGCCACAAATTACCTTCCAGGGCATCTCTTATATTAAGACTTTCAAACCACAAATAAGTGTTGTTGCGTCTTTATATGTAATCTCCCTTGAGATAGCTTATTATGTGACACAAATTTCTATGGGGGCAGCCATATTGTCGTGCTACGCCTAAATGGCGAGTACGACCAAGAAAATAGTGCACTTGCCAACTTATGTTATGGCGTTTTGGTCTGTCTTGCTTTGTATCTAAAACTCTACATATAATATTCTCTATAGTGTTCACAGTTTTTGGGCTCAGTTTATTTAGTTAAATTCTTGAAAATACGAATAAAGACATTTTTTGCGTATGTATACAGCAGCTATTATCTTTAGTTCTCAGTTAGGTAGCAGTGACCAGTTAGCCGTCAGTTTCATACAGTTTTTTCTGTGAGTTTCAAACAGTACTTTATTCTAGAGAAAACGTATGGATGGGAATGGGTTTGCACCATCACAGGAAATTTGCCCCTGGACGATGATTGCGAAAATATGCAAATTTCAGTCTCTAGTTCCGCAAGTGACAACATATTTCAGTACTTTCAGTTTTGAGTTTTATCTCATTACCTTTGGGTCTGGTACCATCTCCCCACCATCATCGCCGGAGTTGATTCCCTTCACATGATACGGCTGAAATATATACATCAGAGCTCCAGATAAGCTGCGTATTTGCTTAAATACCCAATAAAAATTCCAAAAACCCCAATTGTAAACAGAAGCAGCGAGTACCAAAAAGCAATACAAATTTTGTGGTACCTTCATCATGCTGTAGAAAACAATAAACAGACCACACATATAGCATATTTTTCTTATTTTCCATGAGAACACATCTTGGTATTTCATTATAATTGTCTAATGAAATGCCAAGACATGTTTTCATTTCGAAGCAAACTATTCAATAATTGCTCTGTCGATGTGTAAACAGTTGCGTGATTTTATTTTACCCAATTAAAATTTTGAAATACCCAATTGCTTCAGAAATGATGGAGTGACAATACACAATTACTAATTTCTTATCTGGAGTCGTGTACACACACGTTACCAAGGTGCATGATCACGTGGTTACAACAACAACAACAATTACTGAAACTTCCAGAAGCGCCTCACGTATTCTGTCATATTGTCCTTATTATGTAACAAATTTTTATGAAATATGGCGCATCAAACGCGTGCATTTGGTGGTCTCGGTACTTTGGCCAAACTTCTGTCGTTTTTGCGAAGAATCGATTTCCGTGTTTACCGACACGGAAATATATTTTTCGCAAAAATGACGTAAGTCGAGTTTGTTGCGCCATATTTCATCAAAGTCTGTTGCATATTAAGGAAAATATCAAATAATACTTACTTTGGAGTGGGCGCACTTTCAACACTTTCTGTCATTGTTGTTGTTGTGGCAACCACGTCATCATGCACCTTCATTACCGTACATAGACCATTTCATTCAACTACTTGAAATGTGGCTGTGACTGGAAATTGGGCTTATAAATGCGCTTTGTGACCAGTGTTTGTTTGCTTGCTTGTTTGTTGGGGTTTAACGGCCTATGAACAGCTAAGGTCATTTAAGGCCGGGTCAATGAGTTTAGTACTAAATCCCATATATTACCTGTACATGTACATGTTCAAGTACATGTACAAATGGGGGGAAAATCACAAATTTAATTTAAGCCGTCGCGTTCGCCCAACCAACCACCCACCGCCTATCGGGAATCACCCACTGTCTAAAGTCCCCCTATATTTTGCTTGCCTTGCCTGATAAACTTGATGTTAAGACACTAACCCAAGTCGGGTTGCTCAAAACATCTGTTAACACTGTCAAAAAATTTACAGTCTGTTACAATATTTTAACTACAATTTTTACCAGTGAGTCAAAATATCATTTCTGAAAAGTCATTCTATGGAAAAATGATAATACAGTCGAACTTCGATGGGTCGAACCCTGGTAAACTCGTCAGCCATGCTTGCCTCGAACTAGCCTTTAGGTCCCGGCAGAATTCCTATATAAATACGTTAAAACTACCCGGTATAGGTCGAACTTGTGAAAGTCGAACAACCCTCAATGCCTCGAATCGCTGTCACGCCCGGTCGTGTATAAATCCACTATAAACACCACAAAAACTCGAACATGTCAGACGATTGTCTCCAGACTAGTTGATTGACTTTCACACCTATTGTTAACCGGTTGTCAAACAAATCTCAAGTGGTCATTTGAGCGCATACAATAACGGCAGTCGTGACCAGCATACGTGGTAATTATGCATTGACCAATGTCGGCGAAGTTGTTAGTTAATTAAAGTGGTAATTTATGGGACATGTGGAATTAAATATCGCTCAGTTTTAATTAATGACCCAAGCATCTGGCCTTTTAAGTTGTTAATCAACATGAACTGTTTTTACTATGATCAGTAATGAGTGTGATGTGTCATCCCATTTATTCGCCATATAAGCAGGTGAAGCGGAAGACTACGAAGCAAGGCGAGATAACAGACTTCTTCAATACCGGACGTGTATAACTTTCATGTATAACTTGTACTGGGTTCCATGTGATAGTAAATTATGATATGCAGTGAATGTGGTTCCGGGTCCGAAGTAGTGATGGGGCGACTGGGCATGATCGTATCGGACGGGGCAATCAAGTCCGCCAATTGTATTTCGTAATCATTTTCTGTTGTTCTCATGTTCTATTGCTGTATAATGGCTATGTAAATAAAAACACACATGAGTTTGCCGCTTTCTTTATTTTATTAAAGCCTGTTTCTGTTAATAAACGACTGTGACAATCAACCGTAAATGCAAATGTAAGCGCATTTATATGAAACAACGTGTCGTAATGACGACTTGTTTCACTTAGTACACTGACCAACTCGTCGATCTGTAATGGTTACAGTAGAAAATCCCGATGGGTCGAACAACGGATGGGTCGAACTAAAACTTAACCCCGCAGGCTGTTCGACCCATCAAAGTTCGACTGTATTTCAGAATTTCAGAGTCAAATCTGAAAAATGTTGGTATTTGACTCGTGATGCGGAGGGAGATAAAACACTGCTATTAAGCGATGAGAGGTTTTTAATTAACTAGCATGTGAGTAGCAGCTCACGGATACCCCGGACGCCGCCTGGACAGACAAATGAACACTTTAAAGCAAATATCTTATGGACAGACAAACGGACGCAGAAACAAACGGATGGAATGACGAAAACTATATAACCCTCGACACATTTCGTATCCCCGGGTATAAACTAGATGGCCGTGGCCCGTATGTCGCGCCCTCCGACGCTTTGATAATATACCGAAAAACTTTGTAACCCGGACACCTGTACATACAACGTACACTAATGTGCCGACTATATCAAGCGGGCCCAACAAAAACAGTGCAAATGGTGCAGATCCTGATGAGATGGCTCGTAGCGAGCCGGCTCATGTAGATCGTGTGCAAATATTCTGAAAGAGGTATACAGGCATTGCAAGGATTACCTAACTATATTCTTGCACTAACGTGCATACTAACTACATGATCTACGTATCGGAACACAATATTTTTACTCCTTGACCTACGTTTTGATCCAGCCCGAATCACAAATCTATCTCCCTCCCAATGTTGGAGAAAATAATCCCTGTAGTTCACAAGGAAAACAGCTTACCGGCATCTCCCTGGGTTTGCTTGGACACCTCTTCATGTGGTGGTCAAGTCGGTCAGCGTAGCACGTACTGTAGGGCAATCAATACACAATATTATCAGAGCTCCAGTAGCCTATTTCACCAACATTGCAAAGTATACTTTCCTAGCAAAGTATACTTTGAGGGAGAAATTTTAAATTTTAGGATAAATTTATTAATTTTTATTATACTGAATTTATTGCATTATCACAGCCAATTTGGCTGTGATAATGTAATAAATTCAGTATAATAATTCTGCATACTTTTAATCATGAAATACATGCAGTTGTTAGTTCAATATGAAATAATGCATTTCAGGAAAAATAAATGATTGCTCCCTCAAAGTATACTTTGCTAGATAAGTATACTTTGCAAGTTTGATGAAATCGGCTACAGGTAAGTTTTGTATCTAACGAGTACTATCCACCCAAATTTCAAATTCAATGCGTATTTTACTTTTACAAATTTATTATTGATTTCTTTCTTTTTAATAGGAACAAATGATAAAAAAATAAAACAGATTTAAGAATTCACTTATTTGAGCTGCAAAAAGCAAACACTGCAGCTGAAGTAAATTTTCACCCTTATATATTTAAGAATCTCCATCTCATTGCTTGTGATATTTTAACCACACCATTCAGAACAATTCCTAAATAATTAAGTGTCCATTTTCTTTAGATCCGATAGTAAATTATCACATGAAAACATTGTTATTTTCGTACTGTAACCCATTTCATAAATGTGATACGACACACGTGTAATAACACCTGGAGCGAATTTGATTGGCTGACCGCATCACCTTAATTATGTATTTGTATTCTGCGACAATGTTATGCCTAATTAATAAAATGGAGACGTTCCAAATGACGTCCGTAATGGCGCGACAAATCAATGGTGTTTTGACGTTGATGTCATCATGTTTGAAGATTCAGTGACTAGTTAAAATTTGTTTGAATGTGCTCCTGTTTTGGTAATATGAAGTGTTTACAAAGAACAGCAACCTACATTCGGCATATTTATAATAATTTTCTTGCAGGGATTCAAACTATTTTTCTCTGTGGAGATTTTTAACTAGATACGAAAATAGTCAATGGCGTCTGTAGCCTATTTCACCAACATTGCAAAGCATACTTTTCTAGCAAAGTATACTTTGCGGAAGAAATTTTCAATTTTAGGATAAATTTATTAATTTTTATTATACTGAATTTATTACATTATCACAGCCATTATGGGCTTATGGCTGTGATAATGTAATAAATTCAGTATAATAATTCTGCATACTTTTAATCATGAAATACATGCATTTGTTAGTTCTATTTGAAATAATGCATTTCAGGAAAAATAAATGATTACTCCCTCAAAGTATACTTTGCTAGAAAAGTATACTTTGAAATTTTGATGAAATCGGCTACTGGTCACTGAAACGTAACTAGATACGAAAATAGTCAATATAGGAATGAATGGCCTTTTTGTGGAATTTATCGGGCTATAAACTTGGAAAAGTCGCGGGAATACTGGACAAAGGCCGGAAGGCCTTGTCCAGTATTCCCGCGACTTTTCCAAGTTTATATCCCCGATAAATTCCACAAAAAGGCCATTCATTCCTTATAATTCCAGCATTTGAAATAAATTCATCAAGAAAATGTGTTTATTTTCCGTTTTCTTAAGAATTATTTTAACTGCGCCCGACGGTTACGGGAAGTAGTTCAGCGTGAGAGTTTACTGGCATATAAATTTTGGACAGACACTTGCTATGGACCAATCAAATGTTAGGGAATTGTGTAAATATTTTTGTGCTGGAATTATTGGCGTCTGGTCACTGAAACGTATTGGATATCTCCACGTTGGCTGCTTTTTGGAGGGTGAAGTCATTTCCCTTTGATATAAAACTCGTCTGCTGGGTGCATAAAACTGTGCGTGACTCGTTTCATAAATCTCATATCAAATGGGAACTCGTTTGAGATCCTCGGTTTATAAAAATATGTTTTACTTACTGTTTAGTATCATATGGGCAATTAATTCTTTTTCTTGCAGTTGCTGCCTGAAATTAGAAAAACAAATGTCGAATTCTACAATACAATTTCATACATTGTAGCTAAGGAAGATATGAATCCCAGAAAGGATGGAATCACTGCTACGAATCCCAGATGACAGTGATACACATCTGGATAATCAGAGCTCCAGATAAGCTTCGAGTCTAAAGAATACCAGTATTACACCCGCCAATTTCAACAAGGATTCTGCCACGGAAGCTGCCACGCCTACAGAGCCATTTCACCGTAACATGATCATGGGCATGTGCTAGAGTAAGCATCACAAACAAGAGGGCCATGATGGCCCTAATTCGCTCACCTGACTCCATGAACACCAGAGGAGAATGTGACACTGAGTTCATGTGTTTTAAAAAAATTGTGCTATTTTTAGATGGCGGTCATCTTGGATTAAGCGATGACTCTCATTTTACAAAATCTGAAAATGCTTCACCCAGCATCGGCCATGTGGTTCCTGAGAAAAAGACGTTAAAAATCTTGAATAAATGGACCTTTTGGTGGCCATCATGGATGACATAATCATCCGATTCTGACAAATATTGCACCAGAGTGATTGCCTCATTGATACCTTCAATTTGATATATGACATGACCATATTCAGTCAAAAATAAAATTTGACCCCAATTTGACCCCACGGTCCACGCCCATTTTTTACCCCGGGGTCACCATTTTAACAACTTTGAAAGAGCAATGTACATCGATCATTCCTACCAAGTTTCGTCGAAATCCAGCTAGCGGTTCATGAGAAGAAGATTTTTTAAGAATTTATGCTATTTTTAGACGGTGGCCATCTTGGATTAGCGATGACCTCCATTTTAACAAATCTGAAAAGGCTTCACCCATGGACCATAACTTTTAAGTTTGGCTACCATGGGCCAAGCGGTTCATGTGAAGAAGAATTTTGAAATCTCTAATAAAAGAACGACCTTTTGACATTTCGGCGGCCATCTTGGATGACATAACAATCCGATTTGGACAAAAAATGTACCAGAGTGATTGCCTCATTGATACCTTCGATTTGATATATAACATGACCATATTCGGTCAAAAATAAAATTTGACCCCACGGGCCACGCCCATTTTTGACCCCGGGGTCACCATTTTAACAACTTTGAAAGAGCATTGTACATCGATCATTCCTACCAAGTTTCGTCGAAATCTGCTAGCGGTTCATGAGAAGAAGATTTTTTAAGAATTTATGCTATTTTTAGACGGCGGCCATCTTGGATTAGCGATGACCTCCATTTTAACAAATCTGAAAAGGCTTCACACATGGACCATAACTTTTAAGTTTGGCTACCATGAGCCAAGCGGTTCATGTGAAGAAGAATTTTGAAATCTCTAATAAAAGAACGACCTTTAGACCTTTCGGCGGCCATCTTGGATGACATAACAATCCGATTTCGACAGAAAATGCACCAGAGTGATCGCCTCATTGATACCTTCAATTTGATATATGACATGAACATATTCGGTCAAAAATAAAATTTGACCCCAATTTGACCCCACAGGCCACGCCCATTTTTGACCCCGGGGCCATTTTAACAACTTGAAAGAGCAATGTACATCGATCATTTCTACATGTTCGTGCGAAATCCGGAAGCGGGTTATCCGAGAAGAAGATTTTTTGCAAGAAATTTAGGCTCCCACCTTTTTTTCTTAGAGGCGGCCCTCTTGGATTAGCGTTGACCTCCTATGTTAACAATCTGAAACGGCTTCACATGGACATAACTTTTTATGTTTGGCTACCATGTGTGCCAAGCGGTTCCATGTGAAGAAGAATTTTGAAATCTCTAATAAAAGAACGACCTTTTGGACCTTTCGGCGGCCATCTTGGTTGCATAACAATCGATTTCGACAGAAAATGCACCAGAGTGATCGCCTCATTGATACCTTCAATTTGATATTGACTATGACCATATTGGGTTCAAAATTATAATTTGACCCCAATTGTGATCACACCACGGGCCCACGCCATTTTTAACCACGGGGTCACATTTTAACAACTTTGAAAGGCATTGTACATCGATCATTCCTACAAGTTTCGTCGAAATCCGGCAAGCGGTTCATGAGTAGAAGATTTTGTTAAGAATTTATGCTATTTTTATCCGACGGCGGCCAGCTTGGATTAGCGATGACCTCCATTTTAACAAATCTGAAAAGGCTTCACACATGGACCATAACTTTTATGTTTGGCTACCATGAGCCAAGCGGTTCATGTGAAGAAGAATTTTGAAATCTCTAATAAAAGAACGACCTTTAGACCTTTCGGCGGCCATCTTGGATGACATAACAATCCGATTTCGACAGAAAATGCACCAGAGTGATCGCCTCATTGATATCTTCAATTTGATATATGACATGACCATATTCGGTCAAAAATAAAATTTGACCCCAATTTGACCCCACAGGCCACGCCCATTTTTGACCCCGGGGTCACCATTTTAATTTAACAACTTTGAAAGAGCAATGTACATCGATCATTCCTACCAAGTTTCGTCGAATCCGGCGGAAGCGGTTCACGAGAAGAAGATTTTTTAAGAATTTATGCTATTTTTAGACGGCAGCCATCTTGGATTAGCGATGACCTCTATGTTAACAAATCTGAAAAGGCTTCACCCATGGACCATAACTTTTAAGTTTGGCTACCATGGGCCAAGCGGTTCATGTGAAGAAGAATTTTGAAATCTCTAATAAAAGAACGACCTTTTGACCTTTCGGCGGCCATCTTGGATGACATAACAATCCGATTTCGACAGAAAATGCACCAGAGTGATCGCCTCATTGATACCTTCAATTTGATATATGACATGACCATATTTGGCCAAAAATAAAATTTGACACCAATTTGACCCCACGGGCCACGCCCATTTTTAACCCCGGGGTCACCATTTTAACAACTTTGAAAAGAGCAATGACATCGATCATTCCTACCAAGTTTCGTCGAAATCCGGCAAGCGGTTCATGAGAAGAAGATTTTTTAAGAATTTATGCTATTTTTAGACGGCGGCCATCTTGGATTAGCGATGACCTCCATTTTAACAAAATCTGAAAAGGCTTCACCCATGGACCATAACTTTTAAGTTTGGCTACCATGGGCCAAGCGGTTCATGTGAAGAAGAATTTTGAAATCTCTAATAAAAGAACGACCTTTTGACCTTTCTGGCGGCCATCTTGGATGACATAACAATCCGATTTTCGACAGAAAATGCACCAGAGTGATCGCCTCATTGATACCTTCAATTTGATATATGAAATTACCATATTCAGTCAAAAATAAAATTTGACCCCAATTTGACCCCACGGGCCACGCCCATTTTTAACCCCAGGGTCACCATTTTAACAACTTTGAAAGAGCAATGTACAATCGATCATTCCTACCAAGTTTTGGAAGAAGAGTCGAAATCCAGTTGGTGGTTCTTGAGAAGAAGATTTTTTAAGAATTTGTGCTATTTTTAGACAGCGGCCATCTTGGATTACGTAATGACGTCATTTTAACAATTTTGTAATCCCCCTACCTAAGGACCATGACCATGAAGTTTGGTGACCATAGGCCCAATGGTTACCGAGGAGAAGACGTTTGAAAATGTTCACAGACGACGACGACGACGACGGACGACGGACGACGGACGACGACGGACACATTGCGGTAACAATTGCTCACATGAGCTTCGCTCAGGTGAGCTAAAAACAGTCAGAACAGTGCATGCTTAAAACACGAAAAGTCATGGTTAAAACTTTTTGAATTAAAAAATGGCTAAGTGTTTCCACAACCATATGAAGGTCAAAAAGGCTGAGGTCATGTTGTACTAACTGCAGGGCTTAAAAATTCACTCGCCCCGCTCGCCATGGCGAGTCAATTTTCGTGTTGGCGAGAGGATTTTCTTGTCACTGGCCCGATCGTTCTGCTGACAGTGTGCCTCGTAAAGTTACAAAGCATCTGGACAATTGATGCATAGATCGTCTTCTAAATAATGATGCACCCGTGTTTTAATTACAATTGTGGTTGTGACTGGAGAAATGGGACTTATTGGATTTGTGACCAGTGTATGTCCTGATCAAATAGCACACCCTCCAGCTCCTGTAGTCTGATAATAATCTATATTGCATGTTGGAAGCATGATGAGTGTTTCATTGATGGAATAGTGAACAGTGCAGATCCTGATCAAACTGCGAATGCACAGGCTGATCTGGATCTACACTGGTCGCAGAACCCATAAGCTGCATTTCTCCAATCACAGCCACAAATAACACTTGTTCTCATTATATTTTTTTTAAAAAAACATGACAGTTAGGAGATCTATGCCTCACAACTTGCATGTTTATGCTGAGAAATGGGAAATGGCTGCAGCACATTAGTTGACATTGACTGCTGATCATCCCAAGATTATAACACTTTTAAAACTTTCAAAACCAGACTTAAATATACTGATTGATTAATGCATTGCTGAGCTCATATTCAGCACTAACAAATCACTATGCATACATGTAAGTCTGAATTTGATATTTGAAAAGTTTTATAACCAGATCTAACTACTAGTTACAAATGTACTACTGCTACCGCAGTATACTGATTATTAAAGTTTATACCATTACTGTACTACATGTGCTTTACGATGAGTAACATCTTATTGCATAAAATAATTTCAGAAAGCATATAAACATGTTATGTACTATTCTATTGGATGGTTCTAAACAAGTTAATTGCCTAACCTTTTTCGAAAAGGTATTACTACTTCTTGCATTTTCCTAAAATGTTGGGCAAGTAGCTTTTTGGTCTGGGTGAGTAGATTATAATTGTACTTGCCCGGCCGGGCAAGTACAAACAGTGAATATTTTTAAGCCCTGTTACTTTTTGACATTTCAGACGACGACGGAAAAAGTGGCGACCGACTATAGTCGCGACTTCTGCTAAAGCAGGCGTGACAATACTTCTGCTAAAGCAGGCGCGACAATAAACCTTTCAGCACTGAAAGACAGTGTCCTAATATGGTGCCAGGCACCTCCGAGATCATTTAGTCACATGTGGAAATCCCAGAAACATTTACCATTAACATAGTGCAGTGTTCTCCACTACTGGAAAGTATAAGATGGTGGAATTTTGAAAATGTCTGAAATTAAGTTCGCAATTTTTGGCTTGCAAGAAGTAAAACTTTTAAACTGTATATATACTTCACACTTGATATTTAGTACATTGTAATTAGCTTCCTTATAGTGTGCAAATACGCAAAGTGAATTTCGAATTTGGATTTGACCTCCGGGTAATGGATTATTCCCCCTTATGTACCCGATTTCATAAAAATTGCAAAGTATACTTATCTAGCAAAGTATACTTTGAGAGAGTAATCATTTATTTTTCCCGAAATGCATTATTTCATATAGAACTAACGGCTGCATATATATGAGTATGCAGAATTATTATACTGAATTTATTACATTATCACAGCCAAAATGGCCAAAATGGCTGTGATAATGTAATACATTCAGTATAATTATCCTTAAATTGAAAATTTCTCCCTCAAAGTGTACTTTACAATGTTGGTGAAATAGGCTACAGGACTTAGTTACCCAAGGGGGTTGTGGATTATCTCCCCATGTAGACTTAACATTTTGCAATTTTGGCTTGTAAGTAAAACTTTTAGACTAAATATCGGCACACTTAATAGCTGGTATGTAGCTTCCTTAATGGTGTGCAGATATGAAAAGTGAATTTCGATTTAGGATTTGATTCCAGGCTGATTGATTATCTCCCCATTTCCGACTTCAGAAAAGTGGGTATATTGCAATAGCGTGCCAGAAACCTTTCTCTAGTTTAGTTATTGTTAGAGTAAATACAGAAATGAATGTCTAAAAAATATTCTTAAAACATCTATTGGTGGATTATATTCCAAAACAAGAATTGGAAGCTATTAAAACTTATTCAGACCAAAAGTTCAACCTGAAAATTATAAGGTAGTGTTGCTTCAGTATAAGTTGGTGGGCCACCGCCTTATATAAGACAAGCCATGTGATTTTGTGAAGATGTGTGATTTTTCATAAAAAAATATTTTTGAAACTGATATTTTCTGTAACAGACGTAGAAAGGTGACATTTGCTCTAAACATTTTGTCAACTTACGAAAATGTAGAAAATACCGTTCAAAAATACAATTAACGTGATATTGCACATCTTCTTATCTTATGTTCAAAATTACATTGTTCGTCTCATATGCAGTAGTGGAGAACACTGATACAGAGCTCCAGATAAGCTGCATATTTGCGTAAATACCCAATTAAAATTGCCAAAAACTCAATTGAAATCAGAAGTTGCGAGTATCAAAAAGCAATAACAATTTTGTGGTACATTTATCATGCTGCAGAAAACAATATACAGACCACAATATAGCATATTTTTCCATGAAAACACATCTTGGTATTTCATTAGAATTGTCTCCAAGGAGACAATTCTAATAAATACCAAGACATGTTTTCATTTAGAAGCAAACTATTTAATAATTGCTGTCTGTTGATGTGTAAACAGTAGTGTGATTTAATTTTACCCTATTCAAATTTTGAAATACCCAATTGCTTCAGAAATGATTGAGTAACAATACTCAATTACTAATTCCTTATCTGGAGCCCTGCTGATATGCCCTTCCATTGGTAATAAAAGAAAATCTCACCCCAGATGCGGAAGCATGTTCAGCACAGTACTGAATGCCGGGTGAAGATTTGAATCTGCAATACCGACGTTTTCTGTCCACGTAGAAGTGACAGCATCCCTCCTCTGGTGTTGGCCGTCGCGCTGCCTCTATTTTGGTGTCGCCAACACTGGCCATGTTCTAGAACAGAAACAAGATTGCCGAAGGTCACAGTCGATGCAAGGCCAGTCAAAAAGGGGAGATAAGTCACTGAAAGCCAATAGGGTTCTTCATCTTGCCTTCATAAACATGTATACCAAATTTGGTTATGATCCGTCAAGTAGAACTTGACTTATTGCGTGGACAAGGATACAGAGCGCGAAAAATAGCCGCCAAGGGAGATAAGTCATCGGAAATTTTTGAAAATCAATAGGCTTCTTCTTCTTGCCATAATAAACATGTATAACAAATTTTGTTACAATCCGTCCAGTAGCACTCTAGTTATTGCGTGGACAAGCTGTGCCCGCCCGCCCGTACAAGGTGAATACATTATACGCCCTGTTTTTTCAAAGGGCGTATAAAAAATCTTGTACCGAGATCCAGTTAAGGTGCGTACATGTATTATCGTATTTTACACACTTATTTGAGCAGAATACACACACATGTTGAAGTAACAGACCAAGGTTCATAAATACATAGAAGCATCAATAAGTGGAAACAAAATAAGGCAAAAAAAAAAATTTATTCCCTCTTATAACACATTACCAAGTACCTATGTTTTTAATGGGCCGTACTCGAGCGGCCGCGAGACAACAGACTGTCACGAAACAGTCAGCCGATTTATAGCATTGTCGCATATGCAGAAGTTAGGCAAATGTTAGCCCTCCATAATGATATATTCCGTGATTCGAGAACGCGTTTTCGAGCTATGGATTATTTTGTCCAACCAAATGTGCATTGTTCTATAGTCGTAAAACTTTGGCCAAATTTTTGGGGCCAATACTACTATATGAAAGCACAAACATCGGCTTCAAACTACACGTTTACGTCGTCCCGGCCCGTAAAGAAACATTTTACATAAACAAAATGTTGTTTCCAATCGAAAATTTGATCAAACCTACATTTATACCCGTCGAATGTGTCACAACAGACAATTGGATCACACCAACATCAGGGATTCCGCTGGGGAAAATAAAAAAATTGCCACTTCAAAAAAAATAAAATTGGCGATAAAAAATTACAAAATTTGGGGAGGGTGGCTTTTTTGTTATTGATGAAAAAGTACTTACATTTAAATATTTTTAAGATTAAATGTGTTTAATAGCCAAAAGTTTGTCGGCAGAAAAACGTAGAACAGACAGTAGTATTACTTTATTGAAAAATGTTGAGGATTCCTGAAATCCTTATTTGGTTTGTTCAGTTTAGTCTTATGAATTTGAGTGACATCACGATACAAACTCGTGTCCGACCTAGCGTAGTCGGGTGACTTGTGTCCGGTTTTTGGGCTGGTACGGCTTCTGTGTGTAAAATGCTGGTTATGTGTCGGCACTAGGAATAATGGGATTTTATGAGAAATAGAAAATATATTACGTCTTCAAACTTGTGATGGTGAAATTTAGGCACACTTATTCTTTTTTTAGTAGTTCAATACCTTTATAGGAGTCTATACATTGACAATAGAATGAATACATTTTAAAAAAGTTTTATACATGTCTAAACAAGAGTGCCGAAGGTCACAATATACGCCCGTCGAGGCAAGGCCAGTTAACAAAGGGAGATAGATAACTCACTGACAATTAATAGGGTTCTTGCCGTGATAAACATGTATATTGAATTTGGTCACGATCCGTCAAAATAAATAGGCTTCTTCGTCTTGCCGTGATAAACATGTATAACAAATTTGGTTACGAGCGATAAAGTAGAACTTGAGTTATTGCGTGGACAAGGATACAGTGCGAAAAATAAAAATGGCCGCCAAGGTGAGAAAAGTAATTGGAAATTTTTGAAAATAAATAGACTTCTTCATCTTGCCGTGTAGTTACGATCGGTGAAGTAGAACTTGAGTTATCGTGTGGACAAGGATACAGAGTGCGAAAAATAAAAATGGCCGCCAAGGGGAGATCAGTCATCAAAAAAAAATCAAAATCAATAGGTTTCTTGTCGTGATAAACATGTATACCGAATTTGGTTAAAATCCGTCAAGTAGGACTCTAGTTATTGTGTGGACAAGCTGTGCCCGCCCGCCGCCCGCACAAGAATAGATGAATACATAATTAGGGATGTCGGAATTTTTCAAAAATTGAGATTTTTATGGATTGTTTGATATGAAGTTAAAGCTGAGGAACGTACAATGCAAGTTATTTCATCAAGATATCTTGATTAGTTAAGAAGTTATTATACCCACTTTTTTAGGAAAAAAAAATGGGTATATTGTTTTCGTCACGGGTGTCCGTCCGTCCGTACGTCCGTACGTCCGTCCGTACGTCCGTCACGTTTCTTGTAACTCGAAAAACTTTTTCACCTTCATACCTACGCGCCTGATATTTGGTATGTAGCTTCGTTATCATGTGCAGATGCGCAAAGTGAATTCGAATTTTTGATCCGACCCTCCATCATGGATTATCTCCCCCTGTCCGTCACGTTTCTTGTAACTCGAAAAACTTTTTTACCTTCATACCTACGCGCCTGATATTTGGTATGTAGCTTCGTTATCATGTGCAGATGCGCAAAGTGAATTCGAATTTTTGATCCCACCCTCCATCATGGATTATCTCCCCCTTTCGGACTCAGAATTTCCCATTTTTTCCTTGTAACTCGAAAAACTTTTTTCACCTTCATTACCTACGCGCCTGATATTTTTCGTATGTAGCTTCGTTATCATGTGCAGATGCAAAGGCAAATGAATTCGGATTTTTGATCCGACCCCTCCATCATGGATTATCTCCCCCTTTCGGACTCAGAATTTCCCATTTTTTCCTTGTAACTCGAAAAACTTTTTCACCTTCATACCTACGCGCCCTGATATTTCGTATGTAGCTTCGTTATCATGTGCAGATGCGCAAAGTGAATTCGGGATTTATTTTTGATCCGACCCTCCATCATGGATTATCTCCCCCTTTTGGACTCAGAATTTCCCATTTTTTTCCTTGTAACTCCGAAAAACTTTTTCACCTTCATAGCTAGCGCCTGATATTTGGTATGTAGCTTCGTTTATCATGTGCAGATGCGCAAAGTGGAATTCGGATTTTTGATCCGACCCCTCATCATGGATTATCACCCCCTTTCGGACTCTGAATTTTGCCCATTTTTTCTTTGTAACTCGAAAAACTTTTTCACCTTCATAACCTACGCGCTGATATTTTTGGTATGTAGCTTCGTTATCATGTTGCAAGAATGCGCAAAGTGGAATTCGGATTTCCCCATGGATTATCTCCCCCTTTCGGACTCAGAATTTCCCATTTTTTCCCATTTTTTCCTTGTAACTCGAAAAACTTTTTCACCTTCATACCTACGTGCCTGATATTTGGTATGTAGCTTCGTTATCATGTGCAGATGCGCAAAGTGAATTCGGATTTTTCATCCGACCCTCCATCATGGATTATCTCCCCCTTTCGGACTCAGAATTTCCCATTTTTTCCTTGTAACTCGAAAAACTTTTTCACCTTCATACCTACGCATCTGATATTTGGTTCGTAGCTTCGTTTTGATGTGCTGATGCGCAAAGTGAATTCGGATTTTTTATCCGACCCTCCATCATGGATTACCTCCCCCTTTCAGACTTAGCATTTGGGGAAAGTGGGTATATTGCGATGGCGCGCCATCGACTTTTTCTAGTTCAATTTTGAAATTGGATAACTTCAGAAATATTCTGACCATTTTCTGGCGATTTTGAATTTAAAGATTTTTTTATTTTTTTAAATGAAGTACTATGGAGTGTAAAAGATTGAAATTGGAGAACTTCAGAAATATTCTGAGCATTTTCTGCCGATTTTGAATTTAAAGATTTTTTTATTTTTTTAAATGAAGTACTATGGAGTGTTTGGTATCCAATTAAAGGTATTGAAGAATTCAAAACAATGGAAGTTGTTTCATCAAGATATCTTGATTGGCTAAGAAGTTATTAAATTTTTAATTTCGAGAAATAAAAAAAATTGTAAAAAACAAAATTTCGTTTTTGAGTTTAGCAGATATTTTTCTGAAAAAGTGTGCAGTATGGATTGTTTGTTATCAAATTAAAGGTATTGAAGAGTGCAAAACAATGGAAGCTGCTTCATCAAGATATCTTGAGTGGTTAAGAAGTTATTCAATTTTTAATTTTGAGAAATAATACATTTTCTAAAAAAAATATTGCCAATTTTGAATGTAGTGGATATTTTTTCCAAAACAAAAGTGTGCATTATGGAGTGTTTGGTATCAAATTAAAGGTATTGAAAAGATGCAAAACAATGGAAGTTGTTTCATCAAGATATCTAGATTGTTATTCGATTTTTAAAATTTGGGGGGAAAAAAGCAACGTTTTTTGTGCCAAGATCTTAAACAGGATACTTACTATATGTGCACCACTTGATAATAAATAGCTCAATTATTTTTTTGCACAAAGGTCTTCATGTCAAAATTATAATGTGTTAATGAATAGAGCTGTTTGGTGTGTTTATAACATGTTTTGATTGAAATATTACTACGTGTAGTTATTCACAAACTGAATATTAATGGCCGAACTTATGAATGGACCGACGTACAACAACTGTTTATCTATCCAAATACAAGGTCGGCGGTGGGATTAACTAAGATAGTGCGCTCTCATTTAATTAACCAGCAATTAGTCAACAGTGGCTCTCATACATGGATTGATAATTTGTGTTTAACGGCATATCAACAGCTAAGGTCATTCAAGGCCTGGCCAACGGGTCTATCCCGCATTTAATGTGTCCATAATGAGAGAAATTCCCAAAACCAGAACTGAATATTTACCGAAAAATCAATATTCAGCCATGAAATTAGAATATGACTAAGGCCAGTTTTTTTTTATTTGTTGGTTTACGGATTTTTTTTCTGCGAGATCGGGTCGGTCGGTCGGAAAAAAATAAAAATAAAAAAAAGTTTTTTCAATTTTTTTATCCTTTTTGGCACAGGGTTGGGTCGGTCGGGGAAATAAAAAAAAAAAAAAGTCTGTCGAACGCGGATGCCACCGGCGGCATATTGAAGAAACTGACAAACGGGTGAACCAAAAGTGTTAAGTCAAAGGGTGAAGGTCATATGTAGTATGGCAAGGCAGGTGTAGCCAAATGAATGAAGTAGGGAAATATTGAAGCAGTTAAGCAACTTATGTAGATGCTATGGCCAGTTTGAGAAACTGTGACAAACTGGTTAACCGAAATTGCTAAGTCCTTTCAGCAGCCCTGTGAAGGTCAAAAGGTCAAGGTAATATAAAGTATGACAAGGCAGGTATAGCACACATACCAATGAATGATGTGTTGAAATATTGAAGAACTTGAGCAACTTATGTAGAAGATATGGCCGGTTTAGAGAACTGTTACGCAGTGGTTAACCGAACACGTGTGACGGACAGACGGACGGTCCGAACACCATAAAAATCACATTTTTAAGGCACATGGTTGGGTCGGTTCACCTTTTTAAGGCTCATGGTTGGGTCGGTTTGTGGTCGGTAAAAAACAAAAAGGCCAGTGATTGTGATAGAGTGAAACTTGTGTTAACCGGCATCGTCTCGGACCAAGAGTTTGTCGGTTAACGTAGGGAGTCGGTTCAGCAAGTTTCTTTATATTCTACATAGCAAACTCAGTTTCATATTCACATACTGTTGAATGTTGATCACTGTGAATGGGTTGTGTAATGCGTACATATTAATACCGTATCTGGTATAATTACATACAAGACAACGAAGCGGCGATATAGTTGAAATGAATATCAGTGGGGGTGGCACGAGTGTGGATTTTTGGCAGGGCGGTAGAGGACCCTAGGAAGAACGCATACATGAAATATGAAGCACATCGGAGCAAGAAAACAGAAAATATAGGCCATTTACCCGAGCGTTAAGGTTTTGAATTTTTGCATTCAATCTGAAACGCAGATATATATCAAATCATATTGGAGATATATCAAATCATATCGAATCGTCCATTCGCAGGTTGTTGTTGTTGTCGCTGCTGCTAAGATCCGGTTTCCGCCACTTACTTCCGCCACTTACTTTTCTCGGCACAGCATTATTATTATTATTTTTTTGGATCGGAGGTAAAAAAATCTAAAAAAAAATCGGAAATTAAAATTTTTATTTTTTTCCACATTGTCAAAAAATCGGGTCGGCGGATCTGTAAACCAACTAATAAAAAAAAACTGGCCTAAGAATTCACTGTCCAGGAATTTGCGTTACGTCCAGAAAAAATGGCGTTTATCTCGGAAAATCAACTGTTTCCTAGGGGGTTGTTCATCTATCATCATCTCTATGTTTATGTGATAAATCCTTCCGAGATAAGTTTTTGAACTGGCAAGTCGGTTATGTTGGTTATTAGCACTATTATTCTTTGAAACGTACCTCCAGCCTGGGACATTTCCATGAGCAAATTTTTGGGTGTTCGTCTTAGAGCCTATCAAAATTATAGTGAACTGAACTTTGTGTTGCGTTTCTCTATGTCAGGGTAGCACGTTGATGTTGAACAACGGTATAAAATCATAACATATGGAGGATTTCATTGATTTATGTTATTATCTGATGAATTAAAACACATATTGTGGACGTATTATTTAGTGTCCAATTGTGTTACGCCCTATAAACTTAGGTAAAAACGTGTTTACATTTTCGTTACTAGACAAGTGAAGATGTATTGCGTTTGGCAAAACGTCATACTGTATAATCAAATAGTAGTTGGGACAGTTATATAAACTGGAAAGGCAAGAACTAAATCTAAAATTGCCAACTGATTTCCGTGTCAAAAAGTTACGCCCCAAAGAAACAGAAGTTATAAAAAGACATTTACTCCAACGTTAAGTTTATGATGTTGATCTTGGGGAAAGGGGTGGGGTGGGTCATGGATTTGCTGTAGCACAATAGAGGATCATCGGATGAATGCATGTATGAAATATCAAAGCGTTCAAAGTGTAAAGAAACAGACGTTACACAACATTTACCCCAATGTAAAGTTTATGAACATGCTAAGTTTGTGACCTTGACCTTGGGGTAAGGGTTGGGTGGTGGTGGGTTGTGGATTTGCTACAGCATGATAGAGGGTCATCTGAGGAATGTATGTATGAAGTATCAAGGCGTTCCATCAAAGGAAACAGTTGTTATCAGACATTTACCCCAACGTTAAGTTTATGAATGTGTCAAATTTGTGACCTTGACCTTGGGGTAATAAGGGGTGGGCGGTGGGTCATGGAATTGCTATAGAACGATAGAGTATCATCAGATGAATGCGTGTATGAAATATCAAGGTGTTCCATGAAAGGAAACAGATGTTATAAGACATTTACCCCAACGTTAAGTTTATGAATGTGCTAAGTTTGTGACCGTGACCTTGGGGAAAGGGGTGGGGGTTGGTCATGGATTTGCTATAGCATGATAGAGTATCATCAGATGAATGCATGTATGAAATATCAAGGAGTTCAAAGTGTAAAGAAACAGAAGTTACACAATATTTACCCCAACGTTAAGTTTATGAACATGCTCTGTTTGTGACCTTGACCTTGGGTCATGGATTTGCTATAGCATGATAGAGTATCATCAGATGAATGCATATTTGAAATATCAAGGCGTTCCATGAAAGGAAACAGATGTTATAATACATTTACCCCAACATTAAGTTTATGAATGTGCTAAGATTGTGACCTTGACCTTGGAGAAAGGGGTGGGCGGTGAGTCATGAATTTGCTATAGCACGATAGTTTCAGCAGATGAATGCATGAATGAAATATCAAGGCGTTCCCTGTAAATAAACAGAAGTTACACAACATTTACCCCAACGTTAAGTTTATGAACATGCTAAGAGGTGACCTTGACCTTGGGGTAACGATTGGGTGGGCGGTGGGTCATGGATTTGCTATAGCATGATAGAGGGTCATCTGAGGAATGCATTTATGAAACTAGAAAAAGTCGATGGCGCGCCATCGCAATATACCCACTTTCCCCAAATGCTAAGTCCGAAAGGGGGAGATACCAAATATCAGGCGCGTAGGTATGAAGGTGAAAAAGTTTTTCGAGCTACAAGGAAAAAATGGGAAAAAATGGGAAATTCTGAGTCCGAAAGGGGGAGATAATCCATGATGGAGGGTCGGATCAAAAATCCAAATTCACTTTGCGCATCTGCACATGATAACGAAGCTACATACCAAATATGAGGCGCGTAGGTATGAAGGTGAAAAAGTTTTTCGAGTTACAAGGAAAAAATGGGAAATTCTGAGTCCGAAAGGGGGAGATAATCCATGATGGAGGGTCGGATCAAAAATCCGAATTCACTTTGCGCATCTGCACATGATAACGAAGCTACATACCAAATATCAGGCGCGTAGGTATGAAGGTGAAAAAGTTTTTGAGTTACAAGGAAAAAATGGGAAATTCTGAGTCCGAAAGGGGGAGATAATCCATGATGGAGGGTTGGATGAAAAATCCGAATTCACTTTGCGCATCTGCACATGATAACGAAGCTACATACCAAATATCAGGCGCGTAGGTATGAAGGTGAAAAAGTTTTTCGAGTTACAAGGAAAAAATGGGAAATTCGGAGTCCGAAAGGGGGAGATAATCCATGATGGAGGGTCGGATGAAAAATCCGAATTCACTTCCGAAAGGGGGAGATACCAAATATCAGGCGCGTAGGTATGAAGATGAAAATGTTTTTCGAGTTACAAGGAAAGAATGGGAAATTCTGAGTCCGAAGGGGGAGATAATCCATGATGGAGGGTCGGATCAAAAATCCGAATTCACATTTGCGCATCTGCACATGATAACGAAGCAACACACACCAAATATGAGGCGCGTAGGTATGAAAAAGGTGAAAAAGGTTTTTTTCGAGTTACAAGGAAAAAATGGAAATTCAGAGTCCGAAAGGGGGAGATAATCCATGATGGACGGTCGGATGAAAAATCCGAATTCACTTTGCGCATCTGCACATGATAACGAAGCTACATACCAAATATCACGCGCGTAGGTATGAAGGTGAAAAATTGTTTTTCGAGTTACAGGAAAAAAAATGGAAATTCTGAGTCCGAAAAGGGGGAGAATAATGCATGATGGAGGGTCGGATCAAAAATCCGAATTCACTTTGCGCATCTGCACATGATAGCAAAGCTACATACCAAATATGAGGCGCGTAGGTATGAAGGTGAAAAAGTTTTTCGTGTTACAAGGAAAAAATAGGAAATTCTGAGTCCGAAAGGGGGAGATAATCCATGATGGAGGGTCGGATGAAAAATCCGAATTCACTTTGCGCATCTGCACATGATAACGAAGCTACATACCAAATATGAGGCGCGTAGGTATGAAGGTGAAAAGTGAAAAAGTTTTTCGAGTTACAAGGAAAAAATGGGAAATTCTGAGTCCGAAAGGGGGAGATAATCCATGATGGAGGTCGATCAAAAATCCGAATTCACTTTGCGCATCTGCACATGATAACGAAGCTACATACCAAATATCAGGCGCGTAGGTATGAAGGTGAAAAAGTTTTTCGAGTTACAAGGAAAAAATGGGAAATTCTGAGTCCGAAAGGGGGAGATAATCCATGATGGAGGGTCGGATCAAAAATCCGAATTCACTTTGCGCATCTGCACATGATAACGAAGCTACATACCAAATATCAGGCGCGTAGGTATGAAGGTGAACAAGTTTTTCGAGTTACAAGAAACGTGACGGACGTACGGACGGACGGACACCCGTGACGAAAACAATATACCCATTTTTTTTTCCTAAAAAAGTGGGTATAATAACAAGGTGTTCCATGAAAGGAAACAGAAGTTATAAGACATTTACACAACGTTAAGTTTATGAATGTGCCAAGTTTGTGACCTTGACCACCTTGGGTAAGGGCTGGGTGGTGGGTCATGGATTTGCTATAGCATGATAGAGGGTCATCTGAGGAATGCATGTATGAAATAACAAGGTGTTCCATGAAAGGAAACAGAAGTTATAAGACATTTACCCAACGTTAAGTTTATGAATGTGCCAAGTTTGTGACCTTGACCTTGGGGTAAGGGCTGGGTGGTGGGTCATGGATTTGCTACAGCATGATAGAGGGTCATCTGAGGAATGCATGTATGAAATAACAAGGTGTTCCATGAAAGGAAACAGAAGTTATAAGACATTTACCCAACATTAAGTTTATGAATGCCAAGTTTGTGACCTTGACCTTGACCGGGGTAAGGGCTGGTGGGTGGTGGGTCATGGATTTGCTACAGTATGATAGAGGGTCATCTGAGGAATGCATGTATGAAATAACAAGGTGTTCCGTGAAAGGAAACCGAAGTTATAAGACATTTACCCAACGTTAAGTTTGTGGACGACGCTGACGCCGACGGTATGACATAAGGTCTTCTGCACTTCGTGCAGGCGAGCTAAAAATGAAAAACTTTGACACATTATTTTCGGTCTTCACTTCGATGCGTTTATCTTGTCATTGGTGCAGCATTTAGCTACCTTGGGTTTGGTTCGCTTAAATAAATCTGCATTTTATTGTTATTAAAATCTCGGACACCAAGACATTTGTGACGTAACAAAAAGTCCTGGACAGTGAATTCTTAGTCATATCCTACCTATACTGGTGCTAGGTGTGTACATTCCACACCAGTCACTTAGCCCAACCACAAAAGTAGTATGATCAACACTAAAGTAATTTGATCTGACATGTGGCTGCAGAGGCAACAAGAAAATGTGGTTTGTCGGCACACAAATGCCCACAGTGGCAGATTGGAGAAACTGTGTTAAAGTTAGTTAACCAAGTGATACGTATTCACAAGCGTAGTTGTGAAGGTCAAAAGGTCAAGGTCATATTAAGGCCAGCATGGATGTGTGGCATTTTTCCACATGTATGATGTATTAAAATATTAAAGTAATCCATCAAGGGAAATAGAAGTGATGACAGAAATGAGAAACTCAGGCAAATTTCTAAATGTGTGAAAAAGTTCAAAGTTGTGACGGTCAAGGTCATACAAATGGCAGCATGGATGTGTGGCATTTGTCCACAGGTATGCTGTGTTGAACTGTTTACTTTTTCAAATGATATAGAAGTTATGACAGTTTGTTGGTGTTTAACGGCCTATCAAGCAGCTATATAAGGTCATTTAAGGTCGGGCCAACGGGTTTGATTACGATTAATCATATTACTCAGATAAGGGGTACAACTCTCACATACAAGAAAGCCAAACTAGGTCTTTGGTCGGGATTCCAGTAAGGAAGAATCCCGATCTTTAAATTACCCATCGCATGCTCCCACCAGTTACCCACGAAGAAATGAGCAACTCTGGCAAACTTCTTAACGTGTGAAAAAATTCAAAGTTGTGAAGGTCATATTAAAGGCAGCATGGATGTGTGGCAGTTGTTCAGAAGTATGCTGTGTTTAAATATTTTAACTAATCCTTAAAGCGATACAGAAGTTTAGACAGAATTGACCGGCGAACCTCTTAATGCAAACTTACTGGGGGGAGGGGGTCAATATTTTAGCTGTAAACTTCTACCTACATCTATTTGTGCTTGTTGGAGAAAGGAAGTATAGGAAGCTGCCCCACCCGCCACCGCCGTACAAATATATATAGAGAATAGTAGGTTAGTGCCGTGAATGGGAAAAAATATCTGGCAAGGCTCAGGAAACGGGATGGGCGAGGCTCTGCCGAGCACATCCCGTTTCTGTGCCGCGCCAGATATTTTTTCACATTCACGGCACTAACCTACTATTCTATTTATCCCGTCAACACCTTCAAATGGCTGTAAAATGCAAAAATTGTATTGACTGGATATCAAAAATGTTTCACGGCACCGTGTTTCACGGCACATACGCACTGTGTTGACGGGATAAAATAGAAATTCCCCCACCCGCCACCGCTGTAGAAAAAGTAGAAATTGTTCTTCAATACAAAATAGATCAATTAGTTATATTAATTCGCCTCCAGACAGTTTTCAAATAATAATAAACTAGAAAATGTGTTCATAGAACATGGATGCCCCACATATCGCTTTGATAATAAATGAAGCCAAATTCCAAGTCAATTTTTTTTTTTACCAGAGCGTTAAAAAGTTTTTGAAGCACCAAGTATGTGACCTTGACCCTTGGCTTGGCGGGGCAGGACGAACGTGGATTTGGCACAGGACAGTAGAGGACCATTAGAGCAATGCGTATATGAAGTATGAAGCTGATCCGTGAAAGAAAACAGAAATTATAAGATATTTACCTGAGCATTAAAGTTTTTTGAAGCACCAAGTATGTGACCATGACCCTGGGCTTGGCGGGAGCAGGACGAACGTGGATTTGGTACAGGACAGTAGAGAACCATTAGAGCAATGCGTATATGAAGTATGAAGCTGATCCGTGAAAGGGAACAGAAATTATAAGATATTTACCTGAGCGTTAAAGTTTTTGAAGCACCAAGTATGTGACCTTGACCCTGGGCTTGGCGGGGGCAGGACAAACGTGGATTTGGCACAGGGCGGTAGAGGACCATTAGAGCAAAGCGTATGAAGTATGAAGCTGATCCGTGAAAGAAAACAGAAATTATAAGATATTTACCTGAGCGTTAAAGTTTTTGAAGCACTAAGTATGTGACCTTGACCCTGGGCTTGGCGGGGGTAGGACGAACGTGGATTTGGCACAGGACAGTAGAGGACCATTAGAGCAATGCGTATATGAAGTATGAAGCTGATCCGTGGAAGGAAACAGAAATTATAAGATATTTACCCGAGCGTTAAAGTTTTTGAAGCACCAAGTATGTGACCTTGACCCTGGGCTTGGTGGGGGCAGGACGAATGTGGTACAGGGCGGTAGAGGACCAGCAAGTCACAAAATACGCCCGTCGAATATGGGCCAGACAGCGAAGATGCAGAAATGTGAAGCTGTCACCAAGGCAAGAAACATTAATGAGAATTTGAAAGTCTATAGCATTATTTCTTCATCTCATTGTGCTAAACATGTATACTAATTTAGGCAGAGATAGAAAAGTAGAGTGTAAAGTAGAAATGATAGGGAATTGGATACAATAATGTAGAAAAAATGGCTCAGTTAAAAAGGTGATATTTTTGTTAAAAAATATTTTTTCTGCATAAAAACACCAAGGTGCACATCTTCAATATGTGTAGAAGACATGTGTATAGTTTCAGAAGGATCGACTCAACAGTTTCGGAGGAGTTGTGTACACAAACTCTGTATTGTATATAGAATTGCATAGAAAAATGGCTAAGTTAAAAAGGCGATATTTTTGTTAAATAATATTTTTTCGGCATAAAAACACCAAGGTATCTTCAATATGTGTACAAGACGTGTGTATAGTTTCAGAACGATCGACTGAACGATTTCGGAGGAGTTGTGTACACAAACTCTGTACCGTATATAGAATTGTATATAAAAATGTAGAAAAAATGGCTAAGTTTAAAAAGGTGATATTTTTGTTAAAAAATATTTTTTCGCCATAAAAACACCAAGGTGCACATCTTCAATATGTGTAGAAGGCGTGTGCATAGTTTCAGATCGATCGACTGAAAGGTTTCAGAGGAGTTGTGTACACAAACTCTGTACAGTATATAGAAATGTATAGAAAAATGAAGAAAAAATGGCTAAGTTAAAAAGGCGATATTTTTGTTAAAAAATATTTTTTCGCCATAAAAACACCAAGGTGCACATCTCCAATATGTGTAGAAGTCTTCAAGACGTGTGTATAGTTTCAGATCGATCGACTGAACGGTTTCGGAGGAGTTGTGTACACGAACTATGCGCTTTTTCTTCAACCGCCCGCCCGCCGTGCGGTAAAACATAATACGTACCGTTTTTTAAAAACAGTCGTATAAAAATCGAGAATTTTTTTGAAAAAAAAATAAAGAAAAAAAATCATCGGACGTCGTAGTCATCGTGTAATTAGTTGATTCGTGATTTCTGCAAGTTTATTCAAACAACGAAGTCCATGAAAGGATTATTATACCCACTTTTTTTAGAAAAAATAGGTATATTGTTTTCGTCACGAGTGTCCGTCCGTCCGTACGTCCGTTACGTTTCTTTTAACTTGAAAAACTTTTTCACCTTCATACCTACGCGCCTGATATTTGGTATGTAGCTTCGTTGTCATGTGCAGATGCGCAAAGTGAATTCGGATTTTTCATCCGACCCTCCATTATGGATTATCTCCCCCTTTCGGACTCAGAATTTCCCATTTTTTCCTTGTAACTCGAAAAACTTTTTCACCTTCATGCCTACGCGCCTGATATTTGGTATGTAGCTTCGTTATCATGTGCAGATGCGCAAAGTGAATTCGGATTTTTCATCCGACCCTCCATCATGGATTATCTCCCCCTTTCGGACTCAGAATTTCCCATTTTTTTCCTTGTAACTCGAAAAACCTTTTTCACCTTCATGCCTACGCGCCTGATATTTGGTATGTACCTTCGTTATCATGTGCGATGCGCAAAGTGAATTCGGATTTTTGATCCAACCCTCCATCATGGATTATCTCCCCCTTTCGGATCAGAATTTCCCATTTTTTCCTTGTAACTCGAAAAACTTTTTCACCTTCATGCCTACGCGCCTGATATTGGTATGTACCTTCGTTATCATGTGCAGATGCGCAAAGTGAATTCGGATTTTTGATTTCCAACCCTCCATCATGGATTATCTCCCCCTTTCGGACTCAGAACTTTATCTTGTAACTCGAAAAACTTTTTCACCTTCATACCTATGCACCTGATATTTGCTATGTAGCTTCGTTATCATGTGCACATGCGCAAAGTGAATTTGGATTTTTCATCCGACCCTCCATCATGGATTATCTCCCCCTTTCGGACTCAGAATTTCCCATTTTTTTCCTTGTAACTCGAAAAACTTGTTCACCTTCATGCCTACGCGCCTGATATTTGGTATGTAGCTTCGTTATCATGTGCAGATGCGCAAAGTGAATTCGGATTTTTCATCCGACCCTCCATCATGGATTATCTCCCCCTTTCGGACTCGGAATTTCCCTATTTTTCATTGTAAGTCGAAAAACTTTCTCACCTTAATACCTACATTTCTGATATTTGATATGTAGCTTCGTTATGATGCGCAAAGTGAATTCGGATTTTTGATCCGACCTTCCATTTTCCCAACGCAGGAATATTTGGTTCGTAGCTTCGTTTTGATGTGCTGATGCGCAAAGTGAATTCGGATTTTTTATCCGACCCTCCATCATGGATTACCTCCCCCTTTCAGACTTAGCATTTGGGGAAAGTGGGTATATTGCGATGGCGCGCCATCGACTTTGTTAATAGGCATATTTATTAATCAATTCAATTACACATAAGTGTAATATTTAGCGTTCTATAAATAGACTGGTGTTTCAGCATTATCTGGGTATGGGATCACGTTGTCTATTGTTTACACTGCAGCCCACGGCAATCTCGCTTAAATCGTAAATTTCATTCATCAATATGACTTGCAGCTTAAATAGATCACGTGACCCCACATCCTGAGATTATGCACGTATCAACCGCATGAATAGGCAGGACACGTGACCATAGACATTATTTATTAT
Organism: Conchocele bisecta; assembly: GCA_029237695.1. Classification (NCBI taxonomy): domain Eukaryota; kingdom Metazoa; phylum Mollusca; class Bivalvia; order Lucinida; family Thyasiridae; genus Conchocele; species Conchocele bisecta. The sequence goes on along the minus strand of CM055268.1, from coordinate 121,225,335 downwards.
CAATTAATGCGTTTAAGCGTCTGTTGATCGCGAGTAGTATACATTGCAATAAGCGTCTGTCTATCGTGAGCACTATACAACGTAATAAGCATGATTTTATAAATAACTCATATGTTTAATACATTAATACATACAAGTTTGTATGTCCACAGGCGATTCAACTCCCCACCCACATAGCCCCTTAGATAAATCAATCTGGTCCGACTAGTACGTATATAGACTATTATATTTATAATAGTATGGGTGGGGGGGGGGGGGACTTCAATCGCCTGTGGTATGTCGTAGGCATTATTAATAATTACTTTAACTTCTGTTCAAATGACATGATTTTATATGGGTCCGTTGCTAATGGAATTCCCGCAAAAGTTGGTAACCGAAATGCGAATGATACCAGTAACCCGTGCAGTACCAGTACCCGTGCATGTCCCAAAATTTTATAACGCGGTCGGATTCGATCGCGGTTTGAAATCTTGGACCCCGACCACCGCGTTATAATGGAGCTGCAGTGTACTTCATTATAGGACCGAATTTAAAAAAATAAAAAGATGGCTCATTGCTAAATTTTGCTGAAAAATGATTTTATACCAAAAAATAAGAGTTTTAGGGTGTTTAAATAGGTGTAAAAGTTGGACAGGTTAACGTGAAACAGACAGTAAATACCCCCTCCACTATCGTGGTGGGGCATAAAAATGCCCACTAAAATCACTGTTAAAATATTTACCTCTTTCTAGCACTAAAAACACGATTTTCCTCTCAGAAATCTCAGCAGCAGACAACATAATCGTATAGAGGGTGCTTTTTTCTTTCCGTTGACATGCCCAAATTAAATATTTATTAAGAAATGATCGAGTTATCGAAATTAAGCGACACCACCTATCACCATAGGCACTTTATGGGATGAACGAAACCGATGTGTTAATGACTCCTATCGCAGGATGTAGAGTATACGAGAAGGTGGGACACTCACCATGTTTTTTTTGTTGTTATTGTGCTGACATACAAGACATGATACAACATGGAAAGTCACATTAACATCAAAACATGGTAAGAAATAACCCATATTAATGTCATTTACAATATTTAATTCATTATTACCTTTTCAGAATTTCCCATTTTTTCCTTGTAACGCGAAAAACTTTTTCACCTTCATGCCTACGCGCCTGATATTTGGTATGTAGCTTCGTTATCATGTGCAGATGCGCAAAGTGAATTCGGATTTTTCATCCGACCCTCCATCATGGATTATCTCCCCCTTTCGGACTCAGAATTTCCCATTTTTTCCTTGTAACTCGAAAAACTTTTTCACCTTCATGCCTACGCGCCTGATATTTGGTATGTACCTTCGTTATCATGTGCAGATGCGCAAAGTGAATTCGGATTTTTGATCCAACCCTCCATCATGGATTATCTCCCCCTTTCGGACTCAGAATTTCCCATTTTTTCCTTGTAACTCGAAAAACTTTTTCACCTTCATACCTACGCACCTGATATTTGCTATGTAGCTTCGTTATCATGTGCACATGCGCAAAGTGAATTTGGATTTTTCATCCGACCCTCCATCATGGATTATCTCCCCCTTTCGGACTCAGAATTTCCCATTTTTTCCTTGTAACTCGAAAAACTTGTTCACCTTCATGCCTACGCGCCTGATATTTGGTATGTAAGTGAATGTCGTCCAATATTTCAGTTGGTTCACGGTCAATTCGTACCCATACCAGTTCGTACCCGCTTTGGTCATTTCGTACCAATACTATGTGCATGTTTTTTGGTCATTTCGTGCCTATAGGTACGAATTGACCATGTTTGCTCATTTCTTACCCAATCTGTTATGACCCGTATGTGATAGCAAGGGGCATATTGCGTTGCTCTTGAGGTTCCGTACGTCCATCCGTGTACATTTACGTCGAAAAGTCAAACAGTTTGTAATAGTTTCTCCAGGTATATACTAAACTTAATCAGATATCTTATATACTATATGAGATATCTTATATAGAATATAAGATATCTTATATACTTTAGTAGATATCTTATATAAGATATCTTATAAACTATATAAGATATCTTATAAACTATATAAGATATCTCATATAGTATATAAGATATCTGATGAAGTTTAGTAGATATCTTCATTTGGAATAAATAGTAAAACGGCGTGCCATAGAAAGAACCAAAAAGTCACGGGACCTAATTTTGTTTTGGTTTCATGAAATTCCATCAATAAAGGTGTATATTTTAAGATGCTGTCTCGGTATATTATAATTCTGTCATTGAAAATGTGTGGTTGTTTTAAACCCTCATTAGGCCCAATATACAATGTTTGCTGGATATTTCACGTCAATTCAGTGATATCACTTATTCAAATGAGTGATATCATTTATTTTAATGGATGATATCACCCTATCAAATGAGTGATATCACCAATTCAACATATATAAACGTCCATTGTAGTTCATTAAAAACAAATAGCTCATATCACCTATTTGAATGTGTGATATCACCTATTCAAATAGGTGATATCAATCATTTAAATCACTATGGGTGATATCACCCTTTCATTATGAATCCGTGAGTTCACGCATTCGAAAGGGTGATATCATTCATTTAAATAGTTCATATCAGTCATTTAGATTCAAATATCTGATGTCACCCATTGAAATAGGTGATATCACATATTCGAAAGGTTGATATCACATATTCCAATGGGTGATATCATCCATTCATTTGGAATTGGTGATATACATTTGAATGCATATCACCCATACGAATTGGTGAAATCACGCTTTTCAATTTGGTATATCATTCATTCGGATGTGAATATCACCTATTCGAATGGATGATATCATAATGTGCTAGTAAGGTCCAAAATGCGCACCATACATGAAGATCTGTACTTTTTGCAAGTAATTTTCACATTGGTTAGAGTGAAAACACACCTTTAATGGCTTTAGTATTAAATGGACTAGTCTGAAAATCACATTGTGGCAATTGGATGTGTCCTTAAATTAACACATGACGGTCCATTCCATTTATTTGAGGTTGAAAGGGTTGAACAATGACTTTTAGTGCAATTAATTAATTGTAAACACTCCAATTGTCTTTGTTGTTGTTGTTCCGCGAAATACACACATTTCTCGGAATTCGCGTATGTAATTACCGAAATGGGTCTGTTTTGACTTCGAGATGGGTACGTTTTCACCACAAAAAAAGTGGGTACGTTTTGACTTGGGTACGTTTTGACCAGCACCATTAGGGCCGACGTGTGTTGGTGCCGAGGTGTCGTAGGGCCGACTTGGTTTAGGGCCGAGGCGTCACAAAACCAATCACGAAACCAGTCCGTACTTTCACCCATGTTCATTGGTTGAAAAATGGTTCCCAGCCTACATGCGGATTAGTAACTTACAATTAGCGAGCCGGTCAAAGGTAAATGAAGTTACTTCCGTTGACTGAGATGATGAATGCTGTCATTCCTTATAGATACATAGAGATCATCAGTGTAACTGGATTATCATATCGGCTTTTCGTTCATTCGATAAAGCTTCTATGCCTATCACATGATTTTTCAAAATGGCAGCGTCCACACAAAAAAAAGTGAAAGCGCAAGTGATTAGAATTTATCGATTAAAAGTCACCCACATGTTACATATTTAAAAAAACAACATTGTAAGTCATAAAATATACATTACACAATGTGTGTGTATGTTTTTTATTAAATAAATCGTCCAATATTGATAAAAAAAACGGCCAAATTTAACATAATTTGGGTCAGAAGGCAAACCGTAAATCGGGGGAAAACTCCGACATCCCTAACATAATACGTCCCGTTTTTTTCAAATGGGCGTATAAAAGGTATAATACATTATCCTATCAACATAGCCGATCGCATGTGATGCATACATCTTGTTGTGTTACGTTTTGTTCTTCCGCACAGTGCCCGTGGCGCGTTTGTTGTTGTTGTTGTTGCTGCCGGTAATTTGTTGATTTGTATAGCGCTGACTTTCGCCACCCCTGTGTTATATCAGGGACCATACACAGGCAATGTTGAATATCCCCCACCCACTTGAATTCATGTTGTTTGACTCTATCTATACAGATTGAATACAATGGAATTATTTTAGTAGCCCTGTGGGACCATATACATACATTCATTTTCGTCCCAGGTTATATATGTACCGTGTGTACAGTATACCGTTTCCTTCAAATGACACAACAAAAACGTGTGGTGAATTGACCGCTGTTCGTTTGCACGACGCCCTTTTGTGTAAACGACGTCAACAACAATGATGTCACACTTAACGTGTCACACTTTGCGTCACATTTGACGTCACAAATGACGTATGATTTCCCGTGAAACCGTCTGTGATGTGCACATACTATGTTTAAGGATGTTTGCTATATAGCTTCTACGAGTGAAGATAGTATTATATATTGTATAAATGAAGCAAACATTACTCCAGTTGATACTTAATTGGCGTCTCGCAATTGACGTCACATATTAGGTATGTTTCTCTGTAATCCCTGTAAAACGATATTGATGTGCACATCATATTAAAGACATTTGGTACTTTCTCTACGTAAGATATAGATCTACATGAAGTGCAATTTTTGTCTTTATTTGTTTTACCTTTTACCAAAACAAAAAAAGTGGTCAGTCACAACATCAGATTCAAGATGGCGGCCGATTTAAACATGTAAATTGCTGTTTATTCAGCTGAATGATGTCATTTGTTTACAGTACAGTACATATGAAGTAACAAACGACAAAGACATATGTCCATTATGATTCTCATGATTATAATGACAATTGTGCGGTCTAAATTTAAGCCAGTCAATATTGATCAAACTCATCTTACATAAATTGAAAATTTAATCAGATACAGAAACCGATTCGACTTCCCGTGGACATCACCATTTTCTATTGAATGACGTCCGTGACTCGCTAAATTTGTGACGCTTGACTAGCGAATGGCGTCAAAACATGACGTAATGCACGTTCAAGCAATTAAGTTCTAGATAGATTCGGTGTAAACTAAATAGATGGATAGCGCTGTCGAATCTAAAATATATTTGGTTTCGACCTGACAACTGTGTATATAGGGGCTCGCTAAACATCTCATTCCCTCGAGATATATTATCGTTCCCACGAATTAGTATCTCGTTCCCACGGCATGCCGTAGTCAGACAAACGAAAGGTAGCACCATTGTCATTCAAGATTGTGGAATACTATCGGCTATTTTATTGGCTGATTATGTCGTTGGAACTAGATCTTATTTTGTGGGAACGAGATCCTATTGGGTACGTTTTATTTAAGTTTGCTATGTTACCTTGGTCTTCTGAATGGTAATAACCGTAAATATAAATTTAATAATATTGTCGAGATCTGTGATGACATTAGCGAATGAGCCAGAAGGGGCCACCATTACCACTTGGGGGAGGCAATTTGCCACTATATTTTCTTGAAAGGTATCCATTCCTAGATATTATGTCCGCATGATAGCAATCTGGATATGGTAGCTTAACGATTGTATGGCTAAATTGCACGTGCATTCACTATCAGGTACATTTAAATTTACCCTCATAAAAATTGCATTTTTAACAAATTTAATGAAAACCAGCAGAGAAACACATTGGTATATACAAATAACGACTGAAAACATGTCGTTTATTGTTTACGATTTATTTTCTTTCAATTTTGCATCCCAGATGGTCGCCACAATCTAAGTTGGCTGCCAAAAGTAGAATTTACACCAACGACGGTAATACATTTATTTTCCCAGAGATCAAACTAGTTTGTTTATGGTTTTATTTTGATCAACTAATATAAAATGTAAAAGACGAATTAAATAATAATTATTGTATGTATAGGTCTTATTGTGAGTATCAATTCATAAATAGGCTTTGCTCAGCATATTGTATTGTACAAGCACTTTCCAGCAGCTTAAAGTTCCTAAAATAAGTATATCTTCAAGTAAAGCGTATTTGCTAATTACTAAACCTCCTGTAATTTATATGAATCCAAGATGGCTGCCAAAAAACAGGTTAATCTGGATATTGGTATTGAATGAGTTAAGAAAAATATAGTAATGTTGTAAAATGTTTAACACACATTGAATCATTTGTTATTTACCTAAGTCCCAACTATATGTATGTTCAAAACCAAAGGCATCTATACTCACTGTATGTATGACATTTAATTGTTAAACACACATTTACATGACACCAAACTAAATGTTAAACCTCTAACCATGCTCCTATAATGCATTATACACATTATTAATTAATAAGTTGATGCTTAATTGAAAACGATTTACATACATGGCTGCACGACCACACACATGTTGCTCTGTACATATAATAGCATGCATACTGGTATCATTGTAACATTATGATAGACATGATGCCTTGTGACCATATATAATGACCATATTCACATTAGTTGTGCATGTTGATTGCTCAAAAACAACTACATTTCTTCAAGATACACTATTTATTTCATCACAAGGAACTATAATAAAAACACATGTTTTATTGTCTACAAACACACATTACTGGTATGTATATGTATATATGTATTTATGTATGCCCAAATATATAGCATACATATAGCTGTCTTCCAAATATATTAATTTGAAGATTAGGTACACCGATATGACAATGCTTTAGGACTGAAGTAATGTTCCTATGACAAATAATGTAAGCATATTATATAAAACAAACATATTAATTGCACACATGTCAATATAACTTCCATCTGGATTAGCTACATATAATATTTATTTTGCCTAACCTCGATGTATGTTCTTGTGACGGACATTTTAATAATTATATATGCGTTTGATGTGAGATCAAACAAGGCTATAAACATAGAACAAGAAATGGACCGGTATGTCATAGTTCTTTGCTGATGTTCCACACATTCTGAGAGAAATAATTTGTCGCTAAATGTGTATGAGTAGAAGTCTCATCACAACATTTGGTTGGTAACTTATTGTTTATGTAAACTAAATAAACCTATATAAATGGGAATTTATTTCATAGCATTGTATTTAATGTCACGTTTATTTGTTTGGCTGTAGTACCACCTTGCCAAATCATGTGCCTTTTTTCCACAACCAACATAATTATATTTCTTAACACAATCACCTCACAATCATATCATATGACTAGCATGTTAATTGTATATATAACTATCATAAGATCAGCACTTGCACTTATCCTTCCTGACTCCAGCAAGAAACAGAGAAGAGCAGTTAACATTACTGTCTAAAAATGTATGACTTTAAACTGTCAGCATGTTTATTTTGCATGAAGCCACCTTGTAATGAGTGTGAGAATGGAGGGGGGTATGTGTATTTATTATTGAATCCATCCTGACGGATTCACATTTGAACAGTGAATTATACTTGGTTTTACACCTGGTGCCAAGGAATCCATTGAAACTAGGTGTATTGTACCAGATCAGCACACTGCACACTTATAAGTTTATTGTCCACAGAGGTAAATTCTCATCAGAATATTATCTTGCCGTCGAAAAGAAACAACATAGAGAATAAAGTATCCAAAGTAGACACATGACCGCATGTACAGAAGAAACTAATGCAATATACCGTGATAAACACATCGCACGCGCAGAGTGGTGGTCCAGGGGCCCGTTTCACTAAACATCGTACGACTAAAATGTTCGTAAGTGCAGATTTAGAATACTCTGTAAATTTCAATTGATGGATTTACATTTATTGAGCATAGGCTGCATATGCAGCCTGTGCTCAATAAATGTAAATCCAATAATTGTTTACAATAACACATTGTTAATGTGAAATGTACAGACTATCATAATTTTGCACTTACGAACATTTTAGTCGTGGGCAGTTCAGTGAAACGGCCCCCATGGTCCTTAAACGTGGCACAAACCGCAATCAATCACACATGTACATTGTGATGGACATGCGCTATAGTTTGCCATACTGTCTGTAAATCTAGCAAACATGCCGCTGAAGGTGAGCTGGTGAAAAATAGTGCAGACAACCATTTGCGTATTGTTATGGAAATAAAACAAAAATATGCCGAAACGGTAAGTGTTTCGATAACATTTTGGTTTAGATTTGAATGTATTATAATGATGCAACAGTAGCAAGCATCTGTGCCAGATGACATGCCACATCACTTGGAGGCCAATTTGAATGATTATTATTAAGAACACATAATCAATCAGATTATTATCCCTTGTTTTGATAAGAATATTCATATACCACTTGGTGTGACCTAGATAAAACATCTACAACACATGTAGCTAGGAGGTCGAGGGCTTGCGCCGTTGTCAGGATTATATGGTCATTTGGTGAACCGTCAGCTTGTTATATTAATGGTACCCATTGCTTTCCTGTCTGATGCCTGGACTATGAGATATGGATTGAGAATTACTGCTGTTCATGATTAGTTGTCTCATCAGTCATAACTGGATGGCACCTGTGTGTTAGCTCGCATTATCAATGACCAATTCTGATTCTTTAAAAACACGCAGATTCATCATTACATGAAGTAAACTGGATTACCGTATACTTTTATATCCAAAGGGATGGGCTAGGATGGCAATACTTTAGCCATGGATACACACAAATGAGTTGTTCTATCTGCTCAAACTGCCGTGCTGGAGGGTCATCCCAGTTTCTCATTAATAACTTATATGTAACTCTGACATGATAGCAGTCTGATTGCAAATCTCGTGGAATGATTCTGTTCATAAACCATTCCATTCATCTACGTCATTCTCACCGAATTTCCGCACATTGATTGGTTGAGCATATGCCATGCTCAGGCTCGACTAATTAGTCGAGATGGATTAGGAGTTGTCATTGCAGTAGAGTACTAATGACGTTTTTTTTCTGTCTTTATTTTTTTTTTGTGAGTAACAGTATCATTATCCGTTTACCACCGTTATCCAAATTTTCCAAATCCAAGATGGCGTCCAAGATGGCGACCAAATTTAGCATTTTTATTATTGTGGGAGAAATGTTGATTCTTTTTTCGTCTAAGTTTCACAATATTAGTCTGAGAGATTCTGGACACTTTGAAAATAAAATTAATTGGGTTTCTCATTTAAATTAAAGATGGCGTCCAAGATGGCGGCAAACTGTCGGACAAATTTATTGTTGTTGGAAAAACAATTAGTTGTTGTCATACAATATTTTTTGCGGAATCATCACACTATTATTTAAAGAAGCATGTAAAAAGGTGTGTCGAATTATTAATACTATTTAACCTCTCATAAAACAAAACAAGATGGCGTCCATGATGGTGGCTAAATGTAGTATATTATGTCATGAGAATACACTTTTAATAGCCACTGTGTATAACTTATCATTTCCAAAATGTGTAGTAGCATTGTATAATATAAGATGCAATGCCGTTTATTAGGCAGGAAAAAAAACGTTCAAATCTTGGAATCGTTATAATGGAATTGAGTGCCGTATTCTGGACTTCCGTCTTCATCTTCGTCATCTGTGTCAGTTTGATCTGACTATTATGTGTGGTTTGTTACAGCTATCAAGTGGCATATACTTGCGGAAATGTGTGCAAGACCATGCTACCTCGTGACATGAACATTTCTGTCACGAACAGGTATTTGTAAACTTCATCCACATGCTAAAGTTCTCATATGTTCTGACCGTGCCGCTTGAGACATATCATTAAACGGCTGGATATATATCGAACTATATCTCATCCAACGGTTGAAACATTCATATCAGGTGGTGACAACTTATCTGATGCTTCCCAAAGTATTGTCTGTGCCAAAGCGGACTCGATTGGTAGTAGACCTTTGATCTTTGGTGTGTCTCTATTACTGGTGAATATAGAATTACGTAACTCATTTATGGCTGTAGCCGTCGTTTCTTGATAAACATACCCACAAGCTTACACCAATAATTATGAAGTCCTCAAGCGATACATCTGTCCCATCAAGCAGTTTAAAATATATGTCAAGATTTATCATCGTTGTGGCAACAAATGTGTTCCCCTTTCCAAATATGTAGCTGACTGTATAACTGCATATTATTGCGTGAATAACTGGAAGTTGGGAACTTTTAGGCTCAGGCTTCTCACTTGTGAAATCAATGCAAATGGCCCTACCATCAGACTTGTTCACACATATGTAACTAGTGCTCTGAGTGCTCTGCTACTTCCAACAAAAGAAAACCAAAAGTGCCAATATATATGTATCACAAGATACGACACGAATGTGTGTGTAATGTATTTCCCTAATAAACATCACAGAGCCGATTAACATATATGTAGATGGTTCGATTGAATCAGAAAAACGCGCTAACTAGCTCTTCTGTTGCGGAAAACTGAATATATAGACTAGTTGCCGAACAGAGATATGATAATGAAGAGATATAACAATACGATGGAATGTATCAATATGTTTTACAAAGATGACTATGTTATGGGAGGACATGAGAGAGAACAACCACGAAGAGACTGACTGTGTTATAATCGTTTATCTGATGTCTATCATCCAACAATCTTATAAACATGTCAACTGCGTGTCTAATGGTACAGTTATACAGTCAGTCGCAAAAGTAAGTATGCATGGATATAATGGTAAATAATTTTAGTATCGAAAACCTTCCAAATGTGTTACGTATGTAAAATGTCGTAAGACTGACAAACTGACACAACATTCATTTAATTCGGTCAACGAATATTCAATAAGCCAATCGATTAATAAACCCAGTAAAAATCAAAATCAGAAGTCTCAATAGTGCGTATGGCCTCTATTGGCTACCAGACATACCATACATCGCCGCCGCATCGAGTAGATGATGGTCTGAACGGTCGGGTGTGGCATGTTGTTCCATTATTGGACGGGGTCGTCACGTAGCTGGAGAATGGCAGTTGGTGGACGAGGTCTACTTCGAACCGCACGTCCCAATGTTCGATGGTTAAGATTAGGAGAAAGTGCTGACCAATCCAGAACAGCAATGTTATTGTCACGTGAAAACTGTGTAGTGGCTCTAGATCGATATGCGGACGCGTTGTCATGCTGAAAAGTGCCGTGTCGAAGGTGACGTCTCATGAACGACGAGCTCAACAACCTGGTCTCGATAGCAACGATCATTCATGTTTCCATCCAGTACAAACGTGCGTCGCGTTGCAAAAATACCCGAAGGTCCGTAATAAAAACATAATGGAACGTATCCATGAAATCCTCTCGTGGTCTTAGCAATCGCTGTGGTCGGTTGGAAGCAACATCTCAACTGTGACGTCCTGACGTTGACGTCATGTCAGCACGTCGGCACACGGGACCTGCCGCTTCGGGGGTGGGGGGGGGGGGAGTATTTCACGGCGCCAGACTGTAGATACTTAATTTCTAGACGATGGATCGTCAGTCGCGTGCAGTTAAAATGTGCTGTAACGTTTATTTTCGATTTTCTGACACGCAGCATCCCGATAGACTTGGTACGCTGATTTTCAGTTAAGCGTCCCATGTGTTCGTGAAATTTTGTGGGCTTTTGATTGCACTTTTTTGTCAGCAATGTTTGAGAGATCAGAAGCAAACAGAAATTGATCTCGTAGTGTGTATTGATAATGCATAATACACGGAAAATCGATGTCGGGATACACGCGCATTGAGTCTATTCACCAGTACTTGGGCCACTCCAAAACGATCAAGAGTCTACTATATAGCTACCAATTGATTCCTCATTGGTTCTACACGTAAAGCGGTCCCATATACAGACACTGCTTAATAAAACATATGGTACGTACTCATCACCTGATGTGACATTTCAGAGTTTGGATATGGATAGTATTGACACTGCCTGTACTGGTGTGCCTTAAGTGGCACCGAAGCAACTGCATGTAGCATGTTGATGCAGTGCACATTATGCGTGTACAAGACAAACATGTTCATGTCACAATGTAGCATTGTCTTGCACACCTTTCTTCAAGTCAATGGCACTTACAAGCTATAAAAATGCATACACAATGCCAGATGCAATCGGGTGGCGGGGGCGAAGACAGTCGTACAGAATTAGACAAACACTGATGTTTTCCATGTTTACGTTTTTACTACGAGATTCGAACTTGGTTCTGCCTAATGGACTGCATAGCATTTTAAAATTAACCTGGTCTCTTTTTGACATAATATACTTCTACTAAATTTACCTGCCATCTTGGGCGCCATCTTGTTTTTATGGAAGTTAAATAGTATTAACCCTTTGAACCCGAAAGCCCGCTATAACGGTTTATGTAAACAGTGCAGATCCAGATGAGCCGGCTCGTAACGAGCCGTCTCATCAGGATCTTCACTTTTTGCAAGTAATTTTCATATTTCTTAGAACAAAAACACCCTCTTTTCATAAATGAACGAATCTGAAAGTAATGTTGTGACCATTGGATTTGATTGCTTCATGAGACGTTATAGAGTATTAATAATTTGGTACATGTTTCTGTATAATTCGTAATATTGTGAAAACGAGATATAATCAATTTTCACATAATTTGCCGCCATTTTGGACGCCATCTTGAATTTATAGGATAAATTAAATTATTTTTTGCTGAAGCTGTTCAACATCGTTCTTAGGATATATTTCGAACATTTCCGAAAAAGAATCAACATTTTCCGACAATAATAAAACAATGCTGAATTTGGCCGCCTTCTTGGACCCCATCTTGAATTTTGACTGTAGAAACCACTGACATAAATCAAACAAACAGTGAGTGGTTGTGACACTAATTGTATTACGTTTGTTCGATGGAAAAAGAAAAGCAAAGTTGCTGATCTCTATATTAACTTGAGGAAGATACCATGCACGAAGGATGTATATATCGATCAAACCATCAGAACAAGCACGTACTGCACTATAATTAAAACCACTGAAACGGGACTCGAATCATCCATACTTGTCACCTATAACACTAGAGAGAAAGAGGACCAACTGCACATTTACATTATACACCCATGTCAAAAATATATCCATGTGTATATATGTTATGTAAACATAATTAATTAGCACTGAATCGGTGGATTTGTTCGAAGCTAGCCTAAATATCAGAGTCGGCACCCGTGCCCAGACTACCAAACGGTGCCCACAAGGCGTCCCAGCGTGGGTCTGACCCTATAATTAGCAATATTGAGAGCATATATATAGCGCTAACTTAGTACACTGCTAGCCATGCTACTATAGTTAAAGGGCATTGATTGTCTCGCAGACCTCCCATACCTGGGTATTGAACCCATGAAAAGGTGTTACACAAAATCCAAAGTAAAATTATCAGGTGCGAGGTCAACCCTATAGGTCACAAGACGTGACCTAGAATGGGTCCTATGCGCCTACGTGGTCGCCACGGAAAGGGTGGTTTGTTTATCTCCATCGATTCGAAAGGGGATCATGTGAAGAACCAGCCTCTCCCCTGTGTCTGACGAGCCTCTCAGTGGACTGTCGTGTACGAGTCCAGATCTTCGGCGGCCAGTTCGTCGTATGCGGCAATCAGCAGATCGTGCACCTCCATCAACGACGCGAATCCGAGTGAGCGGAATATCCTATAGGCCTTCTTCCCTGTGAATTTTGTCAGAATGTAGCCACCCATGTCGCAGTTCATCCCAGATAACAATGTAAGGTGGTTAGTTGCAGTGTCGTGATCTACGACACGGTAAGTCCTGTACATGTATTTGATGTTCTACGAAGATAAGTCTTTGCCAATTGCTGCGAGCATCCCCATTGATCCGGTTCCATACGATGTTCGTCCGAGTTCTGTGTTTTCGAGTGGATCTGGATCGATCACAGACACGTTGAAGCATGCCATCTGTGGTCGACCAGGTGTCACAAGGCACGGATGCGTGTTGTGGATTTGTCGAGTAGTAATCTGTAAATACTATAGAAGGTGGCGTCGGTTGCTCGTCAGGTGGTTCCATGGAGTCGACGAATTCACGAATCTGTAATTGTTCGTCTGATCCTGGAGTCTCGGCGGTGTCGGTATTCCATGTGGAGGTGGAGTTCTCTGTCGTGGTGAAAATCGCTGGAGACATCTCCGGTGACTGGTCCATTGGAGCTGGCGTTGAAGCAGCAACAACAATAGAAACATCAGGAGTATGAGACCGGCTGGTTGGCACTTGGCCCCGCGAAAGGCTTTCGCACCTCGGCCTATTGGCCGCCAACTGGTCATCAGCTGTAGGAGCCTTCTATATGAGCAGGCTATAATGTTAAACTAGTTCATTATGTACTCTGCAACCATAACCCTAACAAAACACTTTATAATTACTCCTATGATGTTCTGTTGGTTTCTGAACATAACTAGGACAATTTTACCATCCCTGTCACGTGGTATTCGCTTATGTCCAGAATACTACAAAAGCGTATAATCACAATTAATCAGTGCAGAGCCAGAAAGGGTGATCTAAGACACGGTCTGGTTGGGATCACCTGGTGGATCATTTTGTGACCACCAATTCTAAACTGCACATAATGTCAAGAGGATGACATACCCTGATCAGACTATGTGCATGTCCATGTTGAATTGGGCTTATAACTACTAATGCTGGCCGCGAATACTGCAAGTTTCTTTTTGTCAACTAGTGGCCTATGTTGCAAAACAACGTGTGGTGGACCGTGGCCTAGAGGATATGACAGTGACAATTAATTAATACGAGGTTAATAAATTATGAGTTCAAACCTCACACTAGGCGAGAAAAATACTTACATAGTATTCCACCCCACCGGTATGATGAGTCTTTAAACCGTGGTCCTGTCTCTATATGACGTCCTTAGCTGTTGTTGGGATGTTAAGACGATGCGCTTTCACTTTTTTCTTTACAAAACAACGATGAATTACTAAATTTCTGTGTTGTGGTAGTGGTTTAAAACCATTCACATTTTTGTGAATCATCGCGCTATTCTAAATATTAAACAAACTATTGATACAATTATTTTGGTATCGTACACAAAATAAACTGTATAAATTGTTTGATGCCATTTTGCAAAAACATACCACCTTACGGGTGTGTCCTAAATCTGGCATATTATAAATTCTTGCAGGATTGTGCACATTACATATTTAAAAGTATGCACTGAATTACACAATGAGAAAATAACAGTTCCGGCAGAAAAAAAATCAAAATCTAAATGAAGTAGAATATATGAACAGGTCAGCAATGGTGCCACCTTGGAACGGCTAGTGAGCAAAATAGTCCAATGAAGCGGTTAGACGTGGTTAGCTCTGTTCTGTTCTGTTAGCGCGCCGCCGCCAATCTGGCGCTTACATTGTCACGTTGACTTTAATTAAGAACAGAAACATAGAAGGCGTAAAAAAAGAAAAAATATAATGGACGGAAAAAGACAAAATATAATAACAACGGAAAACAACCACAGAATAAACGAAATAAAATATATAATTATAAATATAATTATAGTAAATGAAGGAAATCTGACACTAACACAAACCACAAAAGAAGGTATGATAGAGTTAACGAGTAGTAATATGAAGATGAAGACAGATAACAAATAAGCTTCATATTAATAGAAAAGAGAAAAGAGTGAATTACTGTCATGGTAATCCAATGAACACTGTCGATCTGGACAATCAAAACACCATTGGAAAAACACATGAGGGGACTTTCCTCTATGGATATCCCCCCACGCCCAAAAAGCACCATTAATCACACATGTCGCACTGGAGAGTGTGATAAGAAGATCGGATCGGGTAGCGAAACCACTACGAGTTGCGAAACCTCTAGTCGCGAAAATGCAGGGTAGCAAAACCTACGATATTATCGTGTAGATAGACATGTCTGAGACGTATGTAGTTTTAATTATATTTTGTTGATTTAGTAGCTATTTTTGTTACCATTATCATAAACAAATACTGACAGGCCCTTATATATAATTTTAAGATCACTTATAAAATACAAAATTCACACAAAATATTTTCTGCGCGGTGTGCCTAATTGGCGCAATGACGGGAAATGGCGCAATGACGGAGAATGACGGAGAATGACACGCAATGACGGAGAATGACGGAGATAGGGGCGCAATGACCGAGAAAGTTGGCTAACGAACTCATTTATCGACGCAATTGCGAAAATTAAGGGAGAATGGTGGATAATAGTTATATTGTTTTGTGTTAATTTTATAAAATCGCAGGTATACGGTTGTCATTGATGGAAAATGACAGGTACAAAGATTTGGTGGCTGTTTTTTAAGGGATACTTGGGCGCAATGACGGAGAAGCATGAACAATGACTACATTTATCGACGCAATTGTGGAAAATGTGGGGAGAGTCGTGCACAATAGTTATATTTGTTGTGATGATGATGGAAATATATATATATATATAGGCATGTATCCAGGTCTAGGTATACGGTAAGTTTGTCATTGATGGACAATGGCAGGTGCAAGGATGGGGCGCAATGACGGAGAATGACGGAGAAGCATGAATAATGACCAAATTTATCGACGTAATTGTGGAAAATGAGGCGAGAGTGGTGGATCTTGAATGGCATTAGTTGTTGATATGCCTTTAATCATCAATAATCAATCAATCTATCTATCTTGTACATCCGATTTGTCTTGTGTAGTTGGTGTAATTGGTGCCGGATCTATTGACAATCGGAAAGAATCGCAACATTCAATCCATACTTAGACATTGTGAAATGGGGCTTATTGCATTTGTGAGGCTTGAAGGTCCAAATAAGAGAAGAAGAAGAACAGTTTATTGACTTAAACTGATACAGTTTCTCTTCATAAATACATAGCATAATTCATAGTAATAATTATATAACATGATAGGTAAAGAGTGAAGCAAAATAGTTGTGACACAGGTATGGTTTTTTGAGTATTGACTAAGTTGAGGGTGGAAATACTCGCTGTAGTTAACTTTAGTAATTACATATATATGCACTTGTTGCCGTTTCCACTGTTTGTAGTTAGTGCTATCAAACAGTAGCAAGTAAACAACAAGGACTTGCTGAATTGTTAAAATCAACTGGGAAGTGTAGAGACTTATAAGGCCGTCGGCTGCCAAAAAGAATCGCATGACTTTCATAGCCAATGCCGGGTCATAGTCGGCTGCGCATTCTCACCTTATGTATGGAATTAAATTGTTATCTGCAACCCTGTCATATTCAAGGGTTAGACTGGTGAATACACTGTCGCATAGTGACCCGCCATGGTCGGACATACCCTGCGATTCCATGTGACGGCCTAAGGACATACTTATAGTCTTTAGTAGCAATGTGGTATGAATGGATATAGATATTGCGACCAGTGTGGTCCCAGATCTGACGTACATCAAGCAACGATAACCATGAGTTAATGGCAAATCTCGAACTGGCACAAATGCCTTAGGCCCTATTTCTCCAATCACAACCACGTCTATCAGATATATTTGAGACACGCGCCATGTCATTCTACACCTTCGGGCATCTTCCACAATTGCGTATATAAAGTTGGTCATTATTCATGCTTTTCCGTCATTGCTGCCATGTATCCAACAAAAAAAAACACCCACCAAATCCTTGCACATGCCATTTTCCAACAATGATAACAGTCTACCTGTGATTGTAAAAAAATAACGCAACAACATAACGATTATGCATCACACACCCCTCCACAATTGCGTCGATAAATGAGTTCATTAGCCAACTTTCTCGGTCTTTGCGCCCCTATCTCCGTCATTCTCCGTCACTGCGCGTCATTTCTCCGTCATTGCGCCATTTCCCGTCATTGCGCCAATTAGGCACACCATTTTATCCGTATCATGACGTCACGTTTATGGCCGACAAAAAAAGCGAAAATCACCGCAAGTGATTGAAAAACGAAGGAGGAAACACGCAGTTTTACAGATAATACTTAGTTGACACAGCACAATGAAAATCACACTGAAAACCCTACAGCAACAAACCTTTACGGTTGTGATAGAGCCGGAAGAAACGGTATGCTTCGTTTTGGTACAGCGTCCGCAAAAATAATGCGCTGTGTTGTTTTTAAGGTGGGTGGGGTAATTAAAAACATCGTCCGTTTTTTTCTTGCCCAACACGTATAGAACTGAATATGACACCTGAAGATTAACTGTAGAGAGGATTATCATGTGATGTGTCATTACTATAACCATGACTCATGTTTTCACATGGATATGATTCATTGATTGTGTAAATTGGGTGTCGGAGGTTCCGTTAATCAGATTTGATTCGCTAATCGCTACCGGTTACATGAAACACCCAAATACACCCAAAAATAGTCTAAATACATAATAGGAAATAGGCACTACCTATGACGGGCGACGTTAGTGTATGAAACAAAATTTACGAATTGATACAGTAGCGTCACCATTTGTCGGGATAAACCCCGCATCGGGAATTTACGTAAACACATTTGTCACTAATCACGGAAAATTTCACTGTCAATTTCCCGGACATTTTTTGCAGAAGACACCTATCTGTCAAATGGAGAAAAATGTTCCACATCGCCCTTGGTCATGTAAGGTTGTAATCAAATTTGTTAGAATACCTTCAAAATGTTGTTTTTCAGCTATTCCCACTTTTGTCCACTCATAAACATGATTATTCAAAAAGAATTACAAAGCATGGTTCTGTCAATGTGCGTCACTGGATTCTTTAGACCTTTTGAGAAGTCGATGTCATGTAAACACAGACTGGTAGCTATCAAATTACCAGAATAGAGCTTCTCATTATACTGAGGGGTCTTCTATGAAAAACAATAAAAAACTAACACAGAATTATATTTGATTACACAGATGTAGATATAAACTCTTGTGTTTTTAGTAGAATTTATTGTTCTGTTGATTATAAAAATGCTCAGAATAATATGCAACAGTTTGTAGATTGTTATAATCTTGTTGTTGGTATAAATCCTGCCTGTAGTGTGCACCATAATGAATATGGTAAAATAGCATGTACCACAACTGAAAATTAAACGTGATCTGAATGCATCTTGCATTATGATTATTAGCCTTGTGATAATATTATTGTCATTTATGACTGGCAAAGGAAATGGTGGAAAATTGTTTACTGTACACTCCTCTGATAATTTAGGTAACCCTTTTTTACACTGACCCGATGGTGCGCCGCAATACAGGATGAGTATAACCCAACAACAAAAATCCAGACTCTGAGGTATATTTTCTACAAGCGCCTGGACGATACATTAACAAGATGGACGACATGGAAACAAGCACGACTTTTAGATATATCTGGTTTCACAGCACTTTACGATAAGTGTATTGTTTTAAAAAGTTTTGAATAATTGTTTGTATATGCACATAGCTCGAGTAACTGGCCAACGAAGGCTTATTATCCAGAACTTAGGTATATCCACTGTAGCTTTACCATGATGTTAGTATGCTATAAACGGTAGCCTTAGGAACCCGTTCACCGGTGCATTAATAATTAAATCTGTACACACAAGCCTAACAATAAACAATTACAAATGAATTACACACTACATTCACTTACATCTTATTTTCTTTAAAAATACGAGATATAGTGTGCGTGTGTGGTTCCCACATCGTAAATATTGCCCGCCATCTTGTATTGACCATACAGCTGACTGCGATGACGCAATACCATTCACCAGGTGTAATGACAAAAAAATCCCCAGCTAAAATGTTAACTTAAGGTGACTCCAGAGCTGGATGTAGTTTCATGCAGATATATCACTCGAAGTTCGTGAACATAAGCAAACTCGATGTGTAAACAGCTACGCAATCAACAACTCACTCACCCTTTCTGTCATTACCTAATCTTTCAAAAATATTTACAATCACAAGAGATCGCCAACTGGAATTACCGAAAACCACCGAAATACCGGAAACCCCTGTAAATCACTATATAATAACATAAATATGTGTTTGTTGTGTGATAAAAGGTTTGTTTACTATATTATAAGATATATGCGGAAAGCGCGATATAGTCGGCACTTTGGCGTACGTACGTACGTGTGTCTGGTTAAAGTTTTTTGGTTAAAGTTTTTCATTATACTATATCTCTGCAACTGCTTTGCCCATTACCTTGAAACTACCCATGGGTGTTTATCATCATCCATATTTTCATTCTACCCCCCCCCCCCCCCACCCGTGTGGCCTCTGTTCCCAATGTCAAGGTCAAATTACTTTGAAGTTTTTGGTTAAAGTTTTTGGTCAAAGTTTTTCATGTACTATATCTATGCACCTACTTTGCCCATTACCTTGAACCTTCACATGCCTGTTTATCATCATCCATATTTTCATTCTACCCCCACCCGTGCGGCCCCTGTGCCCAATGTCAAGGTCAAATTACTTTGAAGTTTTTTGTTAAAGTTTTGGCGTACGTACGAGTGTCCGGTTAAAGTTTTTTTGTTAAAGTTTTTGTCACACCCGCTTGCGGAAAGCGCGATATAGTCGGCACTTTGGCGTACGTACGAGAGTCCGGTTAAAGTTTTTCCATCTCCTATATCTACTTTTTTAGTGTCCATGCCTCGCCACAAGGCTCGACATGCAGGCCGCGGCCATCTAGTTTAAAATTCTGTGTGTGAGAAGATGTTAGTGATTTACCGGAAAACACATGTGTACAGTATATGTATGCAAGGCGTCGTAATCGGCCAGTCAGACTCGCCAGGGGAATATATTTAAAACCATTTTTTTTAAATACTGTGTGTGAGAAGATGTTAGTGATTTACCGGAAAACACATGTGTACAGTATATGTATGCAAGGCGTCGTAATCGGCCAGTCAGATTTCTATGCCATTCGACGGTTTATTCGCCAACATATTGATTGTACATGTATGTAATATTTAATATACTTGTATGTAAATAAATTATTTAAATGATGGTATGTTTGTTGTAAATTAGTAAAATTTGCTAGTGTAAGTATTGAGCAATACGACCAAATCAACTTGTTAATCGTAATTCCTGTCAAAACTCTTTGATGTGGATGATATTGCTTAATTTACTTAATTACAATACGACCAAATCAACGTGTTGCCTTTAAAGGTACATGACCACGCAGTAGGCACAACATGTTCTTTATAGGAATTAAATAAGTGTATAATTACAGTCAAACTTCAATAGGTCGAACAGCCTGCGGGGTTAAGTTTTAGTTCGACCCATCCGTTGTTCGACCCATCGGGATTTTCTACTGTAACCATTTCAGATCTACGAGTTGGTCAGTGTACTAAGTGAAACAAGTCGTCATTACGACACGTTGTTTCATATAAATGTGCTTACATTTGCATTTACGGTTGATTGTCACAGTCGTTTATTAACAGAAACAAGCTTTAATAAAATAAAGAAAGCGGCAAACTCATGTGTGTTTTTATTTACATAGCCATTATACAGCAATAGAACATGAGAACAACAGAAAATTATTACGAAATACAATTTGCGGACTTGTTTGCCCCGTCCGATACGATCATGTGAAAGCATCTCTGATTTTGTACCTACATGCATTTGCGTAATTTCATGACAAATATTTATCTAATCAAATATAAATCTTTGTGAGTGAATATGTATTTGCCATAAAATGATGCGCATGCTTGTAGGTATAAAATTACATCGCTCGTCATACACTGATAAATCAATAGATGCATGCCCAGTCGCCCCATCACTACTTCGGACCCGGAACTACATTCACTGCATATCATAATTTACTATCACATGGAACCCAGTACAAGTTATACATGAAAGTTATACACGTCCGGTATTGAAAAAGATCTGTAAAATATGTTTTGCTTATATGGCGAATAAATCGGATGACACATCACACTCATTACTGATCATAGTAAAAACAGTTCATGTTGATTTACAACTTAAAAGGCCAGATGCTTGGGTCATTAATTAAAACTGAGCGATATTTAATTCCACATGTCCCATAAATTACCACTTTAATTAACTAACAACTTCGCCGACATTGGTCAATGCATAATTACCACGTATGCTGGTCACGACTGCCGTTATTGTATACGCTCAAATGACCACTTGAGATTTGTTTGACAACCGCTTAACAATAGGTGTGAAAGTCAATCAACTAGTCTGGAGACAATCGTCTGACATGTTCGAGTTTTTGTGGTGTTTATAGTGGATCACCAGTTCTAAAAATTACGAGTGCCCACTATACAAATATAATCATTTATTAATTATCAATTTACTGTTAGCGACGCGCGGCGGTAACAGTCTATTTTGATAATGTGCGGGGACGATGACTTTCACATCACGACTTGCGGTGCGCATGCGCAGTATACTACGCGCGCCAGTAGGCTTCCCAATATGTAAACAAGAATATCAACATGTCGAAACGTCCAGGACGGAAATTGTATGAAACTGCGTCGGCCAAAAAAAGGCGAAATGTCTGAGGGACAGGCAGTACAGAGAGAGAGAGTGGTTAATATTGGCGACCAGATCACCAAATGTAAAGAGTTATACGTGGAGATTTAGATTTGGACTCGAACAGAGATTTTTCTTCTCAACTTCCAATACTTCACTGCGCATGTCAAAGATGTGATATGATTGACCGTGTCACGTGACGCGTATAGGTAAAAATAGCACGAGGTCGGAAAATACCCTTTCTGGTCGCGGCATATAAAATGCGATTTAACACCAATTAACACGTGCCGTAATTTAAAATAACTCATTAGTGGGTAGACAAATGGCTGATATAAGGCATGACAGAAAATGAAAAGTAGTAGTAGTGTAACCTGCTGTGTGGGCATGTACCTTTAAGAGACCGACTGTTAATTTTAATTCCTATGTCAAAACACTTTGATGTGGACGCTTAATTTCCCCGTCCCTGTCAATTAATTGACAAAGAAGGTGTTAGCATAGGTATAATTACATGATCACACATTTAGGATGAGTATTCCAATCAAGTCTTTAAAAGCTGAAAGTTGAAAATGTTCACAGTCGTTTGGAATTTTGAATTAAACACCAAACAAGATGATCCAAACTCATTATACCCCCACAAACAAAGTTTGAGGGGGTATATAGGAGTCAGCTTGTCGGTCGGTCTGTTGGAAATTCCCTTCCGCTCTATATCTTCTACACCGAGGCATGGATTATCAAATGGCTTGGCACAAATGTTTCTCATGATGAGAAGGTGTGTCGCGATCAATAACCACACACCTACGTCCAAGGTCAAGGTCACAGTTGAAGGTTAAAGGTCAAACCTATTGAAATTCCCTTCCGCTCTATATCTTCTACACCGATGCATGGATTATCAAATGCCTTGGCACAAATGTTTCTGAGGATGAGAAGGTGTGTCGCGATCAATAACCACGCACCAACGTCCAAGGTCACAGTTGAAGGTCAAAGGTCAAACCTATTGCAGGCGGCAGACAGATAAACTGCATAGTTTGTGTACACAACTCCTCTGAAACCGTTCAGTGGATTGATCTGAAACTCATCCTTTTAGCTTAGCCATTTTTTCTACACTTCTCTATACAAATTATCTTTTACATCAATCAAGGATACCAATTTTTTTCCCTTCTGTTCTTTGTCAACATGGCACCATGACCACCTCCTTGAGCATAGCTCGACAATGCAATCTCATTTTCATTGACCACGTACGCAGGTAAAAGGTCAATGTCACACATCTCTAAGGCCAACATTAAATAATGATCATGAAATTTTTATTCAAACCTATAAAACTCTTCTAATGTTAAGCTATTTGTAAGTCCAACTCTTTGTGGGGGTATTATGATCACTCCTGTGATAGTTCTAGTTTTATTTCACACAAATAGTTTGTAATTAGTGCATATATATCTCATAATATAGTAAACAAACCATTTATCACACAACAAACACATATTTATGTTATTATATAGTGATTTACAGGGGTTTCCGGTATTTCGGTGGTTTTCGGTAAAAAATAGGTTTCCGGTAATTCCAGTGACCCGAAATATGACATGCATATTGAGTGGCGGTTGCCATTTTGTGTACTCAAGTTCATAATACACGTTTCCCAGCATGCAATTCGTTAATAACATCAACAGCTAAACACTGAAATTCGAGGAATTAGGTTTATTTATATTTTTAATGCTGATGTGCATCAAGATCAGGTTTAAAAATATTATTATTTCCAATTACTTACACCATTAATCTACTTTTATTGGGAAAAAATGTACTGAATTCGGTCAGAATTTATATTTGTAATGCTGATGTGCATCAAGGTTTAAAAATATTATTATTTCCAATTACTTACACCATTAATCTACTTTTATTGGGAAAAAATGTACTGGAAAAAACGTTTTGGTAGACATATTTTATGACTGTATAAACAGTGGTGTGCTGACCTACATTGCAGGCTAGTATAGTCCACGTTTAAAACATAGATTTGAACATACAAAATATGTATTCAGATTGTTATTACTATAGTCTGTTTCACGAAAGCTGCCCAAATTTTACGGCTATATAGACAATTCAAAAACAATATTATTTTCGATAATATTAAATTAAAGGAAAATTTAAGAATGAGCCTTCTTTTTATTTCGTGAAATTTGGTCAAATATTGGTTTTATTAAGAAAAATTGATTTCTCTATGGGAATTTAACATGGGGGGAAAAGAGGTAGAGGACTTGTGGGAGGAGTCAAAAATTATTTTTTTTGGAAATTGACTCTGAAACCAAAACAAAAGTTAAATTTTAAAAATCGGTCCAGTATTTCTGAAATTCTAAAAAATTTCCCCATGTTAAATCCCCATAGACATCTTCACTCCGTGAAGATGTCTATGGGTATTTAACATGGGAAATAAAATCAGTATTTGACCAAATTTCACGAAATAAAAAGAAGGCTCATTCTTAAATTTTCCTTCCATATAATACTATCGAAAAAACAAATTGTTTTTGAATTGTTTATATGGCCGTAAAATTTGGGCAGCTTTCGTGAAACAGACTATAGTTTTGGGATTATTTGCTACCACATTTTTTAACAATATTCCGTGTGTCAAAATTCAGGAAAAAAATATTGCAATAAAACCATTGAGGTGGTGAAGAGAAAATACAAATTTAGTGTGACATTACCTAGACCGGAAATCGCCTGCCACATGTGTAGTAGTGAATACACATATGCCGAGAATGTTTACAGCAGGAAAATGTCAATGCTGGGTACAATAAATTTGATGTCTGTTACCATGGGTAACTGGGATTAACAAATTTCATCTGGTTTGAGTAACTACCTCAACTTTGTTTGATATTTGACTTGTTTCAATCTCGGTTTTGTTGATAAATGAATGTGTTGATAGCAGAAGACCTAATTTCATCCGGGTTTTTATGTACTGGTCAAAACAGGCGAGAAAAACTGGATGTAATCGAAAACATGAACTTACGTACCTCACGTACTTAAGTCACGACACGATATATTGTAGTATTGCAGAGCTACTTCCCGCAACTACCACGGTGTTACAACTTCTCTATTATAATTGTATCCCCCGGACTTCGTCAGGATTTGACACCGAACATCGTTTTCGTCCGCCGCATACACTTCTTGTCCGGAGCATAACTCGGACACCCTTTGGAATATTTTCATGAAACTTCACACATGCATAGACCACGACCCGAAGGTGTGTCGTGCACAAGAATGACAACTCTCGCATAGCTATTTTTTTAGTTATCTCCCTTTTTTGTTTTGCGCACTGATTGAGCATAACTCGACCACCCTTTGGAATATTTCATGAAACTTCACACATGCATAGACCACGACCCGAAGGTGTGTCGCGCACAAGAATGACAACTCTTGCGTAGCTAATTTTTTAGTTATCTCACTTTTTTGTTTCGCGCACTACAAACTGGACAATAATGCATGAAGACCCGTTTTCTCGTGTTCTCTGTACACCTTACCTGTAGAGAGAACAATAGCCTTCTCCTGTTGAACAATATTGACTGGGAGAACCATTCACCTGTGCATGTGCTAGCATGTGCAAATGTCCAGACTGACCACTAACTGACCACTTATTTCAGGTAATTTATACAGGTAAATTACTATATTACATTTCCGTAAACTGTGTTGACAATATTATGGCAATATGTGGACCTGTGCAGATATGATATGTAGATAAATATAGGACTATTAAAAAAAATGCTGGACTCCAGTAGCGAGCATTATTATTTTTAATTTTTAAACTTTTTTTTTACAAATTCTTTTTCAATTTTTGTCTAGTAGCATAAGGTCGTAAGTGCTATATACAGACTATTATCATATAATAAAACAATTATTGACTAGTGAGCCTTTAAATATAATCTGATATTCTATGGCTCACTAGTCAATAATTGTATAATATGTTCGGGCCAGTGAAAATTGCTTTCGGGTCCAGGCTCGAGGTCAAGGCGGGACAAGGCGAGGCATTTCATTCCGCGGAATTCTTGTTTACTTAAATCTCCCTTTGTTGTTTGATGCACTGATTTTGTGTCCGGAGCATAACTCGAACACCCTTTGGAATATTTTCATTAAACTTCACACATGCATAGACCACGACCCAAAGGTGTGTCGCGCGCAAGAATGACAACTCTTGCATCGTTAATTGTTTTTACTTATCTCCCTTTGTTGTTTCATGCACTGATTTCGTGTCCGGAGCATAACTCGAACACCCTTTGGAATATTTTTTATTAAACTTCACACATGCATAGAAGACGACCCAAAGGTGTGTCGCATGCAAGAATGACAATTCTTGCGTCGTTAATTTCTTAGTTATCTCCCTTTGTTATTTTGTGCACTGATTTCGTGTCTGGAGCATAACTCGAACACCCTTTGGAATATTTTCATGAAACTTCACACATGCATAGACCACGACCCTAAAGGTGTGTCATGCAAGAATGACAACTCTTGCATCACTAATTTTTTAGTTATCTCCCTTTGTTTTTTCGCGCACTGATTTTGTCTCCGGAGCATAACTCGAACACCCTTTTTTCAAACTACTTGTGTATCAGGGGAGGGGGATACACATGCGCTTGTCGACAAGCGTCCATTTCTAGTTAAATGGTGTCATTGTCGCAGTTCTCTTATTTGAACTAGTGATACAATTTAGATATTTCCTTTTCATATATACCGTAAAGATTGTAATAGACGCCCATGCTCTAATAGACGCCTACCCCCCACTTTTTACGTTGAAAATGACACATTTTTTGGCTGATTTTCACAAAATTAATGCCTCTAATAAACGCCCAGTACTAACTCGAAAACATATCGGGGCTAATTGTCCAACTAGATTTCTTTTCTTTCCATTATTTCGAAGGCAAATTGGGGAAAAAAACATAATTGGTACTTTCATTTTCAAAAGCGGAAGCGAAATTCCAGTGTCGCAGTAAATTCCTCATCAGCATTAGCTATTTGCACGGACACAGGACGATCATGGGTGAAATTGACATCATATTGGATTGTTGGCTGATGTTTCCTAGGAGATGAGCAAAAATATATATTGCTTGTTCTGGACATGGCCGTGGGAAGTTAATCGCACTTATACGTCTGTAGGCGTAAATCTGATCAGCATTAATGATTGACACTGTCTTGATATACACTGCAGCTCCATTATAACGCGGTCGCGTATAGCGCGATCTCCATTATAACGCGGGTCTCTCGTGGATCCCAAAAAAATATTTAAAAAATCGAGAGAAAAAAAACAAAGAAATTTTTTTTTTTAAATCGCCGGACGTCGTAGTCATCGTGTAATTATTTGATTCGTGATTTCTGCAAGTTTATTCAAACAACGAAGTTCAAAGTCCATGAAAGGATTATTATTAGTATGTTGGCAAATGTAATACATGTACCTTTAATCAGGTAATCATGTTAATAGGCATATTTATTAATCAATTCAATTACACATAATTGTCGCTAATAAATGGTTGCGTGTTCGATCGCCTTTTTCTTTACTGTTTACTCCCAGGTGTAATATTTAGCGTTCTATAAATAGACTGGTGTTTCAGCATTATCTGGCTATGGGATCACGTGGTCTATTGTTTACACTGCAGCCCACGGCAATCTCGCTTAAATCGTAAATTTCATTCATCAATATGACTTGCAACGTAAACAATAGATCACGTGACCCCACATCCTGAGATTATGCACGTATCAACCGCATGAATAGGCAGGACACGTGACCATAGGCATTATCAATTAATCCGTTTAAGCGTCTGTTGATCGCGAGTAGTATACATTGTAATAAGCGTCTGTCTATCGCGAGCACTATACAACGTAATAAGCATGATTTTATAAATAACTCATATGTTTAATACATTAATACATACAAGTTTGTATGTCATAGGCATTATTAATAATTACTTTAACTTCTGTTCAAATGACATGATTTTATATGGGTCCGTTGCTAATGGAATTCCCGCAATAGTTGGTAACCGAAATGTGAATGATACCAGTAACCCGTGCAGTACCAGTACCCGTGCATGTCCCGAAATTTTATAACACTGTCGGATTCGATCGCGGTTTGAAATCTTGGACCCCGACCACCGCGTTATAATGGAGCTGCAGTGTATACATTACCAGTATTTTAACACTTTTACCGATTGTACCATAATGCCAAAGTGGGCCGAAACATATTGATACAAAATGTTCATAAACTGACAGACAGTACAATCAGGTCTGGCAGACATTTGAGAGTAAGGTCCCTTCGTTATGTTTTTGTTCAGATAGTAGACAAGAATTCCGCCACGGAAGCGGTATCGCGCCTGCCGAGGCATTTGACCGTGTTGTGAAAAAACAATAACTTTATAACGCATTTGCCTTACAAAAAAATCAGACGACGACGACAACGGAAAAAGCACCGACTATAGTCGCGCCTCTGCTAAAGCAGGCACGACAAAAATCGTATATTTTTATCATTTTCCCTTTGCTTAATAAAACTTGCCTCTATTAAACGCCCACCCAGGACTTCGAAACCAGTGCTGATTCTAATAGTAATAGACACCCGGGCGTCTATTAGAATCTTTACGGTAGTATACTTAGGAACCCGTTCACCGGTGCATTAATAATTAAATCGGTACACACAAGCCTAACAATAAATAATTCCAAATGAATTACACACTACATTCACTTACATCTTATTTTCTTTAAAAATACGAGATATAGTGTGCGTGTGTGGTTTCCACATCGTAAATATTGCCCGCCATGTTGTATTAACCTACATAGCTGACTGCGATGACGCAATACCATTCACCGGTGTAATGACAAAAAAATCCCCAGCTAAAATGTTAACTTAAGGTGACTCCAGAGCTGGATGTAGTTTCATGCAGATATATCACTCTATCTTTTGTAATACTAACAAATGTTGGTTTTAACATTGTTGTTTTTTTTAAATGATAATAAATGTAATTGGTTCCTGTTATTCTTGAGTGGTAACTGAAAATAGAAAAGGAGGCAGCATTAGCAAATTTATATGCGTATATATGTACATTTGTAATCATCTCTGCAGCTGATCAATGTCTACAATTGATTAAGGTAGGAAACACTACTGACAAATAGTACATGTCATAATTAGTTCATTAATATAGATTCTGGGGTGATTTACAGCCTTATTTAGAGAACATGGTATTAGAAAATTAAAAATACACCTAAGTCACCTTAATGGATAAATTTATAGAGGATACTGCAGGTGCGTGCACCGGAAAATTACCATATTTGGCAATAACGTGACCTCTGATTCGTGGAAAAGCATGAGAGATGTAACTCTTGCGTAACTTGGCTAATGATAAAAATTCAAAGTATGCAAAGACATAGTTGGTAAGGGACTTGTTGGATCTATGTTATGACCTGGCTAGGAAATTGGTTCATGAAGTTAGAAATTATAATAATTATGATCACTTATCCGTAAGTAGCTCATTCTAGTAGATTATTCACCTTCAACAGGCAGATGCATGCGTAAAAACATATGCGTGACAAGCCCGGATGTAAACAATACCATGAGACTTATATTCGGATATTTCGGATTGCACCGGTGAATGGTATACACCGGTGAACGGGTTACCCAACCTACATTGATAGCCTAAGCATTATAGAAACTGTATTAGTACATTTACGATCATTTTAAGAAAAAATAACATTGCTAAGAATCTTATTATTCCCAATTTTTGCAATCTCAGTCGTCATTGAGCACGACTGTCACTTCGAGAGTTATACACATTTTGCCCATTTTTGGTATGAACTGTGTTAAGTTTTACATTTACTTTTGATTAACCCAGTGCTGTGTCAGATGTGTTTGTATCCTGGACTACAGCAACAGGTGCACTAGACGCACACTTACAATGTATACTTTGTTCTGGTAGTCGTGTTCCCCAATTATCCCTAATCGCCTGACTATGTCTTGTAATTTTAAACTCACATCAGCGAAGTTAAGTGCAGCATGGCGGCTATAGAAATTCTCCAGGTGCGTCCTTCCAGTGATGTTATTATTTTCTCGATCCCTGGTAGTCTTTGAGCACATTTTGACTATTTTTCGTATTAGTTTTGTCCTTTTTACATACAGCTTCACTTCAGCTGTTGGTAAGAGGTACTTGTGTCATGGACTGAATACAGCACAGGCCGTGACACAACTGAACACGCGCAATAAAACAGCAATTGCAATGCATACTTGTTTCTGTTAGTCATGTCCACAGAGTATCATGGATCACTTGACTTTGTCTTGTAAACAAAATCACAACAGGTGCGGTTTCTATCAAATGATATTGAGAGATATATTGTGTTCTATCTAATGATGTTGAAAGATAGAGAGAAAAATATTATGGTTTCTATCTAATGATGTTGAGAGAAGGTGGGTGGGGGTGCGGGGGAGAGATATATTGTGGTTTATAGGTAATGATAGAGAAAGAGACATATAGAAAGATAGAGAGAGAATGACAGAAAGAGAGAGAGACAGATAGGGAGAGAGACAGATAGGGAGAGAGTCAGAGATACAGAGAGAGTCAGAGATACAGAGAGGGCAGAGAGACAGACAGACAGTCAGACATGGGTGTGGGAGAGATAGACAGATATATAGACAGAGAGAGACACAGAGAGACAGAGAGAGACAGAGAGAGACATGGATGCAGAGCTCCAGATAATTATTTTTAGGCAAGAGTTTTTTGACACCTCAAAATATAAAACGGTAGGTTTTTTCTATTGATGTGGGTTTTTTTACTTGCGTTATTGAAAATCAATGTCACAGAGTTTTGGGAGTATTAACGTTTATGTTATACATGTATGTACATCTGTCTATCGTACTTACATGTTGTTGTAGTTTGTGGTGCTGTAGGCTACACTGTGCATTTAATATAGTGTTGTGTAGTTGCCAGGCCGACCAGGCTGCACTGTACTGTTTGTTTATATAGTAAGTTCAATGTCAACAATAAACGTATTTACAGTTCCAAAACAATAACACATACCTTGGGTATAATACATGTCTGCTAATTAAGAAGAACATAAATGTATATGTAATAATTTTACTAAACATATAACAACCTTTGCTGTGAAATAAACAGTCCTGAATAAAATGGCATAATCCTTAGACACTCCCAAACCCTCAGTCATGGTGCTTTCACTACATTCCAGATCGTCAGCACAAGACTCGCGTAAATGTTTCTGCTCACTTTTGACATGATCATCGCTTTCATTGTGCCACTTTAATGACGATAATTGTATGCTAGAACTGCCATCATGGGCATATACGTTGGGTTGCTTGTATCTTGTGCAATATTGACAGCACAAACGATAAACCCCATCTTCAAAAGTTTGTATTTTCAGCCACGGAAATTGCGTTTTAAAATTTTCGAAAGTTGATTTTGACACTTTTGTGTGACGCGATTTCTTATCAAATTCAGCGCTTTCGACAATCTCGGCCAATATCGTTTCACGATGATTTCTGGGGATGGTTCGTCGTTTTGTACTTTCGTGAAATACATGTACTTAAACAAGCCCGTTTCTTGAGCAGGCTTCTTTTTTCGCGAAGCCATCATGTGTTACGCATCTGAATAGGCAGGACGTTTACGTTTATTTAACTTAAGCGCCCACGAGGCGATGATTGAATAACAGACTGGTCGCTACTATATTTACGCTATGAAAGTCGCAAAATAATGCACACCTTCAGGGCTCAACGTTAACTTTTCTTTCCACTTGACCAGTCGGGCTAGTACTTTTAGAAACTAATAGCCCTGACTTAATTTTGACTAGCTCTGACCTACGGTAGTGAAGCATAACTTGCATTAATTTATCAAAGTTTTGATTAAATTATAAATGCATAGTTATTATCAACTAACGTTCCATTGTACTTGTAGGAACTAGGACTCGATTGTACTGCTTGTTTGGTACTACATGCATATAAAGCATATGTCAATGGTAATCAATTATGAAATATTAAACGGACAGTTTTGAAACCTATTCACACATGCATTCCTGTAAGGCTCTACTACCATGCTGTGCCAAATCCACGACCGTCCAACCCCCGCTGATCCCATGGTCAAGGTCAAATACTTAGTCTCTTTACAAAACTTAACATCAGAGAAATATTGTTATAACTTCTATTTCCTTCATCTAAAATGCTTAATATTTCACACATGCATTCCTGTAAGGCTCTACTACCATGCTGTGCCAAATCCACGACCGTCCAACCCCCGCTGATCCCAAGGTCAAGGTCAAATACTTAGTCTCTTTACAAAACTTAACATCAGAGAAATATGTTATTACTTCATCTAAAATTCTTATTATTTCATGCATGCATTCCTCTACGGCTCTACTATCATGCTGTGACATATGATCACATATACCCGCTGATCCCAAGGTCAAGATCACATACTTAGTCTCTTTACAAAACTTAACATCAGAGAAATCGGTTATAACTTCTATTTCCTTGCTCGGATCTGCTTCACATTCACGTTCGTGCCGCCCCCGCTAAGCCCAGAGTCAAGGTCACAAGCCCAGACTTGGAAAATTTTACATATTTAGGGGTAACTGGGCCCACGCGGGGGGTATTCCGTAAGCCTCGCTTACTGACCAATCTAGTTGAATTTAATAACTAGAATAGTTCGCCTGCTACGTGTATATTCAGATGTTTTTTGACGTAGCATAGATCGGGCTAAAAACTAAAATAGCCCAGATACCATGACTGTTTCTGTCTTCCGTTACTTTCACTGCATTCGGCCCATCCGCACAGTTCCGCGGTTTGTCGGCTGCTGCAACAGTGGAGAATTCCGAAGATGGTACGGTAAAATTTATGTCTATTTTTTAGCCAGGTTTTTTGAAAAAAAATCCAGGCTATTGGGTTGGCGAAAGCCGGGCGGGCGTGCGGGCGGGTGGGCGGCGGGCGGCGTCCACAATCAATGTTAAGTTTTCGTGTTTGAGTCCATTTCTTTGTTACTGTACCACCTAGGACCACCAAACTTTCACAGCTTCATAATCAAGGGGTGCCCACCACATATCACTATCCAACATGTTACTTTTTTTTTAACTTGACCCATTTTTTCTGCGCAGTCGACTTAGCCATTTTCAATGTTAAGTTTTCGCGTTTTCAATGTTAAGTTTTCGTGTTTAAGTCCATTTCTTTGTAACTGTACCACCTAGGACCACCAAACTTTCACAGCTTCATAATCAAGGGGTGCCCACCACATATCACTATCCAACATGTTACTTTTTTTTTTAACTTCACCCATTTTTTCCGCGTAGTCGACTTGGCCATTTTCAATGTTAAGTTTTCGCGTTTACAATGTTAAGTTTTCGTGTTTAAGTCCATTTCTTTGGTACTGTACCACCTAGGACCACCAAACTTTCACAGCTTCATAACCAAGGGGTGCCTACCACATACAACTATCCAACATGTGACCATTTTTTTACCTTCACCTATTATTTCTACGTAATTGGCTTAGCCATTTTCAACGTTAACTTTTTAACGTACGTCTGGTTAGAGTTTTTTGGTTAAAACTTTTTTGTTATACTATATCTCTGCAACTGCTTCGCCCATTACCTTGAAACTTCACATGGGTGTTTATCATCATCCATATATTTTCATTTTAACCAAACGTGCGGCCCCTGTGCCCAATGTCAAGGTCAAATTACTTTGAATTTTTTTGTTAAAGTTTTTTCGTGTACTATATCTCTGCAACTGCTTCACCCAATACATTGATACTTCACATGGGTGTTTATCATCATTGTCGCACCTGCTTGCGGAAAGAAAGCGATCCTGTGCCCAATGTCAAGGTCAAATTACTTTGAATTTTTTTGTTAAAGTTTTTTCGTGTACTATATCTCTGCAACTGCTTCACCCAATACCTTGATACTTCACATGGGTGTTTATCATCATTGTCGCACCTGCTTGCGGAAAGCACGATCCTGTGCCCAATGTAAAGGTCAAATTACTTTGAATTTTTTTGTTAAAGTTTTTTCGTGTACTATATCTCTGCAACTGCTTCACCCAATACCTTGATACTTCACATGGGTGCTTATCATCATTGTCGCACCTGCTTGCGGAAAGCGCGATCCTGTGCCCAATGCCAAGGTCAAATTACTTTGAATTTTTTTGTTAAAGTTTTTTCGTGTACTATATCTCTGCAACTGCTTCACCCAATACCTTGATACTTCACATGGGTGTTTATCATCATTGTCGCACCTGCTTGCGGAAAAGCACGATCCTGTGCCCAATGTCAAGGTCAAATTACTTTAAATTTTTTTAAAGTTAAAGTTTTTTCGTGTACTATATCTCTGCAACTGCTTCACAATACCTTGATACTTTAATGTTGCTTATCATCATTGTCGCACCTGCTTGCGGAAAGCGCGATCCTGTGCCCAATGTCAAGTCAAATTACTTTGAATTTTTTTGTTAAAGTTCGTGTACTATATCTCTGCAACTGCTTCACCCAATACCTTGATACTTCACATGGGTGTTTATCATCATTGTTGCACCTTGCTTGCGGAAGCGCGATCCTGTGCCCAATGTCAAGGTCAAATTATTGTTTGATTTTTTTTGTTAGTTTTTTCGTGTACTATATCTCTGCAACTGCTTCACCCAATACCTTGATACTTCACATGGGTGTTTATCATCATTGTCGCACCTGCTTGCGGAAAGCGCGATCCTGTGCCCTATGTCAAGTTCAAATTACTTTGAATTTTTTTGTTAAAGTTTTTTCGTGTACTATATCTCTGCAACTGCTTCACCCAATACCTTGATACTTCACATGGGTGTTTATCATCATTGTCACACCTGCTTGCGGAAAGCGTGATATCGTCAGCATTTTGGCATACGTCCGTCCGTTCGTCCGTATGTCCGGTTAAAGTTTTTTGATTAAAGTTTTTCCATCTACTATATCTATTTTTTTATTGTCCATGCCTCGCCCCAAGGTGCGACATGCAGGCCACGGCCATCTAGTCTACAAAAAGTGGGTATAATTATGTTATCCAAGAAGTGTCTATGCTTGGAAAAAACCTGGCCTTCGTGGCTTTGCCTCGTTTCTTGTTTTGTTAAAGTTTTTGTCGCGCCCGCTTGCGGAAAGCGCGATATAGTCGGCACTTTGGCGTACGTCCAGTTAAAGTTTTTGGTTTAGTTTTTTGGTTAAGTTTTTTGGTTAAGCTTTTTGGTTAAAGTTTTTTCGTGTACTTTATCTCTGCAACTGCTTCACCCATTACCTTGATACTTCACATGGGTGTTTATCATCATTGTCGCATCCGCTTGCGGAAAGCGCGATATCGTCGGCATTTTGGCATACGTCCGTCCGTACGTCTGTGTGTCCGGTTAAAGTTTTTTGGTTAAAGTTTTTCCATCTACTATATCTATTTTTTTAGTGTCCATGCCTCGCCCCAAGGCGCGACATGCAGGCCACGGCCATCTAGTCTACAAAAAGTGGGTATAATTATGTTATCCAAGTGTCTATGCTTGGAAAAAACCTGGCCTTCGTGGCTTTGCCTCGTTTCTTGTTTTGTTAAAGTTTTTGTCGCGCCCGCTTGCGGAAAGCGCGATATAGTCGGCACTTTGGCGTACGTCCAGTTAAAGTTTTTGGTTTAGTTTTTTGGTTAAGCTTTTTGGTTAAAGTTTTTTTGTGTACTTTATCTCTGCAACTGCTTCACCCATTACCTTGATACGTCACATGGGTGTTTATCATCATTGTCGCACCCGCTTGCGGAAAGCGCGACATCGTCGGCATTTTGGCATACGTCCGTCCGTACGTCTGTGTGTCCGGTTAAAGTTTTTTGGTTAAAGTTTTTCCATCTACTATATCTATGTTTTTAGTGTCCATGCCTCGCCCCAAGGCGCGACATGCAGGCCACGGCCATCTAGTCTACAAAAAGTGGGTATAATTATGTTATCCAAGTGTCTATGCTTGGAAAAAACCTGGCCTTCGTGGCTTTGCCTCGTTTCTTGTTATAATTATTATAACCACCCCCCGCCCCCCCCCCCCCCCACCCCCCCCCCCCCCCCCCAAAAAAAAATAATATATATTTATTTGAAAACCGATGTCGGCTAGTTAATATATACTGTTTATAAAAATAGAAACTTATTATTTATCTGTGTATGGAATTACAGATAATTACGAAGCTGTTTATTCGTGTATTATCGCCCTTGGGCACTCTCGTAAGCGAGTCTAGGTACAACGACAACAAAAATATTTTGAAATGCAGTAACTTCGTACGCTATTTTCAGTATACTTTCCGACGTTATATACATTTTGTTGTAGAAGCATTTGGCCCTTGTCGCCCATATTAGTAAAATACCAACTGTTAGTGTAGTAAAAGAAATTCCTTGGTTTATTGTAAAACAAATTTTACACTTTCAATCATACATGTATGTTCGACCTAGTTTCACTGAATGGTAAGTTTTCATATATGCGTAACATAAAGCGGGCTACTTTGTTGCCCGTATAAATATACTACAAATACACAATAGATAGTGTCGGATAGTACTGTAAAGCATATATTGACACAAAACACATAATATAATTGACATACTCTTTGGGATACTTGTATATTTTACTAACATGCCCCACAAATATGCCACAAATACACCCTCAAACGTAGACTACCAGTGTGTACATCGGCTTACCTCATAAAACATATATATAAGCTCTCCGGATGTATCAGTGTAGACCCTGATCCATGTCCCCTCCCGCTCCTTTGGAGACGTATGAATGTGCCATGAGGCATAAGTACATGCCGTAGGTACAGGTATACATTATTTATTATTTGAGTTTATTTCGGATTCATTATTGGCGTCAATATTGCAGCGAGCATAATGAAAAGCAGTGTGTATAATGAAACTGTGACGGTGATCAGAATCTACGCTGGTGATCAGAACCTACGCTGGTTGCAGCTGTCTTGACATCTTCTCAGGTAAACAAGTTTGCCTGGTTAATTTAATTCACTTTCTTGTGTACCCGCGTATAACTCGGTTGAAATATACAAACACAATCAGTGTTTTATTAGGCAGGTGCCATAAACCTGTCAGTGGAATTGATTGCTACATGAAGAAAAATATAATTGTATTGCAATGACCAAATTGCCAATGTACATGTGTACAGTTTTACCAGTGTCCACACTGTGAGCCACAAATCATTAATGGCACACTGTCTGTTTGTCATTTCCAAATCCACGTTGCGTTAACCCTTTCAACACCAAGTAACTTGATAGGATGTTCCATGCCAATGTTTCACGCTATTTCATTAATTTTGTTCATTCAAATTATCCCATTCTTCTAAAAGGGTAATCTGTACGACGTTTAAAATTATTAACAAACAGTGGAGATCCTGATGAGACGGCTCGTTACGAGCCGGCTCATCTGGATCTGCACTGTTTGCAAACATTGTCTCTATAGAGGTCTGTGGTGTTGAAAGGGTTAATGATGGTTCAAGACGTAATCATGATATACAATCATTATCATTGTACGCCTTTAATTAACAAGAATTCCGCGGAATCAAATGTCTCGCCTTGACCTTGACCCTGGGGCCCCGAGAATAGTCCTATATTCATCTACATATCATAGTAAAGGTGTGTATACAGTTTGATGACTGTCGCTGATAAGGTGTTGAAGTAATGACCGTAACACGAAAACTTAACATTGAATGATCACGCCGATGACTCCGGAAAAGCAAAACCTTAGTCTTGCTTTCCGCTTTCGCGGGCGATTTCGCGGAAAGCGAGACAAAAACTCTGATTAATGTGTGTCTACTTCCGGGTGAGTTGAATGAAGACAAGTAACAACTCCCATGATACTATGGATCAGAGCTTACGTAAATACCCAATTAAAATTGCCAAAAACCCAATTGAAATCAGAAGTAGTGAGTATCAAAAAGCAATAACAAATTTGTGGTACCTTTATCATGCTACAGAAAACAATAAACAGACCACAAATATAGCGTATTTTTCTTATTTTCCATGAAAACACATGTTTTCATTTCAAAGCAAACTAATTCAATAATTGCGGTCTGTTTATGTGTAAACAGTAGTGTGATTTTATTTTACCCAATTAAAATATTGAAATACCCAATTGCTTCAGATATGATGGAGTGAAAATACTCAATTACTAATTCCTTATCTGGAGCCCTGATGGATAGTACGGGAGTAAGAGAATTGTTACATTTCTGAAAATAATAACACGCAGAATGTTTTTACTGATTTACTAGTAATTTTATCCTCATTTTGGATACTTTTTGCAGTCTAATAAATTCTAGTATTCTGCCTAGAGCGACCTCAGGTAAATTTTTCCAACCCCAAACTTCCCATTTCCGTTAACCCACTTCATGCTGAGGATACTCCATTTTGTTTGTGGAAAACCTTAAATATTTTCTTTATGTGAGCTCTGAAGTATATTTCGTGACCATCATTTGAACCGTCTCTTCTTTGCAGGTGAAAGTCCTCAAAGAAAAGGTTGAGAAAGAAAAGGGATCCGACAGTTTTCCGGCTGGCGGACAGAAACTCATATATGCAGGTATTTTTTTACTTTAACCCTTTGAACACCACAGGCCTGTAGAGTTGTATTGGCAAACAGTGTAGAGCCTGCTCGTGACGAGCTGTCTCTCGTTAGGTTCTGCACTTTTTGCAAGTTTCATATTTCTGAGAACAAAAAGATCCCCTTTTCATAAATGGACTAGTCTGAAAATCATTTTGTGATGATTGGATTGATTTCAAAATTAACATATCAAAATCCATTCCAGTTACTTCAAGATGCATAACAACAACACTTGCTGAAACTTCCAGAAGCCGATTTCATCAAAATTGCAAAGTATACTTATCTAGCAAAGTTTACTTTGAGGGAGTAATCATTTATTTTTTTCCAAAATGCATTATTTCATATAGAACTAACCACTGCATATATTTGATGATTAAAAGTATGCAGAATTATTTAATTATACTGAATTTATTACATTATCACAGCCAAAATGGATGTGATAATGTAATAAATTCAGTATAATGAAAATTGATAAATTTATTCTAAAATTGAAAATTTCACCCTCAAAGTATGCTTTGCTAGGAAAGTATACTTTTCAATGTCGGTGAAATAGGCTACAGAAGCACCTCCGATTCAAAGTACAGATTCTGTTATATTGTTCTTATTATGTAACAGATTCACACGCGTCTTGTTTATCTGCATTTGGTGGTCTCGGTACTTAGGCCCAAACTTCTGTCGTCTTTGCGAAGAATCAACTGACACAGAAATCAATTCTTTGTAAAAACGACATAAGTATGTGCCGAATTCCCGAGACCATCAAATGCAGCTCATGAAGACAAGTTTGCTGCACCATACTTCATCAAAATCCATTGCAAATTAAGGAAAATATCAAATAATACTTACTTTAGAGTGGGCGCGCTTTCAGCCATTGTTGTTGTTGTAACCACGTGACCATGCACCTTGTACTTGGAGGTGAAAGGGTTAAACAGATTGTTTACTCAGCTCCACAGACCACAATGATGCGGATCAATTTTGACTGTCACTGGAGAAATGTGTGGGTGCAGGCGCGTAACCAGGATCTTGCTGAGGGGGTGCACATTGAGCGGCGACAGCCACAAATTGTCTAGGGGGGTCCGGGGCCCTCCAGACATCGATATATTATGCGAAATTTTATTTATTTTAGCAGAGAAATTTTCATTTTACGAAATGTAGTTCTTATTTTATCTATGTGTATACACCTGGCCAAATTTTAGGGGGTGTGTTTTGGGTTTTGGGATTTCCATTTGTTCATGTACTTGAACATGTACTTGTACAGGTAATATATGGGATATAATACTTAACCCATTGGCCCGGCCTTAAATGACCTTAGTTGTTGATAGGCCATTAAACCCCAACATACAAACAAAACACATGGCGTGTTTTGTTTGTATGTTGGGGTTTAATGGCCTATCCATGCTCCCTCGTGCCCAATGTCAAATAACTTTGAAATTTCATATTCAGTAGTCTTATAACTTCTTTAGTGTATGTTTCTCATCATTCACCCATCCTCGCATTGTGCCCAAGGTAAAGGTCAATTAACTTTGACATTTCAAATTCAATAGATGTGTGCGTGTTTCTCCATTCATCTATAACTTCTTTACTGTACGAGTGATTGTCTCGAAACATTATGTGCATGATTCTCACCATACATATATTCATTACACGCCACACCCATGCTCCCCCCGCCCCCATGGTCAAGGTCAAATGACTGCCATTTTACATTCAGTAGATGTGTGGTGTTTCTCCATTCTCCTATAACTTCTTTACTGTACGAGTGATTGGCTTGAAACATTATGTGCATGATTCTCACCATTCATATATTCATTACACGCCACACCCATGCTCCCCCCGCCCCCATGGTCAAGGTCAAATGACTTTGACATTTTACATTCAGTAGATGTGTGCATGTTTCTCCATTCTCCTATAAATTCTTTACTGTACGAGCGATTGGCTTGAAACATGTGCATTGGCGTATTTTACACTCTTATTTTAGCGGAATACTCATTGATTATCAAAAGTGGGAGTAAAAATACAGCAATGTGAAAATACGCATTGATTTTCCAATTGAGTGGTGAAAATACGGTTATAAAGTTGAACATTTACTTAGTTGAGCTGCAAAAAGCAAACCGTGTTTGTTTTTTTGCAGCTCAAATAAGTGAATTAAAAAAAAAAAAAAAATTTATCATTTGTTCCCTATTTATTAAGAAAGAAAATCAATAATACATGTACATTTGTAAAAGTTAAATATGCATTGAATTTGAAATACGTGGGTATAATACTCTATAGGTACAAAACTTATCTGGAGCTCTGAATCAATCAATCCATCATGTTTTACAGGAAAAATCCTGGATGATGATAAACCTGTGTCCGAGTACAAGATCGAGGAAAAGAATTTTGTGGTTGTCATGGTGACAAAGGTACGATACAAATTATCACCAGTAGAATAATTACGGCACATACAGAATTTTTCCGGAGTTTCTCAATTATGTCATAACTTATATCCCTTCAAGTATTACTTAAATATTTGAACACAGCAGACTTGTGGACAAATGCCACACATCCATGCTGCCTTTAATATGACCTTTACCTTTTGACCTTCATAAATGTGCTTGGTTAATTAACTTTGCCGCAGTTTCTCCAATCGGCAACCGGGGGCATTCGTGTGCCGACAGGCCACATTTCTTGTTTCTATAAACATTCTGGGATTTTCCCCCCATCACGGCAGGTGTAATGTTGGATTCGACCACGTTAACCCGGCCTAATATGACCATAGCTGTTGGCAGGCCATTAAACATAAATATTTTTTTACCAAATTGTAGCCCAAACCGCCGGCGCCGGCAGAAGTGCCTCAACCAGTAACAGCTACACCACCCCCGGCCACAAAACCCCCGCCGGTGGAGACTACACCAAAAACTGAGGAGAAGATGGAGACGTCTACCCCCACACCCAGGTACTCCTTGTTATCCACACACCCAGTACCCCTCGTTACACCCAGGTATCCCTTGTTACCCGACACCAGCTACCATCGTTATCCCCACCCAGGTACCCTCGTTACCCCCTCCCAGGTACATTACCCCCACACCCAGGTTACCCCTTATTACCTCACTCCCAGGTACCCCTTGTTACCCGCAAACCAGGTACCCCTTGTTACCCCACCCCAAGTACCCCTTGTTACCCCTACACCAGGTACCCCTCGTTACCCCCACACCCAGGTACGCCTTGTTCCCCCACACGCAGGTACCCCTTATTACCCCCACACACAGGTACCCCTCGTTACCCCCACACCAGGTACCCTCGTTACCCACACCCAGGTACCCTTCGTTCCCCCACACCCAGGTACCCCTTATTAGCCTCACACCCAGCTACGCCTTGTTACCCCTACACCCAGGTACGCCTTGTTACCCCCACACCAGGTACCCCTTGTTACCCCCACACCCAGGTACCCCTTATTACCCCCACACCAGGTACCCCTTGTTACCCCTATACCCAGGTACGCCTTTTACCTTCACACCCAGGTACCCCTTGTTACCCTCACATCCAGGTACCCCTTGTTATCCACACACAAAGGTGTGGTTGGTGGTCGGGCGAACTCGACGGCGTAAATTAACGGTGGGGTTCCTCCTTATAGGAATCACGATTTGCCTGGTTTGGCCCTCCGGTACGTTTTTATCTTTGGCTCTTTTGTTACTTAA
Source organism: Conchocele bisecta (assembly GCA_029237695.1). Taxonomy (NCBI): domain Eukaryota; kingdom Metazoa; phylum Mollusca; class Bivalvia; order Lucinida; family Thyasiridae; genus Conchocele; species Conchocele bisecta. The sequence goes on along the minus strand of CM055268.1, from coordinate 121,182,784 downwards.
GAGTTGAATTGGGTTATTGCCCATTATAAAGTAGTAACATTATTACTGATCCTACTGCTTTTGGGAGGGGCCAATGATTCTGGTGTGGCGAGGACCTGGCATCAGATCAGGATTATTCTGATTTCAGGGCTGAATATATACCGGTAGTTTTTTTATTGTAAATATTCAGTTTTGATTTTGGGATTTTCCCCCCATTTGTATATGTACTTGAACATGTACATGTACTTGTACAGGTAATATATGGGATTTAGTACTAAACCCATTGACCTGGCCTTAAATGACCTTAGCTGTTGATAGGCCGTTAAACCCCAACAAACAAACACAGGCCGTTAAACCCCAACAAACAAACACACACACAGGTATGATTAGATAACCTTGTTTGTTATTCTGACTGGAGAAATGGGGCTGATGGGATTTGTGACCAGTGTCGCGTCTGAATGTAGAACTGTGCAGATCCGGACACACAGGCGGATCTGGATCTACACTGGTCGCAAAACCCAATGTATCATTTGTGACTGTGACTGGAGAAATGGGGCTGATGGGATTTATGACCAGCGTTGCCTCGAATGAAATAGCAAACTCCTTTAGCCTGATAACAATCTATAGTGCTTGTTGGAAGCATGACGAATGGCGAATAGTGCAGATCCTGAGCAGTCTATGCGATTGCACAGACTGATCTGCTACACTGGAGGCACAGAATTTCAAGAGCAACATATTATCCCCCACCCGCCTGTGTCTGGAGAAAGGGGGCTAATGGGATTTGTAACCAGTGTAGCTCCTTATCAAATAGCACTCTCCTTTAGCCTGATAATGATCTACGTGTTTAAAAAAAACGTACGTATTATGTTTTACCGTGGGGCGGGCGGGCGGACAGAAAAACTGCATAGTTTGTGTACACAACTCCTCTGAAACCGTTCTGTTGATCGATCTGAAACTATACACACGTCTTCTCAGGGCTCAACACTAAGGCATGTCCGACCGACCGGGTCTAGTAAATATTTGGTCCGGTCATGTCAATTTTCCGTGAATACCATTGTCGGTAGCCCGACTGGTCGTGTTCCAATTTGACCAAAGTCTCTGCCAAAAATAAAACAGTATTAGTTCACCTTTTATTTTTCTGGTAATAAACAAAACTTCCAAGAAAAATCGCTGATTGACAGTTCGAAAATAGTTTATTTACAACTCCAGGCAGACTTGTTTGCCTAGGCTTCGGGTATGATATTTGTAGTAGGCCTCTGTATGTCGTACCCAAACTAAAACATACCCATTTTAAACAGTGGGATCAATGCTACCATCGAATATGATAATTTAATGAGGGAATTTAAAATTCTGTGTACACTGATGTACGTCTCTAGTTCGTTCAGTTTTTTTGGCTGGACAGTTTAAATATATTATCAACAATGCAAAGCTCAATACCGCACGGCATTATTATATTCTGATGTAGCCTAATTTTGACCGGATTCCGATAAAAGAACCAAACTAAATCATAACAAACAAGTCCGGAGTAAAGCTAATTTACATAAGAAGTAGAACGATCTACGATTGATTGATGGTGCTTCATTCACCAAATAGCAATTTAATTGATTGGAAGCTGTCAGAAATATACGCAAACAGAGCGTACGGTATGTATTGATCATAAAATTATTTAAAAAAAAAAAAGTGAATTCTCATAGCGCCGATCATGTAATCGACCAATGACTCAGCAATTACACACAGTGGACCAAATGTGTCAAACAACTTGTCCAAAAATCGTTTGTATTGTCTCAGGCATGCTGCTGAGCACGTGATTTTACTAACATCCACATCGCTAATAAATCTTGTGCCCTGATATGAGCATATTGAAAATGAGTAGGAACCATTACCAATGGTAAGTCAGTAATTCAAACACATACCTGTATCATCACGATCACTATGTTAGCCGATTTGAACATGACTTAGTACCTACTGTGTTTCGTGAAACTGTGGTGGTTAGTTCCATTAATTATATTTTCTGTTGTCATTTACAATGGCCTATACCTTTTTCAAATGTCCCCAACTTTGTATATGAGGTGGGTCAACTGGCCCCACTTTAACAATTCTTTAACAATTTCTGAAATGCACACTGAATAGGTTTCAAAACTGTCCGTTTAATATTTCATAATTGATTACCATTGACATATGCTTTATATGCATGTAGTACCAAACAATCAGTACAATCGACCTAATTCCTACAAGTACAATGGAACGTTAGTTGATAATAACTATACATGTATAATTTAATCAAAACTTTGATAAGTTACGCTTCACTGGGTCAGGGCTAGTAAAAATTAGGTCAGGGCTATTAGTTTCTAAAAGTACTAGCCCGACTGGTCTAGTGGGAAAAAAAGTTAACGTTGAGCCCTGCTTCTACACATATTGAAGATGTGCACCTTGGTGTTTTTATGGCGAAAAAATATATTTTAACAAAATTATCAGCTTTTTAACTTAACCATTTTTTCTACATTTTTGTATACAATTCTATTTAGGGTACAGAGTTTGTGTACACAACTCTTCTGAAACCGTTCAGTCAATCGATCTGAAACTATACAACACTTTCTACACATATTGAAGATGTGCAACTTGGTGTTTTTATTCCGAAAAAAATATTTTTTTACAAAAATAGCCATTTTTTCTACATTTTTGTATCCAATTCTATATAATTTCTACTTCACACATCTACCTAAATTAGTATACCTGTTTATCACAACAAGAGGAAGAAATAATGCTATAGATTTTCATATTTTCACTAATGTTTCTTGCCTTGGTGACAGCTTCACATTTCTGCATCTTTGCTGTCTGGCCCATCTTCGAAGGGCGTAATTTGTGACTTACGGCACTCTTGTTTCTTGATGGAATTGCAAACCATGCAGATTCGGATCAGACTGTGCGGATAGATCTGGATCTACTCTGGTTGCAAAACCCATGGGCCCCATTTTCCAGTCATTTATTGCCATTAAAAATAAAGTAAATAAAAGTCATGTTCTCATCGATGAAAATAAACAATTTGTTATGATATACGGTATTACGTTTTTTGGCTGTGTAAAAGACGCACCGTTTTTACCCAGATTTTCATCCCAGAAAGCCCTTGCATCTTAAACACACGTTTGGATACAATAGCTTTTTTCACCCCGAAATATTGACTTAAAGGTACATGCCTACTCAGTAGGCACAAAATGTTCTTTATAGCAATTAAATAAGTGTATAATTGTGTCACTATTCCACCAGTTCTAAGAATTACGAGTGCCCACTATACTGATATAATCATTTAGTAATATTTATTTACTGATAGTGACACGTGGTATCAGGCTATTTTCATATTCAAATGAGGCATATTTTTTAATTATTTATACAAATTAAATGCGTCACCTGAACAAAATATATTTTCAACAGATTATAAAGTATGATCATCGCACATCAAAAAATAAATACAGAGAATAGATAGTAATGTCCATTAACATTTTAAAGAAACTCGGTTATCGCCCCTGATATCAGTGTGGGAATTTACGTCTGATGTAAAATGTATAATAATGCCAATCAATACGCATGGTAATGGTGAATGAATGTTTATTTCGCCAGAAAATGTCTAAGATGATGGCTCTTGGTATAAAGAACATTTTGTGCCTACTGAGTGGGCATGTACCTTTAAACGACCAAAAATTAAGAAAATAAAGGTAGTTTCGTCATCAATTGTTGTTGTTGTTGTTGTTGTTGTTGTTGTTAGTCTTTCGGGTAACCGCTAACGGTCAACTAAACAACGGGCCGTTAGAACCCCTCCAATTATATTTTAACAGAGCTCCAGATAAGCTGCGTATTTGCTTAAATACCCAATTAAAATTGCCAAAACCCCAATTGAAATCAGAAGTAGCGAGTATCAAAAAGCAATAATAATTTTGTGGTACCTTTATCATGCTGCAGAAAACAATAAACAGACCACAAAGATAGCATATTTTTCTTATTTTCCATGAAAACACATCTTGGTATTTCATTAGAATTTTCTCCAAGGACCCCACGACCAAGACATGTTTTCATTTTGAAGCAAACTATTCAATAATTGCTGTCTGTTGGTGTGTAAACAGTAGTGTGGTTTTATTTTACACAATGAAAATTTTGAAATACCCAATTGCTTCAGAAATGATGGGAGTGACAATACTCAATTATTAATTCCTTATCTGGAGCCCTGTTTTAACATGATTGAGCTCTCCAACGCTTATGCATTTGCTCTGAACATTTCGTCAACTTCTGACGACAGTTACTGTAAATGTCATAAGTGTTGTTAAATATTTTTCAAGAAACATCACACATCTTAGATACAAAACCACATGGCTTATAAGTTTCATATATGAGACACGCCATGTGATTTTGAGCCTTCGGACAGCTGTGTATATATATTTTCCATAAATGGCGTCTAAAGTTGACAACATTTTCAGAGTATTCCGTATGTACTCTGAAACTTGTGACTTTATTTATAAAAAATATTGTAAATTTTGTAAACGTATTTAATGAAATTACGCAGATTACGAAGGTACAAAATCACATTACGTGTCGCATATGTCGTAGCACGACGGGCACGAACACTCCGTCAGAGTCGATGTCATCGTCGTCGACACAGTCCCAGGTGTCCCAGGTGACCACGGAATCCGAGTCCGGCACGTCGGTCATGTCAGAGACGTCCGAGGGCAGCTCGACCAGTACCGCGGCCGAGAGCGCGCTCGTCACAGGTCAGGAGTACGAGAACATTCTCCTCGAGCTCATGTCTATGGGATACGAGCGGGACATGGTTCAGCGCGCAATGAGGGCGAGTTTCAACAACCCGGATAGGGCCGTCGAATATTTGATGTCGGTGAGTTCGACTGCAGATGACGTACAGCAAATGTAACCTGTGCGTGTGTCACACTTTTAAATGTGTCTGAACATGAAAGTGGGCGTTTGGTTGGGAGGATACGAAGGGTAGTTTAACGATGGGTTCCATCTTTAATGGAATCCCGATATCCCTGGTTTGATCCTCGGGTACGTTTTTGACTTCCTTTTTATTTTTAGAGTTGAATCCGGTTATACACATTATAAAAGTAAGATTAGTATTAATCATATTACTTTTAGGTAGTGGGGCTAAGTAACTCAGGTGTCACTAATGACTAGTGACGATACTACTGTACTACCGTCTTTTTTCAATAACACAGGCTTGTTTTTGACAGCTTTTTTAGCTCTCTGATTAGTGACGATTCTACTGTACCACTCGACCATGCAGTCTTAGAAAATAATAGGACAGTGATTTCTACCCTGTACTGCAAGAGTAAAAGAGGGTGTATATCTGTAATTGTATATATTGTATTTGTACCTGACTATTACTATTGCATGTATAATTATGTACGGTTTGTGGGGGATGGTCCCGATCCACCACACATTTATTACGGGGACAATAAATATTTTCCAAGCCTAAAAAAAACAAAAAAACAGTTACCGTAGATTTGGTAAATCGGTCACAAATTACAAAATTATTTAAAAAAAATAAAATAATTCCGCCCATGTTAAATTCCCATAGGAAAATTTTTTTTTCGCAATAAACTCAATATTTGATGAAATTTCATCAAACGAACAAAATTGGGGAGGGTGACTTTTTTGTTATTGATGAAAAAATAGTTACATTTAAATATATTTTAGATTCTATGTGTTTAATAGCCAACGGTTTGTCAACAGCAAAACGTGGAACAGACAGTAGGTACAAAATCACATGGCTTGTCTGACATGTGTCTTGTACCACCAGGGTATCCCGGACATGCCTGCGGACCCGCCCGCGCCTGAGACCGCCGCCCAGCCCCCGAGCGACGCACCCACCACCTCTGCCACCGCTGCCACCACCCCGTCGGGAACCACAGCGTCAGCCGGGGGAGCGGGGAGCACAGCAGCTCCCGCACCGCAATCTGCAGGTCAGTACAGTCTGCCTCCATAACTACATGTGATAATACAATGGAACCCCTCTAAACCGGACACCAAAAAAACAGATGTGATGTTATTTTTTATGAGCTTCTTGGTCATTTATTTCTGACAAGTGATAATGTCTGTTCGTGATCACATAGCACACAACTATGGCTTAGAATGATCAAATGCCTGATTTACAGTGAAACCTCTCTAAGCCAGACACCCGGGGTACCTCCCAGTGAAACCTCTCTCAGTCGGACACTCTGGGGACCTCCCAGTGAAACCTCACTAAGCGGTACCCACTGGGTAAATCCTACAGGTGAAACTCCTCTAAGCCGGACACCCTGACCTCCCAGTGAAACTCTAAGCGGACATGGGGATCCCAGTGAAACTCTCTAAGCCCGGACACTGGGGACCTCCCAGTGAAACTCTAAGCGACACTCTGGGGAAACTCAGTGACCCTCTCTAAGCGGACACTGGGGGACCTCCCAGTGTCACTATGGACCCTGGGGACCTCCCAGTGATAAACCTCTCTAAGCTGGATCACACCTGGGGGGCTCCCAGTGAAACCTCTCTAGCCTGGACACCCTGGGGTACCATCACGAGTTGTTCTTTCTTAAGCCGGACACCCTGGGGACTTCCAGTGTCTCTCTAACGGGGACACCTGCCAGAACCTCCCGTGTTCTCTCTAGCCAGACACCCTGAGGGACCATTCCAGTGTCCTAATCTAAGCCGGGACACCCTGGGGACCTCACCCAGTGAAACCTCTCATTAAGCGGACACCCTGCCGGGACCCCCAGTGTCTCTCCCCTTAAGCCAGGGGACATCCTGGGGGACCTTCCAGTGAAACTCTATAAGCCGGACACCCTGGGGGTCCTCCCGTGTCTCTAAGCTGGGACACCCTGGGGGACCCCTCCCAGTGAAACCTCTCTAAGACGGCACCTGGGGAACCTCCAGTGTCTTTCTTAAGTCGGAAACACTCCTGGGGGACTCCCGTGAATCCTCACTAAAGCTGGACACCCTGGGGATCCTCAGTTGAAACCTCTCTTAAGCGGACACCCTGGGGACCTACCAGTGTCCTCTCTAGGGGCCCGGACAGGTAACCCTCTCTAAGCCGACACTGGGGACCCTCCCAGTGTAAACCTCTCTAAGCTGGACCAAACAATGGACCCTCCTAGTGAAACCTCTCTAAGCCGGACCACCTGAACTAGTGAAACCTCTCTAAGCCGGACACCCTGGGGACCTCAGTGTACCTCTCTAAGGCCCTGACACTAACCTGAACCCTGGGCCAGTGTCTCTAAGCCGGACACCCTGGGGACCTTCCATGTCCTCTCTAAGCCGGACCCTGCGGACCTCCCAGTGTCTCTCTAAGCCAGACATCCTGGGGACCTTCCAGTGTCTCTCTAAGCCGGACACCCTGGGGACCTCCCAGTGTCTCTCTAAGCCGGACACCCTGCGGACCTCCCAGTGTCTCTCTAAGCCAGACACCCTGGGGACCTTCCAGTGTCTCTCTAAGCCGGACACCCTGGGGACCTCCCAGTTTCTCTCTAAGTCGGACACCCTGCGGACCTCCCAGTGTCTCTCTAAGCCAGACACCCTGGGGACCTTCCAGTGTCTCTCTAAGCCGGACACCCTGAGGACCTCCCAGTGTCTCTCTAAGCCAGACACCCTGGGGACCTTCCAGTGTCTCTCTAAGCCGGACACTCTGGTGACATCCCAGTGAAACCTCTCTAAGCCGGACACCCTGGGGACCTCGCAGTGAAACCTCTACAGTGTCTCTCTAAGCCGGACACCCTGGGGACCTCCCAGTGAAACCTCTACAGTGTCTCTCTAAGCCGGACACTCTGGGGACCTCCCAGTGAAACCTCTAAACCGGACACTCTGGGGACATCCCAGTGAAACCTCTCTAAGCCGGACACCCTGGAGGTCTCCCAGTGAAACCTCTCTAAGCCTGACACCCTGGGGACCTCCCAGTGTCTCTCTAAGCCGGACACCCTGCGGACCTCCCAGTGTCTCTCTAAGCCAGACACCCTGGGGACCTCCCAGTGTCTCTCTAAGCCGGACACTCTGGGGACATCCCAGTGAAACTCTAAGCCGGACACCCTGGGGACCTCACAGTGAAACCTCTACAGTGTCTCTCTAAGCCGGACACCCTGGGGACCTCAGTGAAACCTCTCTAAACCGGACACTCTGGGGACATCCCAGTGAAACCTCTCTAAGCCGGACACCCTGGAGGTCTCCCAGTGAAACCTCTCTAAGCCGGACACTCTGGGGACCTCCCAGTGAAACCTCTCTAAGCTGGACACCCTAGGGACCTCCTAGTGAAACCTCTCTAAGCCGGACACCCTGGGGTCCTCAGTGAAACCTCTCTAAACCGGACACTCTGGGGACATCCCAGTGAAACCTCTCTAAGCCGGACACCCTGGAGGTCTCCTAGTGAAACCTCTCTAAGCCGGACACTCTGGGGACCTCCCAGTGAAACCTCTCTAAGCTGGACACCCTGGGGACCTCCTAGTGAAACCTCTCTAAGCCGGACACTCTGGGGACATCCCAGTAAAACCTCTCTAAGCCGGACACCCTGGGGACCTCACAGTGAAACTTCTCTAAGCCGGACACCCTGGGGGCCTCCCAGTGAAACCTCTCTAAGCCGGACACTCTGGGGACATCCCAGTGAAACCTCTCTAAGCCGGACACCCTGGGGACCTCACAGTGAAACCTCTAAGCCGGACACCCTGGGGACCTCCCAGTTAAACCTATCTTAAGCCCGACCCCCTGGGGACCTCCCAGTGTCTCTAAGCCGGACACTCTGGGGACCTCCCAGTGAAACCTCTAAGCCAGACACCCTGGGGACCTCCCAGTGAAACCTCTCTTAAGCCGGACACCCTGGGGACCTCCCAGGGTGTCCGGTTTATAGAGGTTTCACTGTATACACTGGAGCCTGAATTTTTGATTTGTGAAAACATTCACCATGATAGTGGATGTTGCGTGAGGGATGATTTAATATGATATTTACACCCCGACATACGAAGTACAGTTAAACTTATACTAGCGACCATGTGTATTAAGCGACTTTCGTCTAATGCGACCACTTCCATTTCTCCCCAACTGTTTTGCGTATATAATACGACTTTCCCTCAACGCGACCACCACGCGTCACATATTTTGTAACCAACAGCAGTCGTTTGTACTAAACGACCATTAATTGTCAGAATGTCACTTTCTCCAGGTGAAATTAGCCTCAAACATGTGACAAACAAAGGAAACAGCTCCCCTGTTACTGTTAAAATGTGTATTGTTTATATTTATTGACCTGGAACCTCGTTCTGATACGCTTGTTTCCTTAGCTTAGCACATGGGACAACATGACTGGTCGCTTAGCATGTGGGACAACATGACTGGTCGCTTAACATGTGGGAAAACAGGATTGTCTAAGTTTATAAGCGGCAAATATTTAGCACTTCATTTGTTGTCGCGCCTGCTTTAGCAGAAGACTCAACTATAGTCGACGTTTTTTCTGTCGTCCACGTTGTCGTCGTCCGAAATTTCAAAAGGTTTGTAAAAGCTTCGTCATCATGTATAACTTTAAAATTACTTGACGGATTGCTTCAATATTTGGACACTTGATACATGTGAGCACACACACCTATGCCGCCATTAACATGATCTTGACCTTTTTTACCTTCACACTTTTGCGGAAACACTTGTACAAGCTTCTTCATCATGGTATAACTGTAATATTATTTGACGGATTGCATTAACAAGACCTTGACCTTTTTACCTTCAAATGGTTGTGGAAACACTTTATAGCCATTTTCTTATGTCAACAAGTTTCATCCTTGACCGTTTTCGTGTTTTAAGCTTGCACTTCTGAAAATCCTTTTGTGACGTTTGGATCGGTCCTTAAATTACCATATCGCAAAATAAAAATCACTGGGGTGAAACACGCCATTAGCCGATTTCATCAACATTGCAAAGTATACTTTCCTAGCAAAGTATACTTTGAGGGAGAAATTTTCAATTTTAGGATCAATTTATTAATTTTTATTATACTGAATTTATTACATTATCACAGCCAATTTTGGCTGTGATAATGTAATACATTCAGTATAATAATTCTGCATAGTTTTAATCATCAAATATATGCAATCGTTAGTTCTGCATGAAATAATGCATTTCGGAAAAATCAATGATTGCTCCCTCAAAGTATACTTTGCTAGGAAAGTATACTTTGCAATTTTGATGAAATCGGCTACAGGTCCAAAGTGATCGCAGCCACTACTGCTTATTTGCGATTTCTAGATTTCGGTTGGGCAATTTTGCAATAACATTCGTATTCATTCACCTATTTTGATGAAATAATTCAGAATTATTCAGAAAAGTGCATAGTAAACATTAACGGTAGTATTCTAATGTATTTCTTTCTATGTTAATGTTTAATATTCGCAATTTCCTGTTTCCGAATATTAAATAATATAACAGGACGAACCAATATCTGGATTTCTATAAAAAAAAAATTGTTTTTGTGTTAAGAGACCATTGTTCTAAGCGACCATTTTTGGTGTCTCCCTTGGGTGGTCGCTTAATGCAAATTTGACTGTATGTCAAGGTGTATATCGTTGTCTTACATGTTCCGGAGGTTGTGGGTTCAAATATCGCCTAGGGCATCAAAAAATACTTTCATAATATTTCCATCCCACTTGTCTGTCGGATGAGACTTTAAACTGTGGTCCTGTCTCTATATGACCATAGCTGTTGCTGGGACGTTAAACCCGTTCAGTTTCACTTTTCGCTTTCACAGCCCACCCAGTGCCTGTCGTGCCCCAGGTAAAGGTCAAATTACTTTGAAATTTTGGGTAAAGTTTTCGAGACTTGAAACTTTTATACTTGTTTATCATCATCCAGAGCTCCAGATAAGCTACGTATTTGCTTAAATACCCAATTAAAATTGCCAAAAAACCCAATTGAAATCAAAAGTAGCGAGTATCAAAAAGCAATAACAATTTTGTGGTAGAGGTGTACCGCTTTGAGCTGGCGCGTTATTATTGTAAATATTATTGTAAACACGTGCTATTTTTAAATAGTTTACGTCATATGTTGTAGACATGGTATTTGTATACCAACGCAAACGCATTAACATTCGATAGAATTTATAATAATACTAACATTGTTTAGTGCTCTAGTGGGTAGATCTGCTGTTTGGTGATCGGACGGTCGTGAGTTCGAATCCTGCCAAAGGCATACATTTTTCTCTCGCTTTTACTATTTTTACACAACATTATAAAACACTTCACTTTGAACCTAATCATTGTGAAATGCATTCTGCACATTCGTGTGTTATTGTGAAAGTCCACCTCGACTCACTACAAATGCAAATATGTTACGGAGAACACCATGTCGAAAAATAAACCTCTCACTTCAGATAATAAACAAATAAATAAATAAACGTGGATGCATGTGGTTCATAATTACCATGTCAATTGTTGTTACATGTAATAAAGATGCATTAAAAAGAAAACACAAAAACAATATTTAAAAAAAAAAAAAATATAATGGCCAAAGTGAGGATCGAACGCATGCAGTGCAACATTACAATCAAGTGCCACCTTTGGCCGCCAGTTTACCCACTGCTCCAGTATGAGAAACTGTTTTCTCAATCGTAATATATCGATCATGACTATATCGACGCACCATAATAAACAGGGAAATACCTACAGGAATTCCATGTTTATTTATACACCAATGTTTATATAAACAAAGCATGTAAACAATGCCATGTCAGGCTGGTATACTTATACCTTTATCATGCTGCAGAAAACAACAAATATAGCATATTTTTCTTATATTCCATGAAAACACATCTTGGTATTTCATTAGAATTGTCTCCAAGGAGACAAGTCTAATGAAATGCCAAGACATGTTTTCATTTCGAAGCTGATGTGTAAACAGTAGTGTGATTTTATTTTACCCAATTAAAATTTTGAAATACCCAATTGCTTCCAGAAATGATGGAGTGAAAATACTCGATTACTAATTCCTTATCTGGAGCCCTGATCATCCATATTGTCATACTATAGCCCACACATGCGGCTTTCAGGCCCAAGGTCAAATGACTTGGAAAATATTTGGTGGTCTGACCAGACGGGTATCCATGAGCCCCTGCTCTGCTCACTTGCTCTAGTTATTAATATTTGCGTTTTTGAGACGTACTGATTTATTGTTTATCTAAATATTCTGTTCTGATTTTGGTGTTTTCCCTCATTTTTACAGGTGAATTATTAGCTACAATAATTCGCCTCCGATAGGTTATCTACGGCTACAATTTAACCCATTCAAAAAATGTTGCTGTTCAACATTCAACATAACCAAATGAAGCTGTCAAATTTACAAGATATACATGTAAATTTCAGATAAACACCATGACACGGTAAAATAATCAATTTCTGCATGTGTATGTTCTTAATTAATAATGTATTGATACAGCTTTGCCAGTTTAATATCGCTAACATATCAAACACGCTGGATAACCGATTGCAATCAAAGGACTGAAAGTCCTGAAATTCTTTGCAGTACATGCTTGTGGAGGACACATATACTAAGAATTAATTTGTTGGAAAGTACATTGTAGTCTTAAGAATTGGCACCAGGAGGGATGCGGAACTTTGCGGAATAGATGTATTGCGGCTTGTCAGTAGTTGAGACAGCAACTATTCAAATGGTCAGCTACATACTTACTTGCTCAATAATTTCCCGACTATATGTACTCACAGGATATATTGCTTTTGTCATATGTTATTATACACTAGTTCTGAAATATATATGCATTACCATAGTATGGTAACCAATATTGGAAAACACAAAAATAGTATTTGTTGAAAAGGTGTTTACTTTTTGAAAATCAATGCAATACACCCGAGTACTGTTACCATCTTGCAATACACTTAACATGTGAACGTTTAATAATATTGGTTGTCATGGCAACCATTTTAATATTTCACACAAAAAATCATATATACTCCATTTAAAATCAATATATTCGTTGAATCAGTATACATTATCAATGCTGCAAAAACAATATTTATCTTGACAAACATGATTGTTCAAAGTAATTTCACCTTGACCTTGGACATGAAGGCCACATGGGTGTGGTACATGTATGAAATGAAAATATGGATGATGATAAGGAAGTATATGAAGTTTGAAGTCAATCTGACTTACAGTTGCAGAGAACTTTAAGGCAAATCGTACGGATGCAAATGTCTAAGTAATTTGACCTTGGAAATGAAGGCTGCATGAGTGTGGTATGGAATGAAAATATGGTTGATGATAAGGAAGTATATGAAGTTTGAGGTCCATCCGACTTTCCGTCACAGAGATAATGGGTGCCCAAGCTCTTTAACGTGGACGGACGGAATTACGAAAACTATATACCCCTCGACATACTTTGTATGCCGGGGGGGGGGGGGGTGGGGGGGGGGGGGGGGGGGGGGGTGGGGGGGGGGGGGTATATCTATAGTAGTATACACAGTTTAAACTTTATATATTTTTCAACAATTACAAACAAGAGCGAGCAGTCATGCATGGAACACGACAGGTGACATATGTCATCAGTCCCTTTTTTCCTGTCACAGTCATAGCTCAGGAACTAGACTGGTGACATATGTCATCAGTCCATTTTCTCCTGACACAGTTTCCTAAATTTAAAATTTATATCATTTTCCATTTCAAATAGGAATCCTCAGCGATTTGTAACCCGGAGGATATAACAAAAACGTTCTACTTTCACTTTCATTTCAGCTACACATTCAATTTAAAATATTGAGTAAATGATGCCGAAATATTTATTTAAATTAATATCTAATTATTTAAATATACTTTTTTTAATTCATAATACAAATAATTATATATCTTTATTCAAACTCAAGACAACGTTTCCTTTGTGAAGTGTATCGTACTGTATATGCTGTGTAACGCCAAGTCGCAAGACTGTCGGCAGCGTATGCTCTAACACACACGACGTGTAATTATCAAAAAATTGCTAGCACCTCTTTGGAAAGTTTGGATTTCCGCGCGAACTGTTTTACTAAATTCATTAATAGATTAGTTGATTTTTTAAGTAAAATGGACACTGATTAATAATATCGATGGCTCAAGATGATTAAAACAGTATGTAACTGTCAAAAAACAAAGTTTCTGCTTTAAATCATCATCATTTCGCTGTCCAATGTCGGATTTTATCAAGCCATTGACCTATGTAAAGTTCAGAATGTAAGCTTTAATCTGATTGGTCATTCAAGAAAAACGTCACGGAAATCCCGCCCTATTTCATATTTCATTGCGCAAAATATCAACATACATAACAAAGAACTCATATTAATACATAACGGTTAACAGTTTATAAAATACCGGTATACAAAAACTTTTGCAATAACACACATATAGCAGAAAAAAGCAAAGAAGTTGAAAGAACACATGTATTACGCTGAAACGGTAAGATAGCTCGCTGTTTTACTGTTGTTGAACTACTTTTTTATGCGTAGTACCGTGTGTTTTTCTAAAGTTAAACCCGCAAACAGTGACACTGCGACCACCACTTAACTCATTAGCATATCTGCAATGACTGAGAATTTTCATATAGTTACTAAATCCGAGCTAATAGCTCGGATAAAAATCACTCTTCCATGCGTTACATTAAAGAGATGGGGTTAAATTGCTACCCTCGCGAGAGGTATGGAGCGGGGTAACAATTTTGTTTCTAGTGAATTATGGGATTTAACTCCGTTGACCCGACCTGACAATACCATAACCGTTAACCCTTTCAACACAACAGACCTGTATAGTCGTATTAGCAAACAGTGTAGATCCAGATGAACCCAGATGAACCCCGATCATTAAATTACCCATCACATACTCCCACCACAGGTGGAAGACTCGGACCTAGGACCCAATAAATGGCTCATTTGAAAAACATTACCCCACCCACCCATTTCCTTACAACATACAGTATCGCCTTTCAAGGTGGGCAACAGCTTGGGAAATGCCCTAGGCAGGCTTAATTTCGGGCTCGCTCAAACACCACACGTTTCAAATTTTCTGCTGACTGGCAATAATAAATGCCTTAGGTCCCCACATATATTCACTTTAAACATCTGTGTTTAGTATAATGTTAGTTACACACGTTTTAGCTACCAACGTTACAGAGAAATATCTCTTTCCGAAAGAATCCCACACACACATCGCCACCTGATTGGCTATAGTATTTGTAACGCTTCAATTTAGGTTTTCCCGTGACGTCATTATTGATCATTCTGCGTATATAACAAAGGAACTCCGAAAGTAAAGTTCACGGAAGGTTATGTCGAAATGTCGAGGTTAGTGAATGACACTTATTAGTCTCAAATTTTAACATCGGATTTACTGATGTTTATTTCAGTGATTCACGTCAATATGTTGAGACTGTAATGGGATTTCAGCCAGATTTTACACGTAATTATGCTTCCACAGCCCACAAAAATGTGTGACATTCTTTCGTACATACAATTATCGCCTTGGCTGTGGTAGCTAATTTGCCCGTAACTAACGAAATGCTTAAAGCAGATCATTGAATTGAATATATTTGAAGACCTAAGACATTTATCTATTACCAGAGACATAAGTCAGCAGAAAAATCGAAATGTGTGGTGTTTGAGCGAGTCCGAAACTACGACATTTTCCCAAGCACTTTCCTACCTTGAAAACGCTAGTGTCTATTGTACGGAAATTGGTGGGTGGGGTAGCGGTTTACAAATGAGCCATCTATCAGGTCCTAGGTCCGAGTCTTCCACCTGCCACCCACTCCTGTCTCTATATGACCTACTGTCTGTTCCACGTTTTGCTGCCGACAAATTTTTGGCCACTAAACACATTAAATCCGAAAAATATTTAAATGCAAGTACTTTTTCATCAATAACAAAAAAGTCACCCTCCCAAATAATGATTTTATTGCAAATTTTTGTTATTTTCCTATGGAAATTTAACATGGGGCTATTTTTGCCTCATGTTAAATTCCCATAGGGTGACTTTTTTTATTATTTATGAAAAAGTACTTACATTTAAATATTTTTTAATAGCCAAAAGTTTGTCGGCAGCAAAACGTGGAACAGACAGTAAGCTGTTGCTGGGACGTTAAACCCATTCACTTTCTCTTTTGTTTGTAGGAGAAGACCCGCTGGCATTCCTGCGCACCCAGCCACAGTTCCACCAGATGAGACGGATGATCCAGGAGAGTCCGCAACTCCTGCCCCAGCTCTTACAACAGATTGGCCAGTCCAACCCACAGTTATTACTTGTGAGTATCAACAGGATTCCCACTGGTCCTTAAATTCCTGGAAAGTCATGGAATTTGGATAAATGGATTACAGGCCTGGAAAGTCATGGAATTTGCCTCTTTTTCTGAAAAGGTCATTGAAAGTCATGGAATTTGAATTCCAGTCCAATTATTGGTGTTGTTGAGCAAAGTTCAGTGCAGTTTCGTGATTTCGAGCCAATTATTTGATGTGGTAAGGGCACCTGGCACCAAATCGGGATTTTGTAAATTCAGAACTGAAGTACTACATGAAACGGTGTCGAGCCTGGAATACACTTGTGTTGGGGAGAGAAGTAACATGCAAATATGGGTCCTTGAAAGTCATGGAAAAGTCATGGAATTTGGTCTTCCCAAAAGAGTGGGAACCCTGATTCAAACATGAGTGATGATTGGAGGCCGTTTCACTAAACTTTGTACGACTAAAAATGTTCGTAAGTGCAAAATTATGATAGTCTGTAAATTTCACATTAACAATATTTTCTTATTACAATGATTGGATTTACATGTATAGAGCATAGGCTGCATATGCTCAATAAATGTAAATCCATCAATTGAAATTTCCAGACGATCCTAAATTTGCACCTGGGTCTCAAATATGCGTAGAAAGTAATGAAACAGAAAAGCAGGGCCGTAACCAGAGGTAAAAACCAGGGGCCCGTTTCACTAAACTTACTATGACTAAAATGTTCGTAAGTGCAGAATTATGATAGTCTGTAAATTTCACATTATCAATGTTTTCTTGCAAACAATTATTGGATTTACATGTATTGAGCATAGGCTGCATATGCAGCCTAAGCTCAATACATGTAAATTCATCAATTGAAATTTCCAGACGATTCTAAATTTGCACTTACGAACATTTTAGTCGTACGAAGCTTTGTGAAACGGGCCCCTGATGCGGCGAACCAAGTCCCGATATGGTTCAGAGTCAGGGACTTCATTCTTGCCTCTTTCTTAAAAAAGAAATTGGCAAAATGACAGATGAGACGACCTCCGTGTCTACCTCATCCTGGTTACGGCACTGAATAGGAAAACAAATAATTTAATTGTAGATTTGTATCGTATTTCTGAACATAATTGTACATATAAGTCGCCTGTAAAAATTGGGAAGTGGTAAAGAAAAATGTATGTAATACCGACCACTCGGGAATGTCTTGTGACCTCACTAGGGCATACTCTGGAATATCCATTGCCGATATTGTCGTAGCGAGCCGTCTCATCAGGATCTTCATTATTTGCCTGTATTTCTACACACACATATATTCAAATGTATGGAATAGTCTAAGAATTAAAACAGTCTATATCTGGCTATGACTGGAGAAATGGGCAGGGATTCCGCTGGCGATCGCCACTTTCGCAATTGGCGATAAAAATAAACAATTGGCGATAAAAAATTGTAATTTTTTATCGCCAATTGTTTATTTTTATCGCCAATTTTTTTTTTTTTTTTTTTTTTTTTGAAGTGATTATTTTTTTTATTTTCCCCAGCGGAATCCCTGAATGGGACTTATGGGTTTTGCATCCGCAGAGTCTGATCAGGATCTGCATACTCCGCCATTCCATCAATGAGAGACACCCGTCATGCTTCTGTAGATCAATATCAGGCTACATTTGTGTGTTATATGATCAGTCGCTACACTGGAAGCAAATCCCATAAGCCCCATTTCTCAAGTCGCACCCCAGTCTGAATTGACCTTAGCTGTTGATAGGCTGTTAAACCCCAACAAACAAACAAACTAATTCTCCAGTCACAGCCATATATCAGAGGGCAAAATTATGATTTCACGTTAACAATGTTTTCTTGTTAAACAATTATTGTATTTGCATATGCAGCTATGCTCAATAAATGTTTATCTATGAGTTGAAATTTCCAGACGAACCTAAATTTGCATTTACGAACATTTTAGTTGTACAAAGTTTAGTGAAACGACCCCCAGATACTTAATAGTGAATAGTTAGTAAGGGGTTACTCAACCAGTCCCTGTTGCAGATGTTCCAATGGAACGAGGAGCTGTTTGTCTCTGTGTTGAATCAGGAACAAGACCATTTACTCAATCAGTCAGTCAATCAACCAGTCATCCATTGAGTCGATCAATCTAAATGAGTTGTTGATTGAATTACTGTAATCGTCCATTTAAATGCCCCTGCACATTTAAATGCCCCCCCCCCCCCCCCCCCCCCCCCCCCCCCCTGGCATTTTTTGTTTTTGGAAAACCATTAAAACATAGATGCTCATTTCCTGTAAAATTTCCCAATAGTTGCTTTCAAATCGGTAAAACTTTAATAGCGCAAACAAATAATTTTGTAGGTTGTAGATCCCGCCTGTCATAGGCGTACTTCTTTAGTAAATAAATAAACTACATGTATTTACGAGATGGCGATGGTTATGTACAGGGGACAGCCATATATACAGTGGAAATTATTATTGACATACAGTAATCCTCACATACAATCAATACTTGCGGTGTGGTAATATTCCTACCCTTTTTAAACTGAGCTTTCGCTCAATGCGTTTCGATGTGTATTCGTTATGACCGGTAACAGTTAGCGGCGAATTGCACACTGTGAAATAAAATATTTGCAATGAAATGTAATTATACCCACTTTTTTTGTAAAAAAAAAACGGGTATATTGTTTTCGTCACGGGTGTCCGTCCGTCCGTACGTCCGTACGTCCTGTCCCCCCCGTACGTCCGTCACGTTTCTTGTAACTCGAAAAACTTTTTCACCTTCATACCTACGCGCCTGATATTTGGTATGTAGCTTCGTTATCATGTGCAGATGCGCAAAGTGAATTTGGATTTTTCATCCGACCCTCCATCATGGATTATCTCCCCCTTTCGGACTCAGAATTTCCCATTTTTTTCCTCGTAACTCAAAAAAACTTTTTCACCTTCATACCTACGCGCCTGATATTTGGTATGTAGCTTCGTTATCATGTGCAGATGCGCAAAGTGAATTTGGATTTTTCATCCGACCCTCCATCATGGATTACTCCCCCCTCCCCCCTTTCGGACTCAGAATTTCCCATTTTTTCCTCGTAACTCGAAAAACTTTTTTCACCTTCATACCTACGCGCCTGATATTTGGTATGTAGCTTCGTTATCAGTGCAGATGCGCAAAGTGAATTTGGATTTTTGATCCGACCCCCACCTCCATCATGGATTATCTCCCCTTTCGCACTCACAATTTAATCATTTTTTTCCTCGTAACTCGAAAAACTTTTTCACCTTCATACCTACGCGTCTGATATTTGGTTCGTAGCTTCGTTTTGATGTGCTGATGCGCAAAGTGAATTCGGATTTTTGATCCGACCCTCCATCATGGATTATCTCCCCCTTTCGGACTCACAATTTCCCATTTTTTTTCCTTGTAACTCGAAAAACTTTTTCACCTTCATACCTACGCTCCTGATATTTGGTATGTAGCTTCGTTATCATGTGCAGATGCGCAAAGTGAATTCGGATTTTGGATCCGACCCTCCATCATGGATTATCTCCCCCTTTCGGACTCACAATTTCCCATTTTTTTTCCTTGTAACTCGAAAAACTTTTTCACCTTCATACCTACGCGCCTGATATTTGGTATGTAGCTTCGTTATCATGTGCAGATGCGCAAAGTGAATTCGGATTTTTGATCCGACCCTCCATCATGGATTATCTCCCCCTTTCGGACTTTCGGAATCAGAAATTTCCCTATTTTTCATTGTTGTAAGTCGAAAAACGTTCTCACCTTAATACCTACATTTCTGATATTTTTGATATGTAGCTTCGTTATGATGTGCAAAGTGAATTCCGATTTTTGATCGGACCTTCCCATCATGATTATCTCCCCCTTTCGGACTTAGAATTTCACTATTTTTCCTCGTAGGTCGAAAAACTTTTTCACCTTAATACCTACGCGTCTGATATTTGGTTCGTAGCTTCGTTTTGATGTGCTGATGCGCAAAGTGAATTCGGATTTTTTATTATACCCACTTTTTTTGTAAAAAAAAACGGGTATATTGTTTTCGTCACGGGTGTCCGTCCGTCCGTACGTCCGTACGTCCGTCCGTACGTCCGTCACGTTTCTTGTAACTCGAAAAACTTTTTCACCTTCATACCTACGCGCCTGATATTTGGTATGTAGCTTCGTTATCATGTGCAGATGCGCAAAGTGAATTTGGATTTTTCATCCGACCCTCCATCATGGATTATCTCCCCCTTTCGGACTCAGAATTTCCCATTTTTTCCTCGTAACTCAAAAAACTTTTTCAACTTCATACCTACGCGCCTGATATTTGGTATGTAGCTTCGTTATCATGTGCAGATGCGCAAAGTGAATTTGGATTTTTCATCCGACCCTCCATCATGGATTATCTCCCCCTTTCGGACTCAGAATTTCCCACTCAGAATTTCCCATTTTTTCCTCGTAACTCAAAAAACTTTTTCACCTTCATACCTACGCGCCTGATATTTGGTATGTAGCTTCGTTATCATGTGCAGATGCGCAAAGTGAATTTGGATTTTTCATCCGACCCTCCATCATGGATTATCTCCCCCCTTTCGGACTCAGAATTTCCCATTTTTTCCTCGTAACTCGAAAAACTTTTTCACCTTCATACCTACGCGCCTGATATTTGGTATGTAGCTTCGTTATCATGTGCAGATGCGCAAAGTGAATTTGGATTTTTGATCCGACCCTCCATCATGGATTATCTCCCCCTTTCGCACTCACAATTTCCCATTTTTTCCTCGTAACTCGAAAAACTTTTTCACCTTCATACCTACGCGTCTGATATTTGGTTCGTAGCTTCGTTTTGATGTGCTGATGCGCAAAGTGAATTCGGATTTTTGATCCGACCCTCCATCATGGATTATCTCCCCCTTTCGGACTCACAATTTCCCATTTTTTCCTTGTAACTCGAAAAACTTTTTCACCTTCATACCTACGCTCCTGATATTTGGTATGTAGCTTCGTTATCATGTGCAGATGCGCAAAGTGAATTCGGATTTTGGATCCGACCCTCCATCATGGATTATCTCCCCCTTTCGGACTCACAATTTCCCATTTTTTCCTTGTAACTCGAAAAAAAACTTTTTCACCTTCATACCTACGCGCCTGATATTTTGGTATGTAGCTTCGTTATCATGTGCAGTATGCGCAAAGTGAATTCGGATTTTTGATACCGACCCTCCATCATGGATTATCTCCCCCTTTCGGACTCAGAATTTCCCTATTTTTCATTGTAAGTCGAAAAACGTTCTCACCTTAATACCTACATTTCTGATATTTGATATGTAGCTTCGTTATGATGTGCAAAGTGAATTCCGATTTTTGATCGGACCTTCCATCATGGATTATCTCCCCCTTTCGGACTTAGAATTTCACTATTTTTCCTCGTAGGTCGAAAAACTTTTTCACCTTAATACCTACGCGTCTGATATTTGGTTCGTAGCTTCGTTTTGATGTGCTGATGCGCAAAGTGAATTCGGATTTTTTATTATACCCACTTTTTTTGTAAAAAAAAACGGGTATATTGTTTTCGTCACGGGTGTCCGTCCGTCCGTACGTCCGTACGTCCGTCCGTACGTCCGTCACGTTTCTTGTAACTCGAAAAACTTTTTCACCTTCATACCTACGCGCCTGATATTTGGTATGTAGCTTCGTTATCATGTGCAGATGCGCAAAGTGAATTTGGATTTTTCATCCGACCCTCCATCATGGATTATCTCCCCCTTTCGGACTCAGAATTTCCCATTTTTTCCTCGTAACTCAAAAAACTTTTTCACCTTCATACCTACGCGCCTGATATTTGGTATGTAGCTTCGTTATCATGTGCAGATGCGCAAAGTGAATTTGGATTTTTCATCCGACCCTCCATCATGGATTATCTCCCCCCTTTCGGACTCAGAATTTCCCATTTTTTCCTCGTAACTCGAAAAAAAATTTCACCTTCATACCTACGCGCCTGATATTTGGTATGTAGCTTCGTTATCATGTGCAGATGCGCAAAGTGAATTTGGATTTTTGATCCGACCCTCCATCATGGATTATCTCCCCCTTTCGCTCTCACAATTTCCCATTTTTTCCTCGTAACTCGAAAAACTTTTTCACCTTCATACCTACGCGTCTGATATTTGGTTCGTAGCTTCGTTTTGATGTGCTGATGCGCAAAGTGAATTCGGATTTTTGATCCGACCCTCCATCATGGATTACCTCCCCCTTTCGGACTTAGCATTTGGGGAAAGTGGGTATATTGCGATGGCGCGCCATCGACTTTTTCTAGTTCAATATAATTCCAGCACAAAAATATTTACACAATTCCCTAACATTTGATTGGTCCGTAGCAAGTCTCTGTCCAAAATTTATATCCCAGTAAACTCCATGCCGAACTACTTTCAGTAACCGTCAGCCGCAGTTAAAATAATTCTTAAGAAAACGGAAAATAAACACATTTTCTCGATGAATTTATTTCAAATGCTGGAATTATAAGGAATGAATGGCCTTTTTGTGGAATTTATCGGCGATATAAACTTGGAAAAGTCACGGGAATACTGGACGAGGCCTTATACCCCGATAAAGTTTATACCCCGATAAATTCCACAAAAAGGCCATTCATTCCTATAGTATTACCTAGGATCTACTACTGTGTGCCAGATAATACTTGGGAAGATATGTATCGCCATATGTATTCGTACTACGACAATTAGGCGCGATGGGACTTTGTCCCTCGAGACTTCAGCCTGAGGTGATTGACAATTTTTGTAAATCTAATGAAATGCGTGTTTACAGCTAGGGGACGTTCTGTTAATTAGTAATCTTACTACCAGGTGTTTACAAAACAGCAAATAGCACCACACTCGTATTTTGAGTCATTTAGACGCCCCCTTTTTAGCTTGCCTGCACAAGAGCTTATGGTATACCCCCCGGCGGCGGCGGCGGCCACAAACTTAACCTTGGGGTAAATGTCTTATAACTTCAATTTCCTTTCATGGAACACCTTGTTATTTCATACATGCATTCCTCAGATGACCCTCTATCATGCTGTAGCAAATCCAAGACCCACCACCCAACCCTTACCCCAAGGTCAAGGTCACAAACTTAGCACATTCATAAACTTAACTTTGGGGTAAATGTTGTGTAACTTCTGTTTATTTACAGGGAACACCTTGATATTTCACACATGCATTCATCTGATGATACTCTATCGTGCTATAGCAAATCCATGACCCCCCCCCCCCCCCCACCCCTTTCCCCAAGGTCACAAACTTAGCACATTCATAAACTTAACTTTGGGGTAAATGTCTTATACCATCTGTTTCCTTTCATGGAACGCCTTGATATTTCATACATGCATTCCTCAGATGACCCTCTAGCATGCTGTAGCAAATCCATGACCCACCACCCAACCCTTACCCCAAGGTCAAGGTCACAAACTTAGCACGTTCATAAACTTAACATTGGGGTAAATGTCTTATAACATCCGTTTCCTTTCATGGAACGCCTTGATAGTTCATACATGCATTCCTCAGATGACCATCTATCATGCTGTAGCAAATCCACGACCCACAACCCAACCATTACCCCAAGGTCATGGTCACAAATTTAGCATGTTCATAAACTTAATGTTGGGGTAAATGTTATGTGTAACTTCTGTTTCTTTACAGGGAACGCTTTGATATTTCATACATGCATTCATCTGATGATCCTCTATTGTGCTACAGCAAATCCATGACCCCCCACCCCTTTCCCCAAGGTCAAGGTCACAAACTTAGCACATTCATACATGCATTCCTCATGTGAATAGCTATCATGCTGTAGAAAATCACCAACATAGTGCGTTCATAAACTTAATGTTGGGTTAAATTTTGTATGACATCTGTTTTCAGGGAGCGCATTGATATTTCATACATGCATTCATCTTAATATGCTATATCATGCTATAGCAAATCCACGACCCACCTTCCACCACTGACCCCAATGTCAAGGTCCACCAAACACCCCTTAACCCAAGGTCAAGTTATATAATATTCGTGTTTTTTATTGTCTTCATGTCTTCTGACAACTCTTGTATTATGTATTCATCGTGTACGGGCGGACGGACACAGCTTGTCCACGCAATAACTAGAGTTTACTTGACGGATTGTAACCAAATTCGGTATACATGTTTATCACGTTAAGATGAATAACTCTATTGGTTTTCAGTGAGTTATCAAGGGGAATATTGTGGCCTTCGGAACTCTTGTTCGAAAATGCAGTTCCCCCGGGGCGTTTAAATGGATGATTACGGTAGTTGTTGGTCTATCAGAAATTCAAACAAATCAACCTTTTAACCCTTCGAACACGGGAACCGAAAGTGTCGTCTGCTGTTTATCTTCTTTCTCAATAAAAACATGATCTGACAGTACTTTAGAATCATTTCCATTGGAAATGATTCTAAAGTGCTGTCAAACCATGATTTTGATGAGAATAATGGAAAACATAAAATAAACAGCAGACAACAAATTTTAAATTCAGCCACCAACCCATTCAATCCCACATGCCTTAATTCGAATAAATCAAATACTGTAGATCCATACCGAGCCGTCTCATTAGGATCTTCAGTATTTGCATGTATGTTATGATAGCTTTTTTTCTACACACCCATCTTAGAATAGAACAGTCTATAGACTTTGCATGTCCATGTACGGTGTACATGTAAGTATGTGGAAAGCAGAAATGATACGAGACACCTCATGTGATTTTGTACCTCTGCGTAATTTCATTAAATACGTTTTAACCCTTTCAACACCAAGTAACTTAATAGGATGTTCCATGCCAATGTTTCACGCTATTTCATTAATTTTGTTCATTCAAATTATCCCGTTCTTCTAAAAGGGTAATCTGTACGACGTTTAAAATTATTAACAAACAGTGGAGATCCTGATGAGACGGCTCGTTACGAGCCGGCTCATCTGGATCTGCACTGTTTGCAAACATTGTCTCTATAGAGGTCTGTGGTGTTGAAAGGGTTAATACAGAATTATTTTTCATAAATAAAGTCAAAAGTTCATGCTCGTGTACTCTGAACATTTTGTCAACTTTTGACGCCATTTACGGAAAATATTGTAGATGTTGTAAGCGTATTTCAGAGCTCCAGATAAGTTTTGTATCTAAAGAGCACACAGATTTCAAATTCAATGCGTAATTTACTTTTACAAATGTGTTATTGATTTTATTCCTTATTATTTGTTCCAAGTAAATTTCAACTACTCAATTTTCACATTGCTGTGTGTATTTTGTACTTCCACTTTTGATAATCAATGCGTATTCTGCTAAAATTAGTGAGTAAAATATGCCAATACGCACCTTATCTGGAGCTCTGTAGCCTATTTCACCAACATTGCAAAGTATTCTTTTCTAGCAAAGTATACTTTGAGGGAGAAATTTTCAATTTTAGGATAAATTAATAATTTTTTATTATACTGAATGTATTACATTATCACAGCCATTTTGGCTGTGATAATGTAATAAATTCAGTATAGTAATTCTGCATACTTTTAATCATCAAATATATGCAGTCATTAGTTCTATATGAAATAATGCATTTCGGGAAAAATAAATGATTACTCCCTCAAAGTATACTTTGCTAGAAAAGTAAAAGTATACTTTGCAATGTTGGTGAAATAGGCTACTGGTATTTCATGAAATTACGCAGAAGGTACAAAATCACATGGCGTGTGTCGTATATGGGTGAAACGGTTAACCAACCAATCCCTGTTGCAGATGATCCAACAGAATCAGGAGCGGTTTGTCTCAATGCTGAATGAGGAACAAGACGAAGCCCAGGGGGGCGGGGGCGGGGGCGGAGGAGGGGCTCCAGCGGGGGCGGGAGGTTCCCCTGGGGAAAACCCCGGCGTCGGATACATCAACGTCACACAGCAAGAAAAAGAAGCCATAGATCGAGTGAGTTGTAAACTGTGTATGGTTAAAATTAAGTTTAAACTTACAATGGTTACAAACAAGCGCGAGAGCACTTATACAAATGCTTTCATTGGCACAGATGAAGGCGTAAGGGCGGTCATTAATATGGGAGAAACCGAAGTACCCGGAGGAAACCCACTTGTTTGATCTGGCCACCACCATACCATCTCACATACTGCCCCGGTAAATTTTTTATAACAAATAAAATTGATTTTGTGTGATATTTAAGCTTTTTAGGTATAGCAGCTAGTGGTGGACCGATAGTATTCATGTATCGCGATACACTGCCAACTATCGATAGTTGACGATAGCTACATTGTAATTATTAACACATTTTCAATGAACGTGTTTTTGGTGCTAGAAAGAGGTAAATATTTGAAGTGATTTTTATAGGAACCTCTGGATTCGACATCCTAGGACATCGACAGTTTCTTTAACAATCATTAATGTGCACAAAAAACCCTATTGAACCGTTTGGCTTGTGCGCAGTTGATGGCATTTTTTTTAGTAACATATCAAACCGGAAGTTCGGAACACGAGCCGTGTCATGGGTTTTCACGACCATTTTTTTTCACTTCCACATCGAAAAAGGCAGCGTTACAGTAGAACAGGCCGTTTTTGGTGTAAAATTAAAGTGCAAAATTGTTGTTTAATGATGCCTCTGTGTGTTTGTGGGTCCTTGTAGATTCATTTTGAATATATGTTCAACAATTCAATACAAAATAATAATAATAAAAAAAGATTCAACTCCAAATCACAATGTTGTTATCAATCAAATTGCGCTGCATCATTATTATTGAGTATTGTGTATTTAGCGATCTTTTTTTGAGACACTAGATTTTCAATCCTCCCTACCCAAGCGCCCCCTCTTTCTGTCCACGGGCATTTTATTTTATTATTTGAAAACCTTCTGGAGGCCAATTAATTATGCAATATAACTAATTGATCTATTTAGTATTAAAGAAAAACGAGTAGAACATGCATACAACTAATTATAAACAGTGTTAAACACCACACAACAACTATGTATGGTGCACAACTTTGGCGGATATTCGGTTTACCATCGGACCAGCGGCACTTTTAACGGACATGTCAGACGGACCGACAACTTTCGCAGAGACTGTGTTTAAAATTTTGGGAGCATATGTTGGCATGTTGAATAAGAATTGCACATTATTAAATGAGATTTGCATGTATTAGCTACTTTTATGTATGTTTGTGCTACTGCTTTTATGGAAAGTCTAAATATACCCAACATAACTGGAAGCGGTGGTGTGAAGTTTTTAATTTACTCTCTTATTTAACTTACTGCATTTTTTAAATAACCAAATTGATAATGCAGTGATATCGAGCAAAGAAAGACCAATTCCTTTAATACCTGGGGCCCTGCTTTAATAAATTATTGTTATTTTTCAGTTAAAAGTGCTCGGATTCCCAGAAGCGTTGTGTATTCAAGCATATTTCGCATGTGAAAAAAACGAGGACTTAGCTGCGAACTTTCTATTAGGAATGGAGGATGATGACAGTTAATCATTGTACCGTGAACATCAGTGTTTGTTCGGTAACAAGCGCACGGCTGTTTGTAATTATTGCCGTCGGATCATCATATTATTTTTGGCGACGTTCAAGTGAATCGACCAACCGATTAGATTTTCTGCCATGTCGCAAATCCGTATTTCGGCGATTTTACAAGTCCTGATATTGTTCGTAAATGATGTCAAAAGTTGGCAAAATTACAGAGCAGATGCGGTATTTAATCTGTAATTTTTGTCAACGTTCGACGTCATTTACACGAGCTATCGCAGATATTTGGGATTTCAGAAAATTCTCGTTCGGAGAAAATCGAACACAGTGAGTCATATATGAGGCGACACAAAAGTGTACGTGCAAGTGGCAATCGTAATGCAGAACTCCAGATAACTTTTGTGTGAAAAGAGTATTATACCCCCAGATTTCAATTTAAATGCGTATTTTGCAGCGCCTCAGATAAGCTGCATATTTGCATAAATACCCAATTAAAATTGCCAAAAAACCCAATTGAAATCAGAAGTAGTGAGTATCAAAAAGCAATAACAGTTGTGTGGTATCTTTATCATGCTGTTGAAAACAATAAATAAACAGACCACAAATATAGCATATTTTTCTTATTTTCCATGAAAACACATCTTGGTATTTCCAATACATGTTTTAATTTTGAAGCAAAATATTCAAGAATTGCTGTCTGTTGATGTGTAAGCAGTAGTGTGATTTTATTGTACCCAATTAATACTTTGAAATACCCAATTGCTTCAGAAATGATGGAGTGGAAATACTCCATTACTAATTCCTTATCTGGAGCACTGCTATTGATTTTCTTCCTTATTACATAGGAAATAAATGATAAAAAACGCCAATATGCACCTTATCTGGAGCATGGTAACAAGCAATTAATTGCTAGCTTAGAATACCTAGGTTAGAATAATCACACCTGTCGATGTGATTATATTCGGTGCACAGCAACAATTGCTTGATATAACATGACGTTCATGTGAAAAACTATCAATTGCTTTTCATATGTAGAACATAAGAAAAGTTTATCACATTATATGGATTACAAATAACACATATCAAATTCATATGATTTCACATGAATTTAATGTGCAAATTTTCAATTACATTTTAAAAAAATTCATACATAAATCTTTCACATCGCATCAGGTAATTTTTCCTTTGTACCAGGGGCAGTGCTGGGGCCCATTTCACTAAACTTCATACGACTAAAATGTTCGTAAGTGCAAATTTAGGATCATCTGGAACTTTCAATTGATGGATTTACATTTATTGAGCATAGGCTGCAGCCTATGCTCAATAAATGTAAATCCAATAATTGTTTACAAGAAAACATTGTTAATGTGAAACTTGCATACTATCATCAATTTGCACTTACGAACATTTTAGTCGTACGAAGTTTAGTGAAACGGCCCCCTGGTAAACTACAGGGCCTGAAAATAGCACTGGTCCGAGGTCCTCAACCTGTGATTTTTTACGTGGGACCTTTGCATTATACAAACAACAAGTCTGCCGGACCAGTGATAAAATTGAAATTGCGATCATCGTTCAGTATGTTCAGTGGTGAAGTTGAATTAGTTGTGATTATCGTCTATCTGTCGAACATACAATGTATCAATGAAGTCTGGGCATCATGTATGTTTATTTATAATACACTTCATATGTAACTGATGGTGAATATCATCTGCTGACACTGTTATCCGAATGTCTCGGACCTTCTAAAATGTTCCTCAGACTTTTGACTTTTTCTTATTAGGTCCCGGACCTGCAGGTAAAAGCTGCTATTTTCAGACCCTGAACTACCTGACATTTTTCTCCGTTCTCGTGCTCGGAATTTGAGGAAGTTTGATTGGTTGGGGCTGAGCTGCACTCAATCTCGGCCAATTAAACTGCTTGATTTTAGGTATGGAGCTGGTTGAAAGGGTGTATAAGCACAGGCTAAGTGTTTTCACAGTTTGACAAATTGAGTGGATAGTTATCTGGATGCACAGCTTTTGAGACGGTGTATATACTTAACCCTTTCACCCCTAAGTAACTGGAATGGATTTAGATATGCTAATTTTCCAACCAATCCAATCGTCACAAAATGATTTTCTGACTAGTCCATTTATGAAAATGGGGTGTTTTTGTTGTCAAAAATGTTAAAATTACTTGCAAAAAGTGCAGATCCTCATGAGACGACTCGTCACGAGCCGTCTCATCTGGATCTACACTGTTTGCCAATACGACTATACAGGCCTGTGGTGTTGAATGAGTTATTGTCATTGTTACTGATCTGTGATTGGAGAAATGGGTTCATGACATTTGTGACCAGTGTAGACCCAGACAACCGCAGTCTGATCAGGGTCTGCATTGTTCGCCATTCAGTTGATGTAACGCCTGTCATTCTTCTCACAAACATAATATGTGGCTGTCACTGGAGAAATTTGGCTTATGGGTTTTGCGACTGTAGATCCAGATCAGCATGTTCATCGCTGTTTGCCATTCCATCAATGAAACACCCAGTATGCTTCTAACAAGCAATATAGATCGTTATCAGGCTACAGGATTGTGCTACTTGATCGGGAGCTACACTGGTCACCAACTAGAAGCCCCATTTCTCCTGTCACAGCCAAATATACCAGGCGGCAAGAGAGTAGATTGGATTACTAGACTGGCCACACATGCGACAATCCCTATTTTTCCAGTCCCCACCTCAGTTGTAAATATTGCCAAAATACCTATCGCACAGCGTAGGTTCTTGCATCCTTTCAGTTGGTATTAGAATCATGAAGGGCATTTCACTGGTGGATATATGGGCTGACCTGTAGCGTATTTCACCAACATTGCAAAGTATACTTCCCTAGCAAAGTATACTTTGAGGGAGAAATTTTCAATTTAAGGATAAATTAATTTTTATTATACTGAATTTATTACATTATCACAGCCATTTTGGCTGTGATAATGTAATAAAAGTCAGTATAATAATTCTGCATACTTTTAATCATCAAATATATGCAGTGGTTAGTTCTATATGAAATAATGCATTTTGGGAAAAATAAATGATTGCTAGATAAGTATACTTTGCAATTTTGATGGAATCGGCTACTGATACAATAAGCCATAGTGCACCGTTTCAGTCGGTCACTATCCCATATGTGACTGGTATTTATGGGTTATTTCATTTGCATATGGATATTTGCACGAGGTCCGCAGCGTGCGATATTATGCGACTGAGAATGGCATATATCCACATACAAATGAAATAACTTTTTTTTTTATTATATACATACATCACTCACAATTTATATATGCGCCTCAAAAATGATAAGAAACAGTGCTCCAGATAAGGAATTTGTAATTGAGTAGTGTCACTCCATCATTTCTGAAGCAATTGGGTATTTCAAAATTTTAATTGGCTAAGGTAAAATAAACTTCTGTTTACGCATCAACAGACAGCAATTACTGAATGGTTTACTTCGAAATGAAAGCATGTAGACAATTCTAATGAAATACCAAAATGTGTTCAATTGGGGTTTTGGCAATTTTAATTGGGTATTTAAGCAAATACGCAGCTTATTTGGAGCACTGAAGAAATATAAATAAAACAAGAAAATGTGGTCTGTCGGCACACGATTGCTCTAGTGGCAGATTAGAGAAACTGTAGCAAAGGAAATTAACCAAAAGTGATAAATATTTCTAAGCACAGTTGCGAAGGTCAAAAGGTCAAGGTCATATTAAGGACAGCATGGATGTGTGGCATTTGTCGTGTATTAAAGTAATCCTTCAAGAATTATAACAGAATTGAGAAACTCCGACAAACTTAATGTGTGAAAAAGTTCTAAGTTGTGAAGGTCAAAGAGTCGTGGTCATACTAAAGGCAGCATGGATGTGTGACATTTGTCCACAAGTATGATGTATTGAAATATTAAAGACTTCCATCAAGGAATATAGAAGTTATTACAGAAATGAGAAACTTCGGCGAACTTCTTAATGTGGGGACAAGTTCAAAACTGTGAAGGTCACATTAGGTCATATTAATGGCAGCATGGATGTGTGGCATTTGTCCACAAGTGTTCAAATATTTAAGTCTTCTACCGGGACTGGGGCATAATAAACAAATTTGTTATGCTTTAGAAGGAACAATTTTACAAGGTGAATGTAGTTCCGGCACTGACCAATATAAAGTCGCAAGAAAAATATTGACGGCTTGCTTGCATGGGAAATGAAAGTACATATATAAAAACTGCAATTACCTCGCATTACCGTTTTTCGCCCATATTGTTACAAAAAAATGCAAAATTTTCTTTAACCGACTCTGCAACCGAAATTTGAAGCAATATGCAGAATCTTTTTCGCTTTTTTTTACAAAATTATCATCTTTTATCATCTTGAACACAATATCTGAAAACTGTGACAATGCAACATATATACATGTATATACATGTACTGCCGCTTTTATTTTGGTATTTTTAGCTCACCTGAGCGAAGCTCATGTGTCAGAGCTATTGTTACCGCAATGTGTCTGTCATCCATCGTCGTCCGTCGTCAGCCGTGAACATTTTCAAACGTCTTCTCCTCGGTAACCATTGGGTCTATAGTCACCAAACTTCATGGTCATGGTCCTTAGGTAGGGGGATTACAAAATTGTTAAAATGACGTCATTACGTAATACAAGATGGCCGCCGTCTAAAAATAGCACAAATTCTTCAAAAATCTTCTCAAGAACCGCCAACCGGATTTCGACAAAACTTGGTAGGAATTATCGATGTACAATGCTCTTTCAAAGTTGTTAAAATGGTGAACCCGGGGTCAAAAATGGGCGTGGCCCGTGGGGTCAAATTGGGGTCAAATTTTACCGAATATGGTCATGTCATATATCAAATTGAAGGTATCAATGAGCGATCATTCTGGTGCATTTTTTGTCGAAATTGGATGGTTATGTCATCCAAGATGGCTGCCGAAAGGTCAAAAGGTTGTTCTTTTATTAGAGATTTCAAAATTCTTCTTCACATGAACCGCTTGGCCCATGGTAGCCAAACTTAAAAGTTATGGTCCATGGGTGAAGCCTTTTCAGATTTGTTAAAATGGAGGGCATCACTAATCCAAGATGGCCGCCGTCTAAAAATAGCATAAATTCTTAAAAAATCTTCTCATGAACCGCTAGCCTGATTTCGACAAAACTTGGTAGGAATGATCGATGTACAATGCTCTTTCAAAAGTTGTTAAAATGGTGACCCCGGGGTCAAAAATGGGCGTGGCCCGTGGGGTCAAATTGGGGTCAAATTTTATTTTTGACCGAATATGGTCATGTTATATATCAAATCGAAGGTATCAATGAGGCGATCACTCTGGTACATTTTTTGTCGAAATCGGATTGTTATGTCATCCAAGATGGCCGCCGAAAAGTCAAAAGGTTGTTCTTTTATTAGAGATTTCAAAATTCTTCTTCACATGAACCACTTGGCCCATGGTAGCAAAACTTAAAAGTTACGGTCCATGGGTGAAGCCTTTTCAGATTTGTTAAAATGGAGGTCATCGCTAATCCAAGATGGCCACCGTCTAAAAATAGCATAAATTCTTAAAAAATCTTCTTCTCATGAACCGCTGGCCTGATTTCGACTAAACTTGGTAGGAATGATCGATTTACAACGTTCTTTCAAAGTTGTGAAAATGGTGACCCCGGGGTCAAAAATGGGCGTGGCCCGTGGGGTCAAATTGGGGTCAAATTTTGTCGGAATCGGATTAAAATGGAGGTCATCGCTAATCCAAGATGGCCACCGTCTAAAAATAGCATAAATTCTTAAAAAATCTTCTTCTCATGAACCGCTGGCCTGATTTCGACTAAACTTGGTAGGAATGATCGATTTACAATGTTCTTTCAAAGTTGTGAAAATGGTGACCCCGGGGTCAAAAATGGGCGTGGCCCGTGGGGTCAAATTGGGGTCAAATTTTGTCGGAATCGGATGATTATGTCATCCATGATGGCCACCAAAAGATCCATTTATTCAAGATTTTGAACGTCTTTTTCTCAGTAACCACATGACCGATGCTGGCCAAAGTTCATAGCAAGTTAAGATCCTTGGGTGAAGCATTTTCAGATTTGGTAAAATGAGTCGTCGCTTAATCCAAGATGACCGCCATCTAAAAATAGCACAATTGTCCTATTCTCCTCTAGTGTTCATGGAGTCAGGTGAGCGAATTAGGGCCATCATGGCCCTCTTGTTTCTTTCATTTCTACCTTACCATTTTTTGTACTTTAGGGTTTTCAAAAGTGGCCCTTTTGAGCATTTTTGACACTTGGAATGGTCAGTTTTGCTATGCAAAGTTGTAAAATACATTAAAACTCTATTTCGCCATTATACATTTGTATTTGAACTTCATTGACTATTTTGACCCTTTAGAGCCTATTTAAAACACCACATACATGCATAAAGTATTTTAATATGTTCAACAAGTCGGAACTGCATAGAGACATTTGACAAGCATTTGTGACATGATGCATATCTCCAGTCCTGAGTTTTCACAATAACTACGCATATTCATGTATACTATACCTCCTTGTATGTACTTGTACATGTGGAACATCATCGTCTGTAGTCCACGTCTACTGCATAATTTTACAAACTCTATGGAATACATGTAACATGTTTGTCTTATTCATATTTAATGACAAGGCCATACCAAGTTCGTTCTCTGTTACATCTGCATGCGGGTAGGTTTTGGGAGTTGTGTGTAAAAACTTGTCCAATGCTGGCACCAATTCAAATTTATATTAAAAAATTCAACACTTTTGCACTCTGCAAAGGGTTGAGGAAGTTTTTAACATAAATTTACCTTTCCGTTTTTCAAGGCCTTGTTAGTTTTTACTGGATATGTAGGTAGGTTTTGGCCATCTGGGTGGACGCCTAACAGAGAAACAAAAAATGGCATGGCCTTATGATATTCGACTCGCCACAAGAAAATTAGGCCTTTTCACTAAACTTTGTACAAGAAGTGTTTGTACGAAGATTTTTATAATTTTACTTAACACATTTCTGTGGCTCACTAATGCTACCATTTTAAACATTAACACATGCACAAAATATTTCTCACCTGCTAATCTTCTTCGTACAATGTTTAGTGATGCGGGGCCCAAGACCGGTACATTGTGGGGTATAGCAGCACTAAACAGGTTTTACAGAAAGTGGAGATGCGAGTTTCTTGTTGCTGATCAAATATAACAATAACTCATTGATTCATATGTACGACCCTTGTGAAGAAATCACCTGTGACCGTGTTTGTGTTCTCTCTGTTGTTTGTTGGACTGAAAGACACTACCTGCACTGAAAGACACTGCCTGGATCAAGTTTTCATAGTAATTTTAACAAACCATGTGTGAATCCTGGTCACGGCACCAAATAAAAGCCCTATGTAATAAGATTAGGCCATACAAAGTTCTTCCTCAGATAAGCGTCCGTGTGCGGGTAGGTTTTGAGAGTGGTTCTATGAAAAACAAAAGAAACTGTGTAAGCTATTTTACACTATTTACTGGTGAAGTAGTATGAAAATTGATTTGGGACTTGTCTAAGTTTTAAATCCGCTCATGAATTTACACTTAGGTTATAAGTTTAATAGAGTGTTTTCTTATAATATAGCGGCAATTTAAATTTATGTTAAAAACTTTCTCAACCCTTTGCACACTGCAAAGGGTTGAGTAAGTTTTTCACATAAATTTACATTTTTTTCAGAGCCTTGTTTGTTTTTACTGGATATGTACCTGTAAGTAGGTTTTGGCTATTCTGGTGGACACTTAACAGAGAAAAAAATTGGCATGGCTTCTGTCCAGGCCATGATGTGCACTCTTAAGCCTGAACGTGTTCTGTAGCCGATTTCATCAAAATTGCAAAGTTTGCTTATCTAGCAAAGAATACTTTGAGGGAGTACTCATTTATTTTTCCCGAAATGCATTATGTCATATAGAACTTAACGACTGCATATATTTAAAGTATGCAGAATTATTATACTGAATTTATCACATTATCACAGCCAAAATGGCTGTGATAATGTAATAAATTCAGTATAATAAAAATTAATAAATTTATCTTTAGATTGAAATTTTTTCCCTCAAAGTATACCTACTTTGCTAGATAAGTATACTTTGCAATGTTGGTGAAATAGGCTACAGGCCATGATGTGCACTCTAAGCATGTGCTTGTTCTGTCTGCACATAAACTACCAGTGATCTTTAGAAGTGTATTTA
This sequence comes from Conchocele bisecta, assembly GCA_029237695.1. NCBI lineage: Eukaryota > Metazoa > Mollusca > Bivalvia > Lucinida > Thyasiridae > Conchocele > Conchocele bisecta. The sequence goes on along the minus strand of CM055268.1, from coordinate 121,146,795 downwards.
GTGGCTACAAGAGAAAACGGAGCATTGCTTTATAAGCAATGGCGTTTAGCCCCAGAACCATGGTCGTCTGTATAGATGATTGCAGGGGCAAATAATGTTGCAAGTACAATTCGCTCCCATACAGGTACATTCCCGTCTTTATATGACCTTGCTGTTGAATGGAAAATTCCCAATCAATCGATCAATGGCCCAAGATTAGCCGTCAATTCAAGTTGGCATTTAACCTGCTGCATTTGTGGGAAAATCCCAAAATCAGAACGGAATACGGGATCAAACCCGTTGGCCCGGCCTTAAATGACCTTAGCTGTTGATAGGCCGTTAAACACTAACAAAGTAACGGAACGGAATATTTACATTAAAATAAATACAGATTCGGCCCTGAATTTAACGATCGGTGTTCATCCTTACCGGAATCGCGACCGGAGACCTGTTATGGCCCTCACATACGTTGTTGGCATTCTTGTATGTGACCGTTGAATCTGGTTATACCCCTTATGTGAGTATTACGATTATTCATAATCCTACGACAATAATTAGGGGAAGGGGCCAAGTGACTTTGGTGTGGTATGGACCTAAAAGTTATTCTAATTTCAGGGCTGAATATATTTTTTTTACGTAAAGATTTTCCCTCAATGCAACAGGTTAAATGTGGTATCGAACCTGTTGACCTTAGCTGTTGATAGGCTGTTAAACACCCATCAGTCAATCAATCCCCTAAAAGTAATACCGGTAGGATTACTCTCATAAGTGCTATAAACTCTCGCATGCAAGAAATCCAAAGACATACCCGAGGGTCCAACCAGTAGCCTATTTCATCAAAATTGCAAAGTATACTTATCTAGCAAAGTATACTTTGAGGGAGTAATCATTGATTTTTCCGAAATGCATTATTTCATACAGAACTAACGATTGCATATATTTGATGATTAAAAGTATGCTTGCTTATTATACTGAATTTATTACATTATCACAGCCAAAATGGCTGTGATAATGTAATAAATTCAGTATAATAAAAATTAATAAATTTATCCTTAAATTGAAAATGTCTCCCTCAAAGTATACTTTGCTAGATACGTATACTTTGCAATGTTGATGAAATCGGCCCCAGGTCTCCGGTCTGGATTCCGGTAAGGAGGAATCCCGATCGTTAAATTACCCATCACATTCTCCCAACCAACCACCACACTATGACTGGAGAAATGGGGCTTATGGGATTTGTGACCAGTGTACCTCCTGATCAAATAGCACACTCCCGTAGCCTGATTACGATCTATATTGCCTGTTAGAATCATGACGGGTGTTTCATTGATGGAATGGCGAACAGTGTAGGTCCTGATCAGACAGACTGATCTGGACCTACATTAGTCGCCAATCCTATAATTGCCATTTCTCCAATCACAGCCACGTATTTTGAATGCTCTCGATCACTGTTACACGTCTGTGTTGGATAGAAATCGTCAGTGATGGCGGTTATTGGTATACCTGCATATATAAGTTGTACACGATGCTACACTTGGTGTACATGAAATGTGTACTTCGTTAACGTTTGTATGAGAGAGATGCTGAGCTGTTTTCATTACATGAATTGATGAAATAAATAAATTTTTGAAACACCAAGTACATATTGTAATTGTATGTATGGGGCTGCCGACAGATTAAATCGGGGATTTTACACGAGAGGATTTAACCCTTTGAACCCGAAAGCCCGCTATATACAAATTGAATGTAGACCTCTGAACGGTTTGTTTACACGAATAAGCACTCTCGGACCGCGAGACCGGTCCGAGATGTGTTTATTCATGCAAACAAACCTATTGTTCACCTCTTTAGAGCGCATGTGTAAATCTAACACATTTTGAGAAAAATAAAAAGAAAAAACATTTTTTTTTAAATAATTATTGAAAATTGTGTGAAACCAAAAAAAAACACTTTTTTTTTCGGGCGGATATTTTGAAAAAATATTGGCCAGAAATATATAAAAAGTGTTGTATAATAAAACAATTATTGTCTTTTGAGTCGGTGAACATGAGATTTACGGACCTTCGAAAAGTGATGTTCACCTCCTCCTTCGGCGTCGGTGAACATCACTTCTCAGGTCCGTAAATCTCATGTACACCTCCTCAAAAGACAATAATTGTATAATGGTGAATAGTTGATGAACCGACAGTCTACAGCTAAGTGAAAACATGAAAAATTATATAATAATAAAAACTTGCTTGAATTTTGCATGGTGGGGGTGGGGGGGGGGATATTGCATAATAGGTTAGTAACACCTTTCATTTTTGTCTCACCCACGATAGTGGAAAGTTAAGACATAGCGGTCATTGGGACGTACATTTTGGACATAGCCAAATTTCCCATATCTCTTGATCCCTTATTCAGATCATTGTTAGCCGGATCATTACCAAACTTTATCAATAGCTTCCTCACATTGAATAGCTATCCATCCAGTGTTATTCGGGTGACATTCACCTTCACCCTGGTGACCTTAACCTTTGTGGGACGTAAATTTTGGACGTAGCCAAATTTCCCATTAACTCTTGATCCGTTACTCGGATCATTACCAAATTTCATCAATCGCTTTCTTACATTGATGGCTATCCACCCACTGTCATTCGGGTGATCTTGATCTTCACCTTGGTGACCTCAACTTTTGTTTCAATAATTTTATACATATATCCAAATGTTGAATACCTCCTGATCCGTTAGTCGAACTTCATCAATAGCTTCCTCACATTGATAGCTATCCACCCAATATCTCATTCGGATGACCGTGACCATGGTAACCTTGACTTTCATGTCAATAAGTTTTCTCGTGATTCGAGTCCGATCATCTCCAAACTTCATCAATAGCTTATTCACATTGATGGATATCTGTCGGTGTAATTTGGCTGGCTGACCTTCACCTTGGCGACCTTCACTTTGGTTTCAACAACTTTGGACATACGTCCAAATGTTGAATGGAATGGAATGGTGCTTAATGGCCCATCAACACAAAAGAGTATCATTTAGGTTAGATGTGGTAGGCTCCAAATGTTGAATATCTCCTGATGCGATGGTCATATCATTACCAAATTTCATAAATAGCTTCCTCACATTGATAGCTATCCATTTAGTGTCATTCCGATGACCTTGACCATCAGCTTGGTGACCTTGACTTTTGTGTCAATATTTTTTTATGTACGTCAAAATGTTGAATATCTCTTGATCCATTAGCTGGATCATTACCAAACTTCACCATTAGCTTCCTCCTTCACATCGATGGATATTCAACCCAGTGTCATTTGTGTGACCTTGACCTTGGGATGGTGCTTTGTTTTGCATACAACACATGTCTGACCACCCAAGGTCCAGATCACTGAGGACTTGTGTTCACCTTGTAAGACAACATTTTTTATTTGTTTTTTTGTAAGGCAAATGCGTTAAAGTTATTGTTTTTTCACAATATCTCTTTAACCCCTTGCCAGACTTTGATAATATTTCACATCAATCTTTGTCTAGGGATGATGCTTCATTATGCACACCCCCAACCCATCCAAATTCTCAAGGTCAAGGTCATTTATTTACTTTTAATGTTCACCGGTATTGTAACAGAAATGCGTTAAAGTTATTGTTTTTTCACAATATCTCTTTAACCCCTTGCCACACTTTGATAATATTTCACATCAATGTTTGTCTAGGGATGATGCTTCATTACGCACACCCCCACATCCAAATTATCAAGGTCAAGGTCATTTATTTACTTGTAATGTTCACGGTCAAATGCCTCGGCAGGCGCGATACCGCTTCCGTGGCGGAATTCTTGTTTTATAATACATGTATGTGTGTCTAGGGATGTTGCTTAACTTTGCATACGACCCACATCCGACCGCCCAAGGTCAATGAGGATTTCTGTTGTTTTTTATGCCACCGGGTTTCGAAGAAACGGGTGGCATATAGTGTTTGGACCGTCCGTCCGTCCGTCGGTCCGTCCGGGCACACATTAGGGTACTTATGTGGCTAGCCCCACAGGGTTATGGACTTGGTAAAGGATAGGGTTGGTTACAATTAGCCACCTAAAAAATCCTTTTATGTGGCTAAAAATCGTTTTATGTGGCTAATATTTAACATGTGATAAGCCACATAAGTATAGTACTGTAAGAACGTCCGTCCGTCCGTCCGTGCGGGCACACATTAGGGTACTTATGTGGCTAGCCCCACAGGGTTATGGACTTAGTAAAGGATAGGGTTTGTTACAATTAGCCACCTAAAAAATCCTTTTATGTGGCTAAAAATCGTTTTATGTGGCTAATATTTAACATGTGATAAGCCACATAAGTATAGTACTGTAAGAACGTCCGTCCGTCCGTCCGTCCGTCCGGGCACACATTAGGGAACTTTTCGGTTAACCAATTTGTCACAGTTTCTCAAATATGCTGCAGGTGGCATCTGCGTTCGACAGACGCATTTCTTGTTTTATTATTATCAAGGTTGCCAGCGAGGGGATTAGCTTCGTTTAACGAAGGTCATATTGGACCGGGTTTACAGGGTCAAATCCCATATTTCACCTGTTGTGCTAGGGTGTGGGGGGTGGGGGGATTCCCAAATCAGAACTGAATATTTACAGAAATAATATGTATTCAGCTCATAAAAATAATACAATTAGTAATTATCTTACTACTTTTATAATAACTGAATTCAGCTCAAGTACCAGAAAGCCAAAAAATGTATCCGAGGCCAAACCAGAGATACCGTAATAGGATTATGTTGAGGATGAAAACCACCATTAAATTTACACTTCGCATGCTCGCAATCAACCGCCCAGGGAAACAATAACGGGAAATTAATCCAAAATGTTAAAGGGGGAATGCATTTGCAACAGTTGTAGATGGTACGGGTGGAAACTGGATGCAAAGGTAATCAGCCCGATTTTGTCTGTTTGTTGGGGTTTAACAGCTACGGTCATTTAAGGTGGGTCAATGGGTTTAGTACTAAATCCCATATATTACCTGTTCAAGTACATGTACAAATGGGGGGAAAATCCCAAAATCAGAACTAAATATGTACAATAAAAAAAAAATATATTCAGCCCTGAAATCAGAATAATCCTGATCTGATGCCAGGTCCTCGCCACACCAGAATCACTTTCCGAGTCAGATCATATGTGGCTGTGACTGGAGAAATGGGGCTTATGGGATTTGTGGCCAGTGCAGATCCTGATCAAATAGCATTCGCATGTAGTCGAATAAAAAGCTATATTGATTGTTAGAAGGATGGGTGGTTCATTGGTGGGATGGCAAACGGTGCAGATCCTGATCAGACTGTGCGGATGCACAGGCTGATCTGGATCTACACTGGTCGCAAAACCAATAAGCCCCATTTTTCCATGGTGCACATCCTGATCAGACTGTGCGAATGCTGGTCGCATAATGTACAAGTCCCATTTCTCCAGTCACAGCCACATATATGAGAGTAAAGTGAATAGATTATACAGTAGTCTAGAATTACCAAGTAAACATTGTGTTACTTATGTGGTATAATGAATTATTAAATGTTCAGGACGACCTTGTGGATTCAGTCGCATTTGCTCCACTGCACACACTTCGTATATCCTAGACCAGGAAACGATAATAACTTATATGTGGTTGTGACTAAAGAAATGTGACTAGTACGTTTTGCGACCAGTGTAGATCCAGATCCAGATCTGCACTGTTCGCCATTCCATCAATGAAACTCATGGTTCTAACAAGCAATATAGATAATGATCAGGCTACATGAGTGTGCTATTTGATCACGATATCCACTGGTCACACACATCCTATGAACCCCATTTCTCCGGATACCGCCACATATGTAGCTTAAAGTTTGTCCTAATTTCTCAATTTAAAGTACGTTTCTCAAGAAGATTTAGTAGCCCGTGAGCCAGATACCGAAACCCTCCCCCCCCCTGTGGGATTTTTGCAGACATATTTTTCCTAAAACTACATTCAATTGCGAGTGTTATGCCGTATGTCTGCGCTCTGTAACCCGCTGGATGAACATATGGCGCCATTTTGAAGTAGGTCACCCTCGGACTTTTTCCCATCTTCATAAATCACATTTTTAACTAAAAATTGACCAAATTATATCATTTTAATTACATAAAGTAGTATTTTTGCACTTTTTCAGAGATGTTGGACAATATGGAATCTAATAAGGTACACTTAAACAAAATCTGATAATCCAGAAGTCAAATTTTACGTGTTTGATTACCCCACCCACCCAATTTCAATGGTAAAATATACATGTTAATAACTTTATGCAAACGTGGTATTTTTCATATTATCAATGTTAATGTAAGCTAGGAGTGTCTATTAAACATATCCAATGCAAATACGCCCAATTTTTTTGTGTCTACTGCAAAATATACAAAGTGAAAAACAACACATTTTTACCATTCCCCACCCACTAATTTTACAATGGTTATTTCACCGGTATTCAATATTATGCAACGTCAGATCCTTAAAACCGGTTGCTATGGACAGACAACTAGTTACATATTTATTAGTATTGTCTATGCAGACTGCAGATACTATTTGTCGAATGTTCGTCCGTCTGTACGCACGCTTCTTAGCTTCTTAAATATTAATTGACTGCATCGATTGGGAATAATGTACACATATTAATGTAGTTCGAGGCATGTGATCATTATCGTCAACAGGAGTTAATATACGATAATAGTTATCCATTTGTACATAGATTTCTTCTCCTTTTTTTACAATATTCAGTAATGGTGTTAATATCGTGCATCAAATATGCCTGACGGAGGAAGAAAATCCTGAAAGCTAAAAACAATTTTTTAAGATAAAATAATAAAACCATGTTTTGTTTTCACTTCGCTATCCGACATAAGATGAAACCATACATATAATGGATGAAGTTGGATCAATTTGTTAATTATGCAATTTCAAAATGGCCGCCACATTGATAATTTATATATATGTATACAGCAATATATCGCTCGATATGATTGTGGAGATGGACATAATGGTCTATATCATTTGTAACTTCCTTATTATTATATTGAGGTGGCGGAGCAGCCTTATAATCTGGTGGAACATCCTTATGTCGTGCTGATACATCCTTATACATGTAGTGTGATGCAACTGCCTTATATTGTGATGGAACATCATTATAGTGTGGTGGAACCACATTATGTTGTGGTGAAACTGCCGTATAATGTGATGAAAATGCATTATAGTGTGACGAAACTGCCTTATATTGTGGTGGAACTGCCTTATTTTGTGAGGAAACATATGTATAATGTGATGGAGCATCATTATATCGTGGTGGAACATCCTTTGAGAGTGGTGGAACATTCTTATATTGTAATGGAACTGCCGTATACTGCGTGATAACTGCCTTATAGTGTGGCTGAACATCCCTATATTATGGTGAAACTGCCTTATAATGTGGTAGAACGGTCTTATATTGTAATTAATTTGCCTTATATTGTCACTAAACATCATTATACTGTGGTGGAACGTCCTTATAGTGTGGTGGAACATCATTATATGGTGGTGAAGCCGCCTTATAATGTGGTGGCACTGCCATATAGTGTGACGACACTGTCTTATATTGTGGTGGAACTGCCTTATATTGTGACAAAATATCTTTATATGGTGGTGATGTATCCTTATATCGTGATGCAACATCATTATATAGTGGTGGAACTGTCTTATATTGTAATTAATTTGCCTTATAGTGTGGTGGAAGTGCCTTATATTGTTATGAAACACCATTATAATGTGGTGAAACATCCTTATAGTGTGGTGGAACATCATTATCTTGTGGTGAAACCGCCTTATAATGTGGTGGCACTGCCGTATATTGTGACGAAAATGTATTATAGTGTGGTGAAACTGTCTTATAGTGTGAGGAAACATAATATTCTGTGGTGGAGCATCCTTATATTGTGATGGAACAGCCTTATATTGTGACGGAACATCCTTATAGTGTGACGGAACATCCTTATATTGCGATGGAACTGTATTATAATTTGTTGGAACTGCATTATAGTGTGGTGGTACATCCTTATATTGTGGTGAACTGTCTTACAGTGCAAGTAATGTTCCTGATATTGTGATGGAACATCTTTATAATGTGGTGAAACTGCCTTATAATGTGTTTTATCTGCCTTATATTGTGATGAAACTGCTTTATATTGTGGTGGCACTGCCTTATAGTTTGAATAAACATATTTATATCGTGGTAGAACTGCACTATAGTGTGATTAAACAGTATTATGTTGTGATGGAGCATCCGATATTGTGGTGGAACACCCTCATATCGTGATGGAACAAGCTTATGTTGTGATGGAAAAGGCTTGTAGTGTGATGTAACATCCGTATAGTGTAATGGAACATCCTTATATTGTACCGGAACTGTCTTATAATGTGGTGGAACATCACTACATTGTGGTGGAACGTTACATTGTGGCAGAACATCTTTATATCTGATTGATATAAAAGTGTGATGCTCCATGCAAGTCTTAATTTAGTTAGATCAAACATGACGCAAGAGACCCTAACATTTTATCACATGTTTGTACTGCTACACGTCGATACTCTATGGAGATACATCTATCTTAACTTAACCATCATGATATCAATATAGCCCTCTCTTCAAATAGTAGTAGCTGCATCATTTATTTGGCCAGTGTGAATTATTTTATTGCATACATCCAAATAATGTAGCACGAGTGTAACATCAAATTAAATGAAGTACAATATATGCCTCCTCACTTCATATACTGTACATTTAATTTAATATAACTAATGGTGTTACTATTTATACACATAGCTGTGGTTTTGTTAACTAATCAATGTTGAATGATACAAATGCTAATAATCAACATAATTAACTGATAATAGACAGATGTCCCGGATTACGTAATACCTTGATTTCATTTGCAACCATGAATCATCAATCTGTTCACTTACAAGTAACAGGGTCGTACTATTACCATGTATTTCAGAGTATTAATAAGATTAAAAATGGTTCTGTAAGTATTAATTAGACAACTGGTGCAGACAGTGAAAATTCCTACTACTATGCGAACCTAATTTGATTTGCAATTGTCACTACACATGCCTGATGATCATATACATGATTCACATGTATACTGTATTTAAATGTTATTAATACTACCTAATGGTGACTATTGTGATTGTCACTGATTGTGTCAATCAATCAACCAATATAATAGATTCTTTCAATCATCACAACCAGTCAGCAAATGTTTTAAACATGTTTTTGTGCATTTTTATACAATTTGAATTGCTGAGAAAAACATGATTTTTTATTGTGATTTATGAAAATAAACATATTAGGCGGCCATTTTGAATGTATAACAACATTATTGTATCATGGAACATGACTGTGAATGCTAAGCAAACTATATTTAGGTCAATTTGTATTATAATATATGACCATTGCGTGTTTTATAGCATCTTCGAAATTCCAGACAGTAGTAAATATGTAGTTTATGGCGGCCATTTTGAAATATTTTGAGAGTTATGATATTTAAAGGGATTACATGTTCCTTTCACAGGTATATATAAGTAATGCAATGAAAAATAAGTGCATTTTAACATCATTACAGTTTTGTAATAGTTCTCAATAATAGTTATATTGAAAATAATGTTGAAAAATGCCAATTTTGGCGGCCATTTTGGAAATTATTGGTTTAGTATGATGTAATGATGTATAATGTCCATTGTATACCATTCAGTAACCAATTTGGCAAAACATCGTAGCTATTTACAGGGTTTGTACTTGCCTAAATATCAATTAACAGTCATAATATAAACGGCTCAAAATGGCATGGCGGCCATCTTGGAAAATGGCCGCCATTTGTTCATCCAGCGGCTTTTTGAGCGCAGACATTCAGGATTAATAGACAATAGGCTACTGAATCTGAAAATCATAGTCACCAAAAATCCCACAGGGGGGGGGGGGGGGGGGGGGGAGGGGGGGGGGGGGAGGGGGGGTTATTGGTGGCTCAAGGTCTATAGTATATTATTCGCATGTTATTAGCTAAAACAGGATGTGATGAAAACCTGTTATATGTAGCATTAAATTTTGTTGGTGTATTTCTCAAAGAAAGTTGAAATTTACATGCATGGAAATTCGCAAAGAAAGAATATTTACATGTCAATCACATCATATTTGCTACCCCAGTGATGAAGTGATGAAGTGATGAAGTGATTATAGGAATGAATGGCCTTTTTGTGGAATTTATCGGGGTATAAACTTGGAAAAGCCGCGGGAATACTGGACGAAGGCCGGAAGGCCTCGTCCAGTATTCCCGCGACTTTTCCAAGTTTATATCCCCGATAAATTCCGCAAAAAGGCCATTCATTCCTTATAATTCCAGCATTTGGAATCAACGTTAATTTTTTGCGTTTGGCTATGTTTCTAAAACTTAACGCTCAGCTTAATTTGTTGTAACTTCCGTTTCCCTCAATGGAATGCTTCAAATACATGCATTTGAAACAACATCCCGCATCATTCTACAGAAAGCCCAGGTTGCCCGCTAACCTCACAGGTGAAGGGCTTAGAAAATTCCGGGTTTGGAAAACTTAACGCTCAGTTAAATTATTACAACTTCTGTTTCACTTGATGGAATGCTTTAATACTTCTTAGGTGTAAACTATAGCAACATCCGGCATGATTCTACAGAAAGCCCATGGTGCCCGCTAACCCCAAGGTCAAGGTCACGGGTTTAGAAAATGCTCAGTTTTGAAAACCTAACGCTTGGGTTAATTTATTGTAACTTCTGTTTCCCTTGATGGAATGTTTTAATATTTCGTACATCAAAAATGTCTAGTATAGAAATTTAGCTTAGGTGCCAGGAGATACATGTCGTTGGCGGCATTCTTGTTTGTGTTTAGCTGTGTTTGTTGGAAAATAAGTGTTTTGGTTTCAGTTTATTATCCCCTCGCGTAGCGAAAAGGGGATATAGGGATGCAAAAGTTGTCTGTTCGTTCGTCTGTCCATCACAAAAATTAACATTGGGGTTAATCTGCAATAACTTGTTTCCATTGATGGAATGCTTTAATACTTCATAGGTGTATTTGTAACATCGTCCTGCATCGTTCTACAGAGAGCGTATGGTGCCTGCTAACCCAAAGGTCAAGGACACCTAGAAAAAGTTTTGTTTCGAAAACTTTACACGTACTTCATTATAAATTCTCTTTCCCTCAATAGAATGCGTTAATATTTCATAGGTGTATTTTTAACATCTCACATCATTCTACAGAAAGCCCATGGTGCTCACTAACCCCAAGGTTATTACAAGCTCCTTATGTACTATCAAACTGTGCCAGGCGGGACATTTTGCTCCATGGAGCTCTTGTTGCATTTTAAAGCCATTTGTATGTGTTGACGGGATAAATAGAATAGTAGGTTAATGCCATGAATGGGAAAAATATCTGGCGAGGGACGGAAACGGGATGTGCTTGGCAGAGCCTCGCCCATCCCGTTTCCTAAGCTTTGCCATTTAATGCACTAACGTACTATTCTCTATATATAATGCAATACAAGTCCAATGGTGTTTCCACAGGCTACATGTATCAAGCAATCACCTTTGGAGTTGGGAGCATAGGGTTTCAATAAAATTACGACACGACATTGTGGCTGTGGGACTATTTTATTGGTGTGATTCACAGTTCGACACATACAATGTAATACAATGTAATACATATTTACACCAGTGTTAACAGAACAGACATGTATTGGCCTCTTAACGAGATAATCTGGCATACTGCAGGAGATATACTTTCTGAAAATGATGTTTCGAAAAAATAATATTTTCCACAGATTATAAAGTACATGTATGATCATTGCATGTCAAAAAATAAATACAGAGAATAAATAATAATGTCTGTTAACATTTTAAGGAAACACGGTTATCGCCCCTGATATCAGTGTGGAAATTTACGTCTGATATAAAATGTATTTTGTGCCCCTAAATATACAAGGTCTGTTCCATGCTCATTTCTGGACAATTTTATTAATTAGACTAGGGACATTTTGAAATAAAAAATATCTGAAAAATACTGACGAACACTGCAGGTCCCAATGAGACGACTCGCTACGAGCTGGCTCATCTGGATCTACATCTGGATCTACACATTATGGCTGTATATACATCATTCATATTTATTACGCTAGTGTATAATGATTTTAATACACTGTGTTATTACGCTTCAAAAGCTCCTTTTATGCAACATAGCATATTACCTCTTCACAAGCCTCCGATAAATCACATGTTGTTTCCCTCACATATATTTAATAAAGCTTTGCAAAATATTATATGAGACACGCCATGTGATTTTGTACCCAAAAAATGTGTGATTATTCGTGAAAAATATTTACAGAAACTGCGATTTTTTCTGTAAATGACGTAGGAAATTGACGAAATAATCATAGCAAATACGGAAATGAAAATTTTGTACACTTTCAATGTCAATACAGAAAATATCGTAAATTTTTCATGAGATATTGCACAACTTCCTGGGTAAAAAATCACATGACTTGGCTCATATGTTAACAGAAGCATTAAATGCTGACAAAAGCAACTATATGTGCAAATATGGAAAATTATTTTTATGCTAGTACATGAAATGTAGAACCCAATGAAAGATTTGAAAACTCGGCTAAATGCAAAATCAAAGAGGTTTGTGTGGTTATGGGAAAGTAATGGTTGCTAAGGAGGTAAATCATGCAATAGTGCATCATAGTGTCCGTGGTATGTGCAGTAAAATATCAAGTGAGAAAATAATTGCAAACAGCAAATTGTATTCATATGTTTCCCAAAATATTGTTTGTTTGTTTATTGGTGTTTAATGGCTTATCAACAGCTAAGGTCATGTAAAGCTGGACAAACGGGTTCGATCCCGTTTTAACCTGCTGCATTGGGGTGGGGGGGGGGGGGGGTGGGGGGGGGGGGGTGAATCCCAAAATCAGAACGGAATATTTACATCGAGAAAAAATATATTCAGCCCTGAAATTTATTTAATAGTGTTTAACGGCCTGTTAACAGCCACGGTCATTTTAGGCCGGGTTAACGGGGTGAAATCCCATATTTCACCTGTATGGATGAAATCCCATATTTCACCTGTATGGATGAAATCCCATATTTCACCTGTATGGATGAAATCCCATATTTCACCTGTATGGATGAAATCCCAAAATCAGAACTGACTATTTACAGAAAAAAATATATATTCTGATCTGGTGTCAGGTCCTCACCACAACAGTTTGTTTGTTTGTTTGTTTGTTTATTGGTGTTTAACGGCCTATCAACAGCTAAGGTCTTCCTTATTTTGTCTCACAATAAAAACATGGATTGGCAGTACTTCAGAATCATTTCCAATTGGAAATGATTCTAAAATGTTGAAAGACTATGTTTTAGTGATAAAATTGGAAAGTAAAAAAATAATCAGCAGACAACAAAATTTAATTCAGAATTGTAAGGGTTAACATCCACGCAATGCAAAACAATAAATAATGCAAAAATGATGAAATAATACTACATGTATTTATAATGAAGTGTGTCTGTTTCATTATGACAAATACACGTAGAAGCTTGGGACACACTCTTCTACAGAGGACATGGATTTCTTTTTATTAATTCATTCCCACGAAATGACAATTCGTTCCCTCAATTTCATGAAATGAAAATTTGTTCCCTCAATTTAACAATTTGTTGCCTCGAAATAACAATTCGTGGAACGAATTGTTAATTCGTGGCAACGAATTGTTAAATCGAGGGAACAAATTGTTATTTCGTGGGACCGAATTAATAAACAAATAATTCTACGTCCCCTGTGGGGTTCCGTACTCTTCCAACGTTTCGGCACAAGGCCTTTATCAAAAAATTAGTGTTAACTATCGCTGGTGGTTACCGAAGTATTGTATAATATAATACCATACATAAATGTAGTCTCAAATTGATTTACCTTATGTATTTAAGTATGGGTACTGGTTCAAATAGTGCCGGTGGGAGTATGTGATGGGTAATTTAACGATCGGGGTTCATCCTTACTGGGACCCCGACTGGAGACCAGGGGCCCGTTTCACTAAACTTCCTACGACTAAAATGTTCGTAAGTGCAAAATTATGATAGTCTGTAAATTTCACATTAACAATGTTTTCTTGTAAATAATTGTTGGATTTACATTTATTGAGTATAGGCTGCATATGCAGCCTATGCTCAATAAATGTAAATCCATCAATTGAATTTGCAGACGATTCTAAATGTGCGCTTACGAACATTTTAGTCGTAAGAAGTTTAGTGAAACGACCCCAGGTTTGGCCCTCACATACGTCTTTGGCAGTTTGTATGCGACAGTTGAATCTGGTTATACCCCTTATGTGAGTATTACGATTATTTGTAATCCTATTTTAGGGGAAGGGGCCAAGTGACTTTGGTGTGGTATGGACCTGTCAGGTTATTCTAATTTCAGGGCTGAATATATTTTTTCTTGATGTAAATATTCCGTTCTGATTTTGGGATTTTCCCGTTTGCCCGGCCTTACATGACCGTAGCTGTTGATAGGCCGTTAAACACCAATAAACAAACAAACAAAACTGGTTCAAATAACCATCAATACCTGGCAAAGTAGTCAGAAACACTTTTTTATGATGGCGGGCAACATACGAGTCTGGCTCTGGAAATACCTCTCTTATCGCTTCGTCGATTTTCGTTGATATTAATTTCAAATATTAGCCATACCTTCAGAAAATGACGTAGAAAATTTACAAAATATTCAGAGCTCTGATTTTTTTGGCAATTTTCGACATGCACAGAAAAGATTGCATTTCCCCGAAATAATTCCGTGAAAGACAGTGATGCAATAAAGGGGTGGGGGAGGGGGCGCACATTTCCTTAGCTGGGTTCATATTATGTGGACTTGTTAATTGCGTTTTATCCCACATAAACTATTGCTCATTGTCAACGTCATGTACAGAAGATATAGATTCTGCATATAAATATCAAATGGGGTAAATCCTAAAAATGGACTTCCCATATATGAAACACGCCGTGTGATTCTGTGCCTAAGAACATGTTCATGAAACAGAAACTGTGATATTTTCTATAAATGACGTTGAAAGTTGACAAAATTTTCATAGAAAATTTTGTCAACTTTCGACGTCATTTAAGTAAAAAAATATTGTAAATTCAGTAAATATTTTTCATAAGATATCGCACATGTTCTTGGGTGCAATCACATGGCGTGTCTCGTATCAGTTTACAAAATATTCATATACCTCCGTTGGTATACAAGGTCACATATAACATTACAATGATCTAATAACAATCAACATAAGCAAATGTAACAAATAATAGTAATAAATGCACTGACTAAAGCAACAACAATGATTTAATTAATTAATGATCACAATAAAAATAACAACATTTACAAAATAAATCTATCGGCACACTTTTACTTAGAAACAATACGTTGTACACGTACTAAATGACATATTTTTAAGCTGATATGAGACACGCCATGTGATTTTGTACCTAAGTTTGTTTGTTGGGGTTTAACGGCATATCAACAGCTAAAGTGATTTAAGGCCGGGTCAATGGGTTTAGTACTAAATCCCATATATTACCTGTACAAGTACATGTTCAAGTACATGTACAAATGGGGGGAAAATTCCAAAATCAGAACTGAATATTTTCAATAAAAAAACTATATATTCAGCCGTGAAATCAGATTAATCCTGATCTGATGCCAGGTCCTCGCCACACCAGAATCACTTGGCTCCCTCCCAAAAGCAATAGGATCAGCAATAATTTTACTACTTTTGTAATGGGCAATAACCCAATTCAACTCCCAGGTACCAGGCAAATTGTGATCCTTATAAGGAGGAACCCACCCCTACGCAGTCGCGTTCGCCCGACCAACCACCCACTAGAACATGAATTGTGCGATTTTTCATGGCACATATGTACAGAAACTGTGATATTTTCTGTAAATGACATCGAAAGATGACAGAACTTACATAGCAAATTGAATTCCGTATTTGCTACGACAATTTCGTCAACTTTCGTAGTCATTTATGAAAACTATCATAAATTTTGTAAATGTTTTAATGAAATATTGCACATGTTCTTAGGTACATAAATCACATGGCGTGTCTCAAATTATGTCATTCGAAAACAAATCATTTGTTACAAGCTAGGTTGACTGACTTTTATCGCAATTTCCGACCAAAAATATAGGCCAGTATAACCTGGGGCCTGTTTCACTCAACTTTGTACGACTAAAATGTTCGTAAGTACAAATTTAGGATCGTCTGTAAATTTCAATTGATGGATTTACATGTATTGAGCATAGGCTGCATATGCAGCCTATGCTCAATAAATTTAAATCCAATAATTGTTTACAAGGAAATATTGCTAATGTGAAATTTACAGACTATCATAAGTTTGCACTTACGAACATTTTAGTCGTACAAAGTTGAATGAAACAGGCCCCAGGTTCCACTGGTGAAGATGTCTATGGGCATTTAACATGGGGAAATTTCTAGAATTTCAGAAATACTGGACCGATTTTCAAAATTTAACTTTTGTTTTCTTAGTTAGATCATTTTGAAGCTATCTAGCCAGGTTTCGGACTCCTCCCACAGACTCCTCCCACAGCACATCCACCTCCTGTTCCCCCATGTTAAATTCCCCCAATAGACAGATCAATTTTTCATAATAAAATCAATATTTGACCAAATTTTACGAAATAAAAAGAAGGCTCATTCTTAAATTTTGATAAAATTTAAGATTATCGAAAAAATATTGTTTTTGCATTGTTTATATGGCCGTAAAATGTGGGCAGGTTTCGTGAAACAAATAGTAGGAGGCTAATACACTCCTGGCAGCATTGATAATAACATTGTTTTTTTAACATTTTTGTCTCTCCGTGACCTTGATCTTGGGCGGTCGGTCGTGGGTCGTACATGTATGTGAAACAAAGCACCATCCATTGTGGTCACATATTATTATCAGAATCGGTGAAGCGGTTCATAAACTGTTGAATCAAAGGACTGAACGTCCTGAAATTCTTCGCAGATTGTGTTTGTGGATGACACATAGACTAATAATTAATCTAAAGTGGAAAGTGCGGGAATTTCACAGCAGCAAGTTAAAAAATAGATTTTTAGAAAACTTAAAATGATAAATTGATCTCTATTCTGAGAATGGAAACCGCAAGATTGTATTCGTGGAGTTATGAATTGCGAATAATCGAGTATGGCGGTTTTATCCCGTATGTGCCGTGAAACAGGGTGCCGTGAAACATTTTTGATATCCTGTCAATACGACATAATCACTGCGTATGCATTTTGAAGCTATTTGTAGTGTTGACGAGATAAAAAGATTAGTAGGTTAGTGCCGTGAATGGGAAAAAATATCTGGCACGGCACGGAAACGGGATGCGCTCGGCAGAGCCTCGCCCATCCCGTTTCCTGAGCCTTGCCAGATATTTTTTCCCATTCACGGCACTAACCTACTATTCTCTTTTCCTTATTTCTGAACCAAAGTATATGTTGTGACCACTCATTTGAACCGTCTCGGCGAGACGGTTCAAATGGTGGTCACTACATATACTTCTGATGAGAAATAAAGAAATTCTTGAGCCTTTCCAGATATTTTTACCCATACACGGCACTAACCTACTATTCTCTATAATCGTCACCCTTAGACTACGGAAACACTTGCAATAACATAAATTTAGCACAAAAAAGCAAACAAAACATTTATCACACTGAAAAGTTGTATCACACTGAAAAGACTATATTTTTATGGCATAAGACCCATGTTTTAAACAGTTCAATCTGCAAAATATTTGCTGCGACCGACATTTGCTCATTTGCATAAAAGCTGTAAAACCTCAAATTTGGATGTTGGTTGGATAATTATTCGCTAGCGCTGAAATAAAATGAAACGTATGTACGCATGCATGCACGCACGCATGTACGCACACACGTACGTACATACATAAATGGAATAACGCTATATGTCATCTTGCCTATCGGCGAGGGGATACGACAATATGCATTTCCCGCCTTTTTAGGGTTACTATTCATACAGCTAACATTTGAAACCCTGTAAAATTCTTCAGATCTTTCAATACCTTGACAATATTATATAACATATATAATTATATGTAACATAGAGTGTACCCTCTCTCAACTGAAAACTAGATATGGGACTACACTGGTTCACGGTGTGGGTTCCGGGATTGCAACCCCCACCCCCGGGGGCTCAGCCACGGAGTTTACATAGATCACAGTTGTCCGTTTTCCAGTTGGAGTCTGAATTTAAATGCCGTGAAACACAGGAAAGTGCATTTCAAAGAGCTCTTCCAATTACTCCCGTACCGTCCGTAGCTAGAGCTAGCTACGGACGGTACGGGAGTAGATTGCAAGAGTTACCTTCGCAACTAGACAACCCCCCTGTTCCCCAAATGCAGGATCTGCCCCTGCACGTGGTTTCTGAACCCGATTTTCTGACGTGGCGTAATCTGTGACGTAATTTTTACAGTAGATTTTCTTTACAATCTTCCTAACAAACGAACAGATTTTTATGATATGTAGCGCACCAAATACGATGGCATATATTTTTTATTGGTGCTCTGAAATAATAACAATAACTTAGTACCGTTTATGTCTTACATTCACATGCTCTAGTTTTTATTTACATTTACGGTAACTGATTCTTCGTCAAAACGACAGAATTATGCGATTAAATACAATAAAGGGAAACGTGTACCGCATTTGCTGCCGTATATTTCATAAAAATATGTCGCTCCATTAGAAAGAGATTAAAGGAAATATACTAAATACACATCTAAAAAACGACGTCACGCCCTTCGGAAACGCGTGATCCCACACCTTGTGGTTGTAAGGGCCTACGTCTAAAGACACAGCCACACATGAGTGACAGAAAGGACGAATGTCAATGCCCATTACACGTACTTCCATGTAATTATCATTATGTAATCCCCCCCAGTGGATATTATTGGTTACGATACTAAGGTCATAAAAAAGTAGTTTTGTTCTCAGACCTCCAACACAGACTTTGTAGAATGTCACAAGGGAGGGTAGATTTGTTTATATATTTTTTTTTTGTACGAGATCACCAGGGGCCCGTTTCACTAAACTTTGTACGACTAAAATGTTATTAGTGCAATCTTAGGATCGGCTGGAAATTTTAATTGATGGATTTACATTTATTGAGCATAGGCTGCATGTGCAGCCTATGTTCAATAAATGTAAATCCAGCAATTGTTTACAATTTTGCACTTGCGAAGATTTTAGTCGTACAAAGTTCAGTGAAATGGCCCGCTGTCGGCTGTCCAAGGATTTTTCTTATCTGCGGTATCTGAGAACCAAAATACTTTTTCATGGCCCAATGTGTGTATAAATTACACATTATCTGAGAATAGACATGCAAGTCAATGCCCGTTTTCCATGACATACTCCTCATATAATCAGTACGAATACTAATATGCGGCCATGACTGGAGAAATGGGGCTTATGTGATTTGTGACCAGTGTAGCTCCTGATCAAATAGCACACTCATGTAGCCTGATAACGAGCCATATTGCGTGTTACAAGCATGACGGGTGATTCATTGATGGAATGGCAAACAGTGTAGATCCTGATCAGACTGTGCGGATGCACAGGCTGATCTGGATCTACACTGGTTACAAAACCCATAAGCCCCATTTCTCCAGTCACAACCACAAATAAACAAGTAACATGGTGAAAACAAGGTGGGTTTAACAAGAAACACTTATGGTATTCAAATTCGATATACATAAAAAAATCATTTCTAAATCTGCACGTTACACTTTAAAGGTACATGCCCACATAGGCACAAAATGTTATTTATATCAGAGACATTATCCGAGACATTTTCTAACAAAATAAACATTCATTCACAATTACCCCACGTATTGATTGGCATTTTATACCAGACATATATGTTCACACTGATATCAGGAGCGATAACCATGTTTCCTTAAAACATTAAAGGACGTACATTACTATTTCTTTTCTGTATATTTTGATGTGCAATGATCATACTTTATAATCTGTCGAAAATAATTTTTTTTTTCAAGTGACGCATTCAATTAGTATAAATAATTAAAAAATAACATGCCTCATTTGCATATGAAAATAGCCTGATACCACCGCGTGTCACTATCAGTAAAATAAATATTACTAAATGATTATATCTGTATAGCGGGCACTAGTAATTATCAGAACTGGTGGAATAGTGATACAATCATACACTTATTTAATTCCTATAAAAAACATTTTGTGCCTACTGAGTGGGCACAAAATGTTTTTTATAGGAATTAAATAAGTGTATGATTGTATCACTATTCCACCAGTTCTGATAATTACTAGTGCCCGCTATACAGATATAATCATTTAGTACTCTTTATTTTACTGATAGTGACACGCGGTGGTATCAGGCTATTTTCATATGCAAATGAGGCAGGATATCTTTTAATTATTTATATTAATTAAATGCGTCACCTGCAAAAAATAATATTTTCGACAGATTATAAAGTATGATCATTGCACATCAAAAGTAAATACAGAAAATAAATAGTAATGTCTATTAACATTTTAAATGAAACACAGTTATCAAGGGCGGATTCAGGGGGGGGGCGGACCCGGTGCGCGCCCCCCCTAAAATTCGCCGCGTTGTGAATTTATTGTTTATTGGGGTTTTTTTTGCTCCAAAATGCGCCAGAACGCAGGAAATGCGATGTAGATTTAAAAAAAATTTCGGGGGGTGAATGCCCCCGGACCCCCCTAGCGCGTTCGATAATATAGTCAAGTATTGCAAAATAGTTACGCCCCCCTAACCCGAAATCCTGGATCCGCGCCTGGTTATCGCCCCTGATATCAGTGTGGAAATTTACGTCTGATATAAAATGTATAATAATGCCAATCAATACGTGAGAAAATGGTGAATGAATATTTATTTTGCCAGAAAATGTCTCAGATGATGTCTGAGATGATGTGTCTGATATAAAGAACAGTTTGTGCCTACTGAGTGGGCATGTACCTTTAAGATGGGATACAATTATAGTAGTATGAAACTTTTTAGGGGGAAAAATCCTATTTTATTTATTTCATCTCAAAAGTATATGTTGTTACCACTCATTTGAACCGTCTCAACGAGACGGTTCAAATGAGTGGTAACAACATATACCTTCATGAATAAATAAACAAAATAATGAAATTTAAAGGTTAATTTACTAATTTACACTCTATAATCAGAATAAACAATCTTTTCCCCGCCACATTCAGAAATTAAAGTTTTATTGCCTGAGCTCAAATCATGAAATGCTTGATTGCACGTACGAGACACGAGTACGTAGATGTCAGATAACTGGGCTTGTGGTTATAATACTCGGTTCGCCTGCTCAAAATTAGGAAGTCCTATTAGTTGAGGCTGAGATGTGCTCAGTCCCGAACAATTAAACTGCCTGATTTTGGAGTACAGATTGTCAAAAGGTGTCTCCTTATTCCATTGACCCCTTCAAAATAAATTTTACAACCCCAGACATAACTAAAAAAAAAAAAAAAAAAAAAAAAAGAAGAAATAACCAATAGGATAAAAAATAAACAATTGGCGATAAAAAATTACAATTTTCGAAAAAAAGAATAAAAAAAAATGATTTTTTTTTCTCGAAAATTGTAATTTTTTATCGCCAATTGTTTATTTTTATCGCCAATTGCGAAAGTGGCGATCGCCAGCAGAATCCCTGCTGCTATTCTACATCACCCAATCAAAAAGAATGAAAATATGGATCATGATAATGAAGTATATGAAGTTTCAGGTCAATCCAGCTTATGTTTACAGAGATAATGGGTACCCAAAAACTTTTAACGTGGACGGACGGACGGACGGACGACGAAAGGACGGACGGAATTACGAAAACTATATACCCCTCGACATACTTTGTATGCCGGGAGTATAAAGATATAGCTAGAAAATATTACTACAGCATTAACGATAATATCACACAACATAAATACATAAAGCACAAACAAAATAAAAAATGCATAAACTAATATAATGGTTTTGCGAGGCAAATATTTTTTTCTGTATACATGTTATTGAGACATCAAGAAAATATTAAAACATTCAAGAACACACTACATGATTGAACATGCAAGTGTGATCTCTTAATAAACCTTTGGAATGAACATATATACATGTAATCATTAAGAACTACCCCAGTGCTCCAGATAAGTTTTGTATCTAAAGAGTAGTATACCTCCAGATTTCAAATTCAATGCGTATTTTACTTTTACAAATGTATTACATATGTATTGATTTTCTTCCTTATTTCTGTGAGTATTTTGTACTCCCACTTTTGATAATCAATGCATATTCTGCTAAAATAAGTGCGTAAAATATGCCAATACACACCTTATCTGGAGCTCTGCTATCCCAGTTCTGCAATTTTTGTAAGTTCTGTAATTTTAACTCTTTGCATGCTAGCGGCGAAAATATCCGCCAAACGAATTAGGAGTATATGTTTTATTTCTCTCTGTAAATATGTCTTGAAATTTCATTAGAATTGAGTCCTCAGGACTCAATTCTAATGAAATTCAAAGACATATTCATGATACTTGCGGTGCGAAATACAAGAAAATATGATGAATTTTTGTCCGCTAGTTTTGAACTATTTATAGCCCACAAATTACCCAGCATGCAAAGAGTTAACTCTTTACATGCATTCAGTGAAATTACAGCTAACAAAATAGGAGTACCAGTAGCGGTATTATTTCTAACTGTAAATATGTCTTGGAATTTTAATACCAGACAACATTTCATTATATTTCCCCCTTTAAATATCATGAATTTATCTTGGAATTTCATTAGACACAATTCCAATGAAATTCCAAGGTAAATTCATGATAATTAAAGTGAGAAATAAAAGAAAATATGAGGAATTGTTGTCTACTATTTATAGCCCACAAGCTTCCCAGCATGCAAAGAGTTAACTAATATGATTTTTAGAGACAAATGTGGTACATGACATTCCTTTATGCTGTACATCAACCGATGTCTTCCCAACTCTGGGGATGGGGGCATCTACTGAATAGTTAAATACATTCAGTCTAATCCTATAAGCGGAATTAAATTGGTGTCTAATTCCGAGATATGAAGAATGTTTCCCCACAGAGCGAATAGTAAGGGCATACTGGCATTAATTTAACAACTCCCCTCAAATTATAATGTGGTAATCTGGAGGCAGTTTCACTAAACTTTGTAGGACTAAAATGTTTGTAAGTGCAAATTTAGAATACCGGTAGTCTGGAAAGTTCAATTTTTCGATTTACATTTATTGAACATAGGCTGTCAATAAATGTAAATCCAATAATTGTTTTTGAAAGAAAATACTGTTGCCGGTAATCATAATTTTGCACTTACAAATATTTTAGTCGTACAAAGTTTAGTGAAACAGCCCCCTGTTTGGCAATTAATGCCTCTGAAAATCTAATCCCCTTGTATGCCCCACCCCATCGAATCGAGATTATACCGATATTCACAACTGACAAACTGTCTTAGTAAGTAATAAATCAGGTCCCACTTTTATATTTGGCATTGTTTTCAGCATTTTCTCACCATATTTATGAAAGCTATAAACATTATAAATGACAATAACTCACAACAGTAAATCACAGATGGTGTATTATAAGAATGACTGACTACACTATGACAAAACTGCGCTTATTTAACCCTTTTTATACAGCGTTTCTGACCAATTATGCAATAAAAGTTGTGGCTCAAAACCAGGAAATTTGATTGGCCAAGGCTGAGCTGTCTGATTTCGAGTACAGATTTTGAGAACGTGTTCAAAAAGATTTCTAATCAATATTGTACATTGCACTGAAAAAATTAGTTTCAAAACAAGATGTTTTATTCTTAGATATGTTTTTGGATGAGAAAGTGGACATTACAACGTTTGCCATTAGCGCAGTGTTCCCGCAGTCTATTTTAGCAAAGCACCGCACCTTTCCCAAAATAAATTGTAATTACATTATTACAATTTGTCAAGACACCATTACCGGGAAATAATTCTGCTTTGTAGCATTCAAACACAAACTTTTGGGTAGGGGGAGAATTTCCAGGGTGGGGGGGGGGGAGAATTTCCAGGCTCGACCCTGGAAATCTTCCCCCACGGGGGGAGGGAATATTTCCAGGGGGGAGAATTTCCTGTGACACCGGCATTATCATTACTCGGCCATAATTTTAAACTGGATTTATTTGTTTACTTAAGTTTTATTAACTCTTTGCATGCTGGGAAACTTGTGGGCTATAAATAGTTCAAAACTAGCGGACAAAAATTCATCATATTTTCTTGTATTTCTCCTTGTAAATATCATGAATATGTCTTGGAATTTCATTAGAATTGAGTCTTGGAGGGAGGACTCAATTCTAATGAATTTTCAATACATATTTACAGAGAGAAATAAAACATAAACTCCTAATTTGTTTGGCGGATATTTTCACCACTAGCATGCAAAGAGTTAACAAGAGTGCCGAAGGTCACAATATACGCCCGTCGAGGCAAGGCCAGTCAACAAGGGGAGATAACTCATCTTGACGTGATAAACATGTAAACCACAATTGGTTACGATCCGTCAAGTAGAACTCGACTTATTGAGTGGACAAGGATACGGAGTTCGAAAATTAAAAATGGCCGCCAAAGGGAGATAAGTCATGGGAAATTTCAAAATCAATAGGCTTCTTCGTCTTGCCGTGATAAACATGTATACCGAATTTGGTTATGATCGGTCAAGTAGAACTTGAGTTATTACGTGGACAAGGATACAGAGTGAGAAAATTAAAAATGGCTGCCAAGGGGAGATAAGTCATGGGAAATTTAAAATCAATAGGCTTCTTCGGCTTGCCGTGATAAACATGTATACCAAATTTGGTTACAATCCGTCGAGTAGAACTCTAGTTATTGCATGAACAAGCTGTGCCCGCACGCCCGCCTGCCCACCTGCCCGCCAGCCCGTACAAGATGAATACATAATACGTCCCGTTTTTTCAAACGGGCGTATAAAAATGTTGCTTCGTACACTGAATGTGCTCCTTTAATGTCAAAGCTTTACAGTATATTTTCAGAAACATATGCTTTTGCTGAATGAATGTCAAACAGAGAAGTCAGTGATTGCAAGGTCACAGTTCATAATGGCTGCAAACCACAGTTTTGTCAAAGCGTAGCCCAAGTGAATGTCTGTCGCCAAACAGACATGAACAAACAACGATATGTAAGAAACCATATTGGGTGTAGCCAGCTTTCACCAAACGGTGTTTGCATTGTGCACAAAGTATGAGGGACAGTCAAAAAGTTCCAGGAATGTTTTTCCAGACGGTATGTGAATAGCATGATTAAGACAGAACTTCACAAACATATAGAACAATAAACGATACTTGCTCACACCTGTACTATTATTGAGTACATGTGTTGCTTATTGTAGAC
This sequence comes from Conchocele bisecta, assembly GCA_029237695.1. Lineage (NCBI taxonomy): Eukaryota > Metazoa > Mollusca > Bivalvia > Lucinida > Thyasiridae > Conchocele > Conchocele bisecta. Next base: position 121,121,236 of record CM055268.1, on the reverse strand, counting down.
ATCAATCAATTAATGTACAATTTCATATCAACCATGTGATTGATGTAGCATCTCGAAAAATATTCCGGGTACTTTTTGAAACACCCTTGTATTTTTTGCCAAAATATAGGTGATTGTATTACGGTACATTTGTGACCAGTGTGAACTGAGACCAGCCTGGGCATCACGTTCTACACTGTTCACAATTAAGTGAATAATATATTCCTCTGCTGTATGAGCACTCAAACACACCAGGGGCCCGTTTCACTAAACTTTGTACGACTAAAATGGTTGTAAGTGCAAATTTAGGATCGCAGCCTATGCCCAATAAATGTAAATGCAATAATTATTTACAAGAAAACATTGTTAATGTGAAATTTACAGACTATCATAATTTTGCACTTACAAACATTTTAGTCGTATGAAGCTTAGTGAAACGGCCCACAGTATCGGTACAAGTTATTTTATTCCACACCATTCATGTAACAAGATCGTACATCTAATTAAACGGAACCCCTCGAACCCCTCGAACCCCTCTCCGGCTAAACCTATGACCAACATTGTACCTGTAAGCAGAGCTCCAGTTAAGGCGTGTAATTTGGAGGTAAATTTCTTATTTCTCCATCAAAAATGGCAAGTTGGGAGTGCTTTAGAATCGTCTCGATGAGACGATTCTAAAGGACTCCCAACTTGCCATTTTTGATGAAGAAATAACAAAATTTCACCCCGAGTTTGTCAAATTACGCACCTTAAATGGAGCTCTGCATGTAAATGTGGCAATAAAAAGAGAGTGCTTTAGAATCGTCTCAATTAGACGATTCTAAAGGACTCCCAACTTGCCATTTTTGATGAAGAAATAACAAAATTTCACCCCGAGTTTGTCAAATTACGCACCTTAAATGGAGCTCTGCATGTAAATGTGGCAATAAAAAGACATATTTGTTTTTCTTACATTTCAACCAGTAGTTTACAGAAATATAACGGTGAATTACACCACTCGGCAGCAGTAGTTTACACCATTCCCGTCCCTACCATATATGGAGAAATGATGTCAGTAACGTCGCAATGACGTATTTCTTTCGGCCAATCAAATGTTGTTCTCAGACACACCCCCTGAATCGCTTTCACAATGACCCGCCTCCAGAAATTAATTCACACATTGGCCATATTTTACGCTTGATTCGCTTTGTTTTTATAAAGTATCGTGTATGAAATGTAAGAAAACGTTAATTTAACCCGGTGAGCTGATTATCTTGAAATAATGTCTTCATGATTGGGTCCTACCGCTAAACGAACTCAATTCGCTACGCTCACTTGTTTGTTTCGCGTAAGGACCCAATCACTCGTTCATTATTTCACGACATTCACCTGGTTAAATAAACGGTATGTAATTTGCAGGGTGTAGAATCACATGGTATCAGAAAGGTGTGACATAATACATTACGTGATGCCATATATAGTAGTTTCCTCCAATAACTTCCAAACAGAAGAACATAACGATGCTTTTTAGCTTGCTACTTGCAATTAGCTAAATGGGGTTATGGGTTTTGCAACCAGTGTAGATCCTGATCAGCCTGTGCATGCGCACAGTCTGATCAGAATCTGCACTGATCACCTTGCTATCAATGACCAGATATATGTGGCTGTGACTGGAGAAACATGGTTTATGGGATTTGTGATCAGTGTAGCTCCTGATCAAATAGCACAATTCTGTGGCCCGATAAACATCTATAATGTTTGTTAGAGGCATGACAAGTGTTTCACTGATGAAATGGCGAACTGTGCAGATCCTGATCAGCCTGTGCGGATGCATAAGCCCCATTTCTCCAGTTGCACATATGTATTGATTTGACAAAGAGTAGAAGAGGTTATACATGAATATGTGTCTGTAATTGTATATCACAGTACCGATGAATATTGTATGTATAATTATGTACGGTTTGTGGGGGATGGCGCGACCTACAAACTATTACGGGGTCAATAACTATTTTCCAAACCTGAAAAAAAAAAAAAAAGCCAGTTCACTAAGATTTGCGTCGCGCAAAACAAAATTTTGAAAATTGGTTCACTATTTCTGAAATTAGAAAAAATTTCCCCCATATTAAATCCCCATAGAGTGAAGATGTCTATGGAGATTTAACATGGAGATTTAACATGGGGAAATTGTTTTTTCGCAATAAATCAATATTGGACCAAATTTAAAAAAATAAAAAGAAGACTCGTTCTTAAATTTGGATAAAATTTAAAATTATCAAAAAAAATAATGTTTTTGCATTGTTTATATAGCCGTAACATTCGGGCAGCTTTCGTGAAACAGACAGTAGATAAACGTGCTTTTAACAAGCTGCGACATCTCAACAGGATCTACAGCGTTTCTGCAAATTGTCTGATTTTACTCTAAATATTCTGATTAACCTCGTACATTCATAATACAACAACTGTTTGAGAATATTAAATTTTATAAAAATTTAAGAAAGAGCCTTCTTTTTATTTCGTGAAATTTGGTTAAATATTGATTTTATTACAAAAATGTTTTATTTGAAAAAAATTAAATGTTCTTTTTCCATTGTTTATATAGCCGTAACAGTTTCGTGAAACAGGCAATAGTTTATCGAAATCATGTGATGGTGTTTAAACCTTACATGGTTGAATTAAATTTGTCGTCTGCTGTTTATTGTTTATTTTTCTCATAAAAACATGATTGCCACAGCACTTTAGAATAATTTCCACTAAAGTGCTGTCAAATCATTCTTTTATTGAGAAATAAGATAAAATATAAAACAAAAGCAGACGATAATTTTGATAACCTCGTATATGCTTGATACAACTAGAGCAGGTGAGCAGGAGTTCACAATACCCCCGGCCGCTGCCTGGACCTCCAAATAAAAACTTTAACATAAATCTTACGGACAGACGAACAGACCGACGGAATGACGAAAACTATATATCTCTTGATATACTTTGTAAGCCGGGGGTATAATTACAGTAGCACAAGAACTTTGAGAAAAAAATCCTAATTTCTCGACAAGACTGTTCAAATGAGTGATAACAACATAGACTTTTATGGAGAAACAAACCAAATAATCAAATTTTTTCATATACTTACATGTAGATTGCACTGACTTATGGAATACAGTCGTCTTCTGGTTAACCTAGCCTTTGGTGTGAACAGATTGAGCTGAGATATGGAAAATGGTTGATGTTTCTGAGAACACACTCAAACATCACACAACTTGACCCTTTCAACACTACAGACCTCTTTAGCAGTGTGTGCAAATAGTGTAGAACCAGATGAGCCGGCTCGTAACGACCGTCTCATCAGGATCTGCACTTTTTTTTCATTCATGGAATAGTCTGAAAATCATTTTGCGACAACTAGATTGGTCCTATAATTAACCCTAAGACCGATATCTTAATTTTGTTGTTGTCTTCTGTTTATTTTCTATTTTCCATTTTTATCATCAAAAACATGCTAAGACAGCACTTTAGAATAAATTACAACATGCTTTGACAGCACTTCAGAATCATCTGAAGTGCTGTCAAACCATGTTTTTTATTGAGAAATAAGGCAAGATATAAAAGCAACAGCAGACGACAATTGTTGTGTGTAGCGGTCTAAGGGTGAAGATATCACAGTCTATTCCAGTTATTTAGGGTTGAAAAGGTTAGCTGACTGACCCACATCTCGAATTCAACCAACTGCTTGAATTCATGACAAAATTCCCAGAGTGCATAGTCGGAAAATACATTATAATCACCGAACCATATACAGACGTAAATGAACACGCGCGAATTGCAACAGCTCCAGCGAGATACGTCAGCGAACCAGCGGCTAACTCGTCTCGTACGTTGTTAACAATGCCGCATCAACGGGCTCCATGCACGATGGACACGTGAAGGAACGCATCAGCCAATCGTCGATGCAGTCTTTGTGATAGGAGTGCATGCACGGTAATGTCCGCAGAGGCTCGCCCATTGTGAAATCACACATACATATCACACATCTGAAATATATAGAGGATATTCATATTTTTGCAACGAATATGACATACATTTATATGTTCATCGAGTTAGGCACTCGTGAAATATGGACATTTCACACCACGAGATGAACATAATTATGTCATATTAGTGGCAAAAATATGAATATTCTATTTATTATATACCGCTCCATGGAAATTAGCAGCTTTTTAAACTGTATACGATACTATACGGTAATGAATGTGTATTTGCAGCCTATTTGCGTCCGGTGTCACAGAATATTCTCCCCCCCAGAATATTCTCCCCCCCAGGGGGGGGGGGGGGAAATATTCGCAGAATATTTTCCCCTCCACACGAATATTCTCCCCCCCACCTCCATTCATTGTAAAAATGGGTGGTGGTGGTGTAGAGGAGAGGTGGGGGGATAATATTCGGCGAATAATTTGCCCCCCGCCCCCAGTCAGCCAAACCCTCTGTGATATGAGTGTTGTGTAGAGGAGAGGTGGGGGGGATAATATTCAGCGAATAATTTGCCCCCGCCCCCCGGGCGGGTCAGCCAAACCGTCTGTGATATGGAGTGGGGGGGGGTGGTGTAGAGGAGAAGCCGTGGGGGGGGGGGGGGGGGGGGGGTTGGCGATAATATTCGGTGGTGAATAATTTGCCCCCCGCCCCCCGTCCCCCGGTCAGCCAACCGTCTCGTGTATGAGTGTGATGTAGAGGATTAGGGTGGGGGGATAATATTTGGCGAATAATTTGCAACCCCGCCCACCAATCAGCCAAACCCTCTGTGATATAAGTGTGGTGTAGAGGAGAGGGGGGGGGGATAATATTCAGCGAATATTTTGCCCTCCGTCGCCCAATCAGCCAAAACCTCTGTGATATGAGTGTGATGTAGATGAGAGTTGGGGGGGGGGATAATATTCGGCGAATAATCATACATGTATACTGTTACATTGCCACTTATGAATCAATAAAATGTTGTTTCCAGTTACATGCAGTTTTTATCAAGTAATTAGTTTAACCAGGTCACAAATGGCAAATTATTCGCCGAACATTACCCCCCCACCCTCCCCTCCCCCCACCCCCCCTCTCCTCTACATCACACTCATATCACAGACGATTTGGCTGACCGGGGGCGGGGGGGCAAATTATTCGCCGAATATTATCCCCTCCCCCTCTCCTCATCACATATATCACTCATATCACAGAGGGTTTGGTGACTGGGGGGCGGGGGGCAAATTATTCGCGAATATTATCCCCCCCACTCCTCTACACACATCATATACAGAGGGTTTGACTGACTGGGGGCGGGGGGCAAATTATTCGCCGAATATTATCCCCCCACCTCTCCTCTACACAACACACATATCACAGAGAGTTTGGCTGACTGGGGGGGCGGGGGGGCAAAATATTCGCCGAATATTATCCCCCCCACCTCTCCTTCTTTACACCACACTCATATCACAGAGGGCTTGGCTGACTGGGGGGCGGGGGGCAAATATTCGTCGAATATTCCATCCACTCCTCTACACAACACTCATATCACAGAGGGTTTGGAGGGTGACTGGGGGCGGGGGGCAAATTATTCGACGGGGAATTTATCCCCCCCACCTCTCTCTACCACACTCATATCACAGACGGTTTGGCTGACCGGGGGGCGGGGGGCAATTATTCGCCGAATATTATCCCCCCACCTCTCCTCTACACAACACTCATATCACAGAGGGTTTGGCTGACTGGGGGGCGGGGGACAAATTATTCGCCGAATATTATCCCCCCACCCTCTCCTCTATATCACACTCATATCACAGAGGGTTTGGCTGACTGGGGGGCGGGGGGCAAATTATTCGCCAAATATTATCCCCCCCATCACTCTCCTCTACATCTACACTCATATCACAGAGGGTTTGGCTGACTGGGCGACAGGGGGGCAAAATATTGGCGCATATTATCCCCCCCCCCCCCCCCCTCCCCCCCCCCCCCTCTCCATCACACACATATCACAGAGGGTTTGGCGGAGGGCAAATTATTCGCCGAATATTATCCCCCCCCCCCCCCCACAGTAACAGTAATAAAAGTCAGGAAAAAGGGGGGGGAGAATATTCCGGTGGAGGGCAAAATATTCGGTGAACATTCTACCCCCCGGGTGGGGGGGGGGGGGAATATTCGTAATGAGGGGGAGATTATTCGCCTGGGGGGGGAGAATATTCAGCGAACATTCTGCCCCCGGGGGGGGGGAAATATTCTGGGGGGGAAAATATTTCTTTACACCGGTACTGCATGTGCGCGTTATGAATATAGATAGTGGAAGTAATCGTATTTTCACCGGAAGTTGTTTATTTCGTCGATGAGAACATATGACTTTTATTTACATCGTATAACTATGTATTTCATGGGTAGGTATATAATAAAGATGGGTACCGTGTTTATTCTAATAAACGCCCCCAGCGCTGTGCAATTTTCTGAACTTGCTTGTGTATTAATACGGCACAAAACACAGTAATTTTGATTTTTGAAATAACAATCATGTGAAAATAACATGTTTTTTACTAACTATTAGAGTGGGGCTACTACATGTAGTAGAGAGGGGGCTACTATTAGAACTAGAAAATTGTTTGTAAAAAAATATTGCCACCAAGGTTGAGTATTCATGAATACAACTGCAATCATTGTGTGAGTGATTCAGAGCTCTAGTTAAGGTGCGTAATTTGGAAGTAAATTTCTTATTTCTCATCAAAAATGGCAAGTTGGGAGTGCTTTAGAATCGTCTCAATGAGACGATTCTAAAGGACTCCCAACTTGTCATTTTTGATGAAGAAATAACAAAATTTCACACCAAGTTGGTCAAATTACGCACCTTAACTGGAGCTCTGTGATAGATTATAGGGGTTTCAACTGAAGTCATTTAGAGTGAAAAACCTGTGATTTTCAGAGTGGAAAAAAGGGGCATATCTCTGGATGCCTATTAAAGGTACATGCCCACTCAGTAGACACAAACTGTTCTTTATATCAGACACATCATCTGAGACATTTTCTAGAATATTAAACATTCATTCACCATTATCCCACGCATTGATTGGCATTATGATACAGTTTATATCAGACGTAAATTCCACATTGATATCTGGGGCAATAACCGTGTTTCCTTAAAATGTTAACGGACATTACTATTTATTCTCTGTATTTATTTTTTGATGTGCAATGATCATACTTTATAATCTGTTGAAAATATTATATTTTCAGGTGACACATTTAATTAGTATAAATAATTTAAAAATAGCACGCCTCATTTGCATATGAAAATAGCCTGATTATAACCACCGCGCGTCGCTATCAGTAAAATAAATATTACTAACTGATTATATCTGTAAAGTGGGCACTCGTAATTTTTAAAACTGGCGGAATAGCGACACAATTATTTATTTAATTCCTATAAAGAACAGTTTGTGCCTACTGAGTGAGCATGTACCTTTAAAACCACATACATGTATAGTACTGTAGTTCTACAGTAATTCTAGCACATGACATGTCTGGTTTAGCGAGGTTTTACAATATCAGGGGATGGGCGTACGATTGGTACATGGGAAAAAAAGTGGGTCAAAAAGGTGCAAGGGTCTTAAAATGGCGATGCCCAGAGGCCGCAGCAACAAGAGGTTTGGACATTTTGTATTTATTTTCACACTTACATTCTACATTAAACTTTGAGCAAATGCATATAGGCAAGGGGTGGCAGTATGTGTCCCCGATAAACGTTTTATTTGTGATGGCACGATGTAAACAAATCTGCGTTTCTTTCAACAACAAAAACAATGGTATATGTGGCTGTGACTGGAGTAATGAGGCTTATGGGATTTGTGAACAGTGCAGTTCATGATCAAATAGCACACTCCTTTCTCCTGATAACGATCTGGGGGCCGTTTCACTAAACTTCTTACGACTAAAATGTTCGTAAGCGCAAATTTAGAATCGTCTGGAAATTTCAATTGATGGATTTACATTTATTGAGCATAGGCTGCATATGCAGCCTATGCTCAATAAATGTAAATCCAATAATTGTTTACAAGAAAACTGTGTTAATGTGAAATTAACAGACTATCATAAGTTTGCACAAGTTCACGAACATTTTAGTTGTACGAAGTTTAGTGAAACCGGTCCCTGTAATTTTAGAAGCCAGACGAGCGTCGAATATTAAGTATGACAACTGTCCCAAATATTACACGGTGTCACCCAATAGTTGATGTTAACAGGATTTAATGTTTTGCACAAATAATGGTTAGCCATAAGGTGTGTGTATGCGCATGCCCAAAATATGCATTTTCATTTGTTCTGCTCTGTGTTGTGTGTTTGCCTGAGATAAATAATAACAACACTCAAGTATCACTCGAAAACTTGCGTAACAGACGTCATCCATTCTGATGTCATCCCACGAACATTCATTCTGATGTCATCCCACGAATGTGCATTCTGATGTCATCCCACGAACATTCATTCTGATGTCATGCCACAAAATTTTAAGTGAATGCCACTACTAATGGCCGAAACATTGATTTTTTTTTTTTGAAGTGGCAATTTTTTTTATTTTCCCCAGCGGAATCCCTGTCTGACTCAATCTCTAGCCTTGTATTACAATACATGTATCTAACTACGTACAAATGAGCATGAAAGAATGCCACAGAAACACTTACTCTTTTCCTTTCTTGGATGACCCATCATATATACCAGTAGGCAGGTGACTTATGAGGCCTAGACGCTTAGCAATTTTGATCTGTTCTTCCTCGGTCAGCTGATTAGCTGGCCGACTTTCATTGGGAGTCGGGTGATATATCCTCTGTCGTTCCTGGAAACGAATAAAGAATATAGGAATGAATGGCCTTTGTGTGGAATTTATCGGGGTATAAACTTGGAAAAGTCACGGGAATACTGGACAAAGGCCGGAAGGCTTCGTCCAGTATTCCCGCGACTTTTCCAAGTTTATATCCCCGATAAATTCAACAAAAAGGCCATTCATTCCTTATAATTCCAGCATTTGAAATAAATTCATCAAGAAAATGTTTATTTTCCGTTTTCAAATTATTTTAACTGCGCCTCACGGTTATGGAAAGTAGTTCAACATATGGGAGTTTACTGGGATAGAAATTTTGGACAGAGACTTGCTACGGACCAATCAAATGTTAGGGAATTGTGTAAATATTTTTGTGCTGGAATTATTATTGTTGTTTGACCCATATTCAAGGTGCATGATCACGTGGGTACAACAACAACAATGGCTGAAAGTGTTGAAAGCGCGCCCACTCCAAAGTAAGTATTATTTGATATTTTCCTTAATAGGCAACGGATTTTTATGAAATATGGCGAAGCAAACGCGTCTTCATGAGCTGCATTTGGTGGTCCTGGGAGTTTGGCACATACTTGTGTTGTTTTTGCAAAGAATCGATTTCCGTGTCTACAATTCCGTTTCTGTAGACACGGAAATCGATTCTTCACAAAAACAACAGAAGTTTGGGCCAAAGTACCGAGACCACCAAATGCAGCTTAACAAGACGCGTTTGATGTGCCATATTTCATCAAAATCCATTACATAAATAATAAGGACAAAATAAAAGAATACGTATTTTGAATCGGAGGGCTTCTGGAAGTTTCAGTACTTGTTGTTGTTGTAACCACGTCATCATACACCTTGATATGTGATGTTTGCTCATCAAGAGACGTTCAATCATTATATGTGGCTGGGACTGGAGAAATGGGGCTTATGGGATTTGTGACCAGTGTAGCCTGATGAATAAGGTGCACATTTGAGTAAATACCCAATTAAAATTACCAACAAGAAACGAGGCAAAGCCACGAAGGCCAGGTTTTTTCCAAGCATAGACACTTGGATAACATAATTATACCCACTTTTTGTAGACTAGATGGCCGTGGCCTGCATGTCGCGCCTTGGGGCGAGGCATGGACACTAAAAAAATAGATATAGTACAGTAGAACTTCGATAACTAGAACAGGTCTGGCTCGAACACCATGGAAAACTCGAACTGGTTCGACAGTCCCGGCAAATTTCCTATATAATTCATGTAATAAAACACCTTAAACTCAAACTATGAATTACTCGAACAGTCGAACCTGTGGATTAGTCCCGTGGACGGTCAAACAGTGGTAATTACCGCTAATAACTCAAACAGGTAAGTCTGTGATCAGCTGTTTGTCTAACGAGGTGCGAATTCCACCATTGCGGGCGGTCGCGTTGAGTAGTTTCCCTTGACGCGGGATGACATTAAATCACGAATCGCAAACAATAGCGGCGTGAATTACGGGCGTTATGATGTCCACGCTAATTAAGTGATTTGAACAAAATTCATTTTATGTAATGTGCCAATAACAAACAAACCGAGATCATGGAATTCTTCAGGCGTTAATTTATAGTGTTTATAATTGTATACTGACATTGCTTTCGTTTATATTTTCCGTTTGTATATTTATTCCAACCACTGTGCTATGTGCTATTTTTAGACACTGGGAATACCAGTATTATGTATAGACGCAAAGCGGAACATAGCGGTTTATTTGACGTATAATTACATGTAAATATTGAATAAAACAGCAACTTTACAATTGTATTTGTTATTTTTCATTTCTCCCTCCAAATGTAATGCAATTACAATGGCATGTCACATCGGTCATCTCATATATTCACATAAGTGATTTTATTGACTGAATGTGACAGTACATTTTTGAAACTTCATTCCCTCGAACTATGCAACGCTCGAACTCAAACTCGATTCCGTTGCCGGTTCGAGCAATCGAAGTTCTACTGTAGATGGAAAAACTTTAACCAAAAAACTTTAACAGGACACACGGACGAACGTATGCCAAAATGCCGACGATATCGCGCTTTCCGCAAGCAGGTGTGACAATGATGATAAACACCCATGTGAAGTATCAAGGTATTGGGTGAAGCAGTTGCAGAGATATAGTACACGAACAAACTTTAACAAAAAAATTCAAAGTAATTTGACCTTGACATTGGGCACAGGATCGCGCTTTCCGCAAGCAGGTGCGACAATGATGATAAACACCCATGTGAAGTATCAAGGTATTGGGTGAAGCAGTTGCAGAGATATAGTACACGAAAAAACTTTAACAAAAAAATTCAAAGTAATTTGACCTTGACATTGGGCACAGGATCGCGCTTTCCACAAGCAGGTGCGACAATGATGATAAACACCCATGTAAGTATCAAGGTATTGGGTGAAGCAGTTGCAGAGATATAGTACACGAAAAAAAATTTTAAAAAAACAACAAAAAAATTCAAAGTAATTTTGACCTTGACATTGGGCACAGGGGCCGCACGGTTGGGGGTTAGAATGAAAATATGGATGATGATAAACACCCATGTGAAGTTTCAAGGTAATGGGCGAAGCAGTTGCAGAGATATAGTATAACGAAAAAGTTTTAACCAAAAAAACTTTAACCAGACGTACGTTAAAAAGTTAACGTTGAAAATGGCTAAGTCAATTACGTAGAAATAATAGGTGAAGGTAAAAAAATGGTCACATGTTGGATAGTTGTATGTGGTAGGCACCCCTTGGTTATGAAGCTGTGAAAGTTTGATGGTCCTAGGTGGTACAGTACCAAAGAAATGGACTTAAACACGAAAACTTAACATTGTAAACGCGAAAACTTAACATTGAAAATGGCTAAGTCGAGTGCGCGGAAAAAATGGGTGAAGTTAAAAAAAAAAGTAACATGTTGGATAGTGATATGTGGTGGGTACCCCTTGATTATGAAGCTGCAAAAGTTTGGTGGTCCTAGGTGGTACAGTACCAAAGAAATGGACTTAAACACAACAAGAAACGAGGCAAAGCCACGAAGGCCAGGTTTTTTCCAAGCATGGACACTTGGATAACGTAATTATACCCACTTTTTGTAGACTAGATGGCCGTGGCCTGCATGTCGCGCCTTGGGGCGAGGCATGGACACTAAAAAAATAGATATAGTAGATGGAAAAACTTTAACGAAAAAACTTTAACCGGACACTCGGACACTCGGACGTACGGACTGACGGACGGACGGACGGACATATGCCAAAATGCCGACGATATCGCGCTTTCCGCAAGCGGGTGCGACAATGATGATAAACACCCATGTGAAGTATCAAGGTAATGGGTAAAGCAGTTGCAGAGATATAGTACACGAAAAAACTTTAACAAATAAATTCAAAGTAATTCGACCTTGACAGTGATCACAGGGGCCGCACGGTTGGGGGTTAGAATGAAAATATGGACGATGATAAACACCAATGTGAAGTTTCAAGGTAATGGGCGAAGCAGTTGCAGAGATGTATAACGAAAAAATTTTAACCAAAAAATTTAACCAGACGTACGTTAAATTTTTTTTCAAGAATTTATGCTATTTTTAGACGGCGGCCATCTTGGATTAGCGATGACCTCATTTTAACAAATCTGAAAAAACTTTAACAAAAAAATTCAAAGTAATTTGACCTTGACATTGGGCACAGGGGCCGCACGGTTGGGGGATTAGAATGAAAATATGGATGATGATAAACACCCATGTGAAGTTCAAGGTAATGGGCGAAGCAGTTGCAGAGATATAGTACAACAAAAAAGTTTTAACCAAAAAACTTTAACCAGACGTACGTTAAAAAGTTAACGTTGAAAATGGGTAAGTCAATTACGTAGAAATAATAGGTGAAGGTAAAAAAATGGTCACATGTTAGATAGTTGTATGTGGTAGGCACCCCTTGGTTATGAAGCTGTGAAAGTTTGGTGGTCCTAGGTGGTACAGTACCAAAGAAATGGACTTAAACACGAAAACTTAACATTGTAAACGCGAAAACTTAACATTGAAAATGGCTAAGTCGACTGCGCGGAAAAAATGGGTGAAATTAAATTAAAAAAAAAGTAACATGTTGGATAGTGATATGTGGTGGCACCCCTTGATTATGAAGCTGTGAAAGTTTGGTGGTCCTAGGTGGTACAGTAACCAAAGAAATGGACTTAAACACGAAAACTTAACATTGTAAACGCGAAAACTTAACATTGAAAATGGCTAAGTCGAGCGCTGCGCGGAAAAAAATGGGTGAAGTTAAAAAAAAAGTAACATGTTTGGATAGTGATATGTGGTGGGCACCCCTTGATTATGAAGCTGTGAAAGTTTGGGTGGTACCTAGGTGGTACAGTACCAAAGAAATGGACTTAAACACGAAAACTTAACATTGTAAACGCGAAAACTTAACATTGAAAATGGCTAAGTCGACTACGCGGAAAAAATGGGTCAAGTTAAAAAAAAGTAACATGTTGGATAGTGATATGTGGTGGGCACCCTTTGATTATGAAGCTGTGAAAGTTTGGTGGTCCTAGGTGGTAAAGTAACAAAGAAATGGACTCAAACACGAAAACTTAACATTGAAAATGGCTAAGTCGACTACGCGGAAAAAATTGGGTCAAGTTAAAAAAAAGTAACATGTTGGATAGTGATATGTGGTGGGCACCCTTTGATTGGAATTTGAAGTTGTGAAAGTTTGGTGGTCCTAGGTGGTACAGTAACAAAGAAATGGACTCAAAACACGAAAACTTAACATTGATTGTGGACGCCGCCCGCCAGCCCGCCGCCCGCCCGCCCACCCGCCCCGCCGGCTTTCGCCAATCCAATAGCCTGGATTTTTTTTCAAAAAACCTGGCTAAAAACATAACATTGTAAACACGAAAACTTAACATTGAAAATGGCTAAGTCGACTACGCGGAAAAAATGGGTCAAGTTAAAAAAAAAGTAACATGTTGGATAGTGATATGTGGTGGGCACCCCTTGATTATGAAGCTGTGAAAGTTTGGTGGTCCTAGGTGGTACAGTAACAAAGAAATGGACTCAAACACGAAAACTTAACATTGATTGTGGACGCCGCCCGCCGCCCGCCCGGCTTTCGCCAATCCAATAGCCTGGATTTTTTTTCAAAAAACCTGGCTAAAAATGCAATTGAAATCAGAAGTAGTGAGTATCCAAAAGCAATGAAAACTTTGTGGTACATTTATCATGCTACAGAAAACAATAAACAGACCACAAATATACCATATTTTCTTATTTTTTAAACACATACCCATATACTGACAATACAATACCTGCACCCAGGAAGTGATAGAGCCTTTCAAGAATGGAAACACTTATTATAGACCGGGGGCCCCGTTTCACTAAACTTCGTACGACCAAAATGTTCGTAAGTGCAAATTTAGGATCGTCTGTAAATTTCAATTGATGGATTTCCATTTATTGAGCATAGGCTGCATATGCAGCCTATGCTCAATAAATGGAAATCCAATACATGTTTACAAGAAAACATTGTAAATGTGAATTTTACAGCCTATCATAATTTTGCACTTACGAACATTTTAGTCTTACAAAGTTTAGTGAAACAGGCCCCTGTAAACTAAATGTAAACATAAATCTGCATTTAAATTTTATTCAAATTTAGTTGTTTGAAGATTTCAAAAATGATTAAATTTTTAGGAAACGGGTCAGATTTCCCCCTGTGCTCTTTGACAGGGGAGATAATTATAACCTGCAGGTGCGTGAAATTGACGAAGTCCGACTTCCAGAATGCTTAGCTTAGAGTTGTTGGCCGAGGTTCATTGGCCAGAGCTCCAGATATTTGCATAAATACCCAATTAAAAGTGTCAAAAACCCAATTGAAATCAGAAGTAGCGAGTATCAAAAAGCAATGAAATATTTGTGGTATCTTTATCATGCTACAGAAAACAAAACAGACCACAAATATAGCATATTTTCTTATTTTTCCATGAAAACACATCCAAGTAGACAATTCTAATGAAATACCAAGATGTGTTTTCATTTAGAAGCAAACCATTCAATAAGTGTGGTCTGCTGATGTATAAACAGTAGTGTGATTCTATTTTAAACAATTAAAATTTTGAAATATCCAATTGCTTCAGAAATGATGGAGTGACAATATTCAACTAGAAATGGACGCTTGTCGACAAGCGCATGTGTATCCCCCTCCCCAGATACACAAGTAGTTTGAAAACAGGGTGTTCGAGTTATGCTCCGGAGACAAAATCAGTACGCGGAAAAACGAAGGGAGATAACTAAAAAATTAGCGATGCAAGAGTTGTCATTCTTGTGTGACACACCTTTAGGGTTGTGGTCTATGCAGGTGTGAAGTTTCATGAAAATATTCCAAAGGGTGTTCGAGTTATGCTTCGGACACGAAATCAGTGCACGAAACAACAAAGGGAGATAACTAAGAAATTGACGTTATCATTCTTGCGAGCGCCACACCTTTGGGTCGTCTTCTATGCATGTGTGATCTGTAATAAAAAATATTCCAAAGGGTGTTCGAGTTATGCTCCGGACCCGAAATCAGTGCATGAAAATAAAAGATAAATAAAAAAAATTAACGATGCAAGAATTGTCATTCTTGCGCGCGACACACCTTTGGGTCGTGGTCTATGCATGTGTGAGGTTTAACGAAAATATTCCAAAGGGTGGTCGAGTTATGCTCCGGACCCGAAATCAGTGCATGAAAATAAAAGATAAATAAAAAAAATTAACGATGCAAGAATTGTCATTCTTGCGCGCGACACACCTTTGGGTCGTGGTCTATGCATGTGTGAGGTTTAACGAAAATATTCCAAAGGGTGGTCGAGTTATGCTCCGGACACGAAATCAGTGCACGAAACAACAAAGGGAGATAACTAAGAAATTGACGTTGTCATTCTTGCGAGCGACACACCTTTGGGTCGTCTTCTATGCATGTGTGATCTGTAATAAAAAATATTCCAAAGGGTGTTCGAGTTATGCTCCGGACACGAAATCAGTTCGCAAAACAAAAAAGGGAGATAACTAAAAAATTAGCTACGCAAGAGTTGTCATTCTTGTGCGCGAGACACCTTCGGGTCGTGGTCTATGCATGTGTGAAGTTTCATGAAAATATTCCAAAGGGTGTTCGAGTTATGCTCCGGACAAGAAGTGTCTGCGGCGGACGCGGCGCGCTGTCAAATCCATAGTAACCCCCGTCGAAGTCCGGGGGATACAATTACCGGTACTAATTCCTTATCTGGAGCCCTGATTGGCAATTTTTAATTCACAATTACCTAAATAAGTCCTGTATCTTTACTTTACGACACTCACTATGGGAGTCCAGAATAAATAGTTCTCAAAGATTTCCAATAGCATGAGTAACAACAGCGTCTTTTGTGTGTGTGAGAACACCGTTACATGAAACACCCAAATACATATAAATATACCACAAATACACCCTAGATAGTGCCAGATAGTAGTGTAAAGCATACATTGACACAAAACACATCATATAATTGACATATCGATGGTCTAGTAACATAAGGTCGTAACTGCTATGCTAAAGCATAGCAGTTACGACCTTATGTTACTAGACCATCGATATGTAGTCAACTAAATATGTTAAAGGTACATGCCCACTCAGAGGGCACAAACTGTTCTTTATAGGAATTAAATAAGTGTATATTTATGTCACTATTCCACCAGTTCTAAAAGTTACGAGTGCCCGCTATACAAATATAATCATTTAGTAATATTTATTTTACTGATAGTGACGCGGTTTTTTCACATGCAAATAAGGCATGATATTTTTTAATTATTTAGGCCAGTTTTTTTTTATTTGTTGGTTTACGGATTTCTTTTCCGCGAGATCGGGTCGGTCGGTCGGAAAAAAATAAAAATAAAAAAAAGTTTTTTCAATTTTTTTATTCTTTTTGGCACAGGGTTGGGTCGGTCGGGGAAATAAAAAAAAAAAAAAAAAAAAAAAAAAAGTGTCAAACGCGGATGCCACCGGCGGCATATTGAAGAAACTGACAAACGGGTGAACCAAAAGTGTTAAGTCAAAGGGTGAAGGTCATATGTAGTATGGCAAGGCAGGTGTAGCATACATGCAAATGAATGAAGTATGGAAATATTGAAGAAGTTAAGCAACTTATGTAGATGCTATGGCCAGTTTGAGAAACTGTGACAAACTGGTTAACCGAAATTGCTAACACCATAAAAATTACCTTTTTAAGGCACATGGTTGGGTCGGTTCACCTTTTTAAGGCTCATGGTTGGGTCGGTTTGTGGTCGGTAAAAAACAAAAAGGCCAGTGATTGTGATAGAGTGAAACTTGTGTTAACCGGCATCGTCTCGGACCAAGAGTTTGTCGGTTAACGTAGGGAGTCATTTCAGCAAGTTTCTTTATATTCTACATAGCAACTCAGTTTCATATTCACATACTGTTGAATGTTGATCACTGTGAATGGGTTGCGTAATGCGTACATATTAATACCGTATCTGGTATAATTAAATACAAGACAACGAAGCGGCGATATAGTTGAAACGAATATCAGTGGGGGTGGCACGAGTGTGGATTTGTGGCAGGGCGGTAGAGGACCCTAGGAAGAACGCATACATGAAATATGAAGCACATCGGAGCAAGAAAACAGAAAATATAGGCCATTTACCCGAGCGTTAAGGTTTTGAATTTTTGCATTCAATCTGAAACGGAGATATCAAATCATATTGGAGATATATCAAATCATATCGAATCGTCCATTCGCAGGTTGTTGTTGTTGTCGCTGCTCTGCTAATATCTGGTTTCCGCCACTTACTTTTCTCGGCACAGCAAACAATTTTTTTTTTTTTTTTTTTTTTTTTTTTTTTGGATCGGAGGTAAAAAAAAATAAAAAAAATCGGAAATTAAAATTTTTATTTTTTTCCACATTGTCAAAAAATCGGGTCGGCGGATCTGTAAACCAACTAAAAAAAAAAAACTGGCCCTATATAAATTAAATGCCTCATTGAAAAAATAGTATCTTCGACAGATTATAAAGTATGATCATTGCACATCAAAATATAAATACAGAGAATAATTAGTAATTTCCATTAACATTTTAAGTAAACACGGTTATCAAATTTTCAAGTTCCTTTCTTGAATTTTCAAGATCGTTTCTTGAATTTACAAAGATCTGTTTTTGAATATTCAAGACACTTTGCATTAAAGAAAAGATCAAGAAAGTATCTTGAAAATTCAAGAAAAGATCTTGAATAAATGGAAATAAAAAAAAAGTGAAGTGACCCTAATGTGCTTCCATACCAATCATATGGGAAATACATGTAAACATAGTTTAATATATATACATATGCCACAAATACACCCTCAAACATATCAATGTATGCTCTCCTTACGTGATCAGAATTTGTACAACCTATTTTATGTATCAGTGTAGACCCTGATCTTTATTATTGTCTGCCCTTTTTGGGATACGCGTATATTTTACTAAAATGCCCCACAAATATGCCACAAATACACCCTCAAAC
Organism: Conchocele bisecta; assembly: GCA_029237695.1. NCBI lineage: Eukaryota > Metazoa > Mollusca > Bivalvia > Lucinida > Thyasiridae > Conchocele > Conchocele bisecta. The sequence continues at coordinate 121,102,924 of CM055268.1, read as the reverse complement.
GTAGACTACCACGTGAACATCTGCTTACCTCATCAAACATTATATGAGCCGTGTCGTGCGAAAAGGTGCTTTAATATGGCGAAAATGACGTTATCGAGTAAATGAGGTTGGAAACGTCGCTTCCATTTAATTTACGCTTTTACATAGCTGACGTCGTTGTTGACAGCTTGGTAATGACAGATGATATAAGTGTATTATCGTGTGCTAGTCGGTGTGTACCATTAGCGAAACAAACCAATTAATGTATGTAGACCATTGACTATTTTAATTACCATTTTATGCCAAAATATAAATGTACGTTCTCGGGGTTGCTATGAAAATAAATGATCAGAAACGAGTGATGTTGAGTAGCATGTGAGCTGGTGGTGTCGGCAGCCCAGTTCGTGTATGGACCCGATAAATGTTTTTCTTTTTGTGTTAGTATATCGTTTACCGAGATTTTACATACATGTATGTACAGTACATATGTGATATTATATGGATATACAGGCCCGTACACAGTATTTTCTATTGGGGGGTGCGTCAGGGGCGAGCCCCATGTAGTGGCGCGAGTACGCTAGGGGGGTAGTACGCTAGACTTGCCCCTGACGCACCCCCCTGAAATTTTTTAACCCTAGATGGCCTGAAATGCACTGCATTTTATGTCATTTAAATTCGGATTTCAACGGTGGCATTTTCATGCAAATTATCTGTATATTAATGCATTTCAAGAAATGTTGAGATTACTGTTTGAAAAATAGCGGACCTCGGCGAATTTAGGGGGGTGCATACGCACCCCCCCTGTGTACGGGCCTGATATAAAGTGTTATATAATGCTAGTGTGAAAGTTCAAAAACGTACATGTAGTCGTAAACGTTATAGCGTCTCCCTTGCTTTATACCCGTACATGTACATGTATCTGTTTCTGATTTAATTTCATTTATGTGTGTCAGATTGCATTTAGTGAATACACTTTTGTATTTGGTAAACTCTTGCATATACAATGTATCAGTAACGAAGGAATTGTATTACACACAAGAATTGTATATGATCAGGATGTACACTTTCCAGTAGTCAGTCTGTAAATCTAAACAAGAATTCCGCCACAAAAACAATAACTTTTTAACGCATTTCTGTTACAAAACCGGTGAACATTACAAGCAAATAAATGACCTTGACCTTCAGACTTTGGATGTGGGGGTGTGCGTAATGAAGCATCATCCCTAGACAAACATTGATATGAAATATTATCAATGTCTGACAAGGGAGGGGTTAAAGAGATATTGTGAAAAAACAATAACTTTAATGCATTTCTGTTACAAAACCGGTGAACATTATAAGTAAATAAATGACCTTGACCTTGAAAATTTGGATGTGGGGGTGTGCGTAATGAAGCATCATCCCTAGACAAACATTGATGTGAAATATTATCAAAGTCTGGCAAGGGGTTAAAGAGATGTTGTGAAAAAACAATAACTTTAATGCATTTCTGTTACAAAACCGGTGAACATTATAAGTAAATAAATGACCTTGACCTTGAAAATTTGGATGTGGGGGTGTGCGTAATGAAGCATCATCCCTAGACAAACATTGATGTGAAATATTATCAAAGTCTGGCAAGGGGTTAAAGAGATATTGTGAAAAAAACAATAACTTTAACGCATTTCTGTTACAAAACCGGTGAACATTACAAGTAAATAAATGACCTTGACCTTGATAATTTGGATGTGGGGGTGTGCGTAGTGAAGCATGATCCCTAGACAAACATTGATGTGAAATATTATCAATGTCTGGCAAGGGGTTAAAGAGATATTGTGAAAAAAAAAATAAATTTAACGCAATTTCTGTTACAAAAAGAAAACCGGTGAACATTACAAGGAAATAAATGATCTTGACCTTCAAAATTTGGATGTGGGGGTGTGCGTAATGAAGCATCATTCCTAAACAAACATTGATGTGAAATATTATCAAAGTCTGGCAAGGGGTTAAAGAGATATTGTGAAAAAACAATAACTTTAACGCATTTCTGTTACAAATGCGGTGAACATTAGAAGTAAATAAATGACCTTGACCTTCAAAATTTGGATGTGAGGGTGTGCGTAATGAAGCATCATTCCTAGACAAACATTGATGTGAAATATTATCAAAGTCTGGCAATGGGTTAAAGAGATATTGTGAAAAAACAATAACTTTAACGCATTTCTGTTACAAATGCGGTGAACATTAGAAGTAAATAAATGACCTTGACCTTCAAAATTTGGATGTGAGGGTGTGCGTAATGAAGCATCATTCCTAGACAAACATTGATGTGAAATATTATCAAAGTCTGGCAATGGGTTAAAGAGATATTGTGAAAAAACAATAACTTTAACGCATTTCTGTTACAAAACCGGTGAACATTACAAGGAAATAAATGACCTTGACCTTCAGACTTTGGATGTGGGGGTGTGCGTAATGAAGCATCATCCCTAGACAAACATTGATGTGAAATATTATCAATGTCTGGCAAGGGGTTAAAGAGATATTGTGAAAAAACAATAACTTTAACGCATTTCTGTTACAAAACCGGTGAACATTACAAGGAAATAAATGACCTTGACCTTCAAAATTTAGATGTGGGGGTGTGCGTAATGAAGCATCATCCCTAGACAAACATTGATATGAAATATTATCAGTGTCTGGCAAGGGTTAAAGAGATATTGTGAAAAAACAATAACTTTAACGTATTTCTGTTACAAAGCCGGTGAACATCACAAGTAAATAAATGACCTTGACCTTGATAATTTGGATGTGGGGGTGTGCATAATGAAGCATCATCCATAGACAAACATTGATACAGAGTGTATACATGTAAGGTCGTTTTTCTCATGTGCCGATCTTTCTTGTCTCTTATCACAACACACAATTACTTGTAAAAACAACAATTAGAACTGAGATAACGGATTAGAGAGGCACGAGAAAATGTACACCTTTCAGTCTGCAACCAATCCCAATGTACGGGTTGGCCAAAGCCCACAAAGTATTTGAGCCATAAATCATTAATGACACACATCTATGTTTTTCGTTTCCAAATCCATGTTGCGTTAAAGATCGCTAAAGATGGTTGCAATCGCAAACAAGATATACAGTGTGTGCCATTTGGTACATGAATATTCAGAGCTGAACACGCTGGTCGTTATGGTCGCTTTGGCAGCAATAATCAATCCGAAATTAACTCAACTAAAATACTGTAATCATGTGCATGTACTTAAATTATCGCCTGTACATATACAACGTTAACATCAGAGCTCCAGATAAGGAATTAGTAATTGAGTATTTTCACTCAATCATTTCTGAAGCAATGGGATATTTCAATGTTTTAATTGGGTAAAATAAAATCACATTACTGTTTACACATCAACAGACAGCAATTATTGAGTAGTTTGCTTCGAAATGAAAACATGTCTTGGCATTTCATTAGAATTGTCTCCTTGGAGACAATTCTAATGAAATGCCAATATGTGTTTTCATGGAAAATAAGAAAAATATGATATACGTGTTGTATGTTTATTGTTTTCTGTAGCATGATAAAGGTACCACAAATTTGTTATTGCTTTTTGATACTCGCTACTTTGATTTCAATTGGGTTTTTTGGCAATTTTAATTGGGTATTTACGCAAATACACAGCTTATCTGGAGCCCTGAACATGTAGCATACATGTATATATTTCCAAAGGAGTGGGAGGGGAGATGGATCAGGTTCTATATCAGTGATATGTAACATCTGATGATGTAAGCAGATGCACACACTGTTAGTCTATGTTTGAGGGTGTATTTGTGGCATATGTGTGGGGCATTTTAGTATAATAGATATATTACAAGTATCCCAAAAAGGGCGGAAAATAATATAGATCAGGGTCTACACTGAATGTCACTGATATGTGAAATAGGTTATACAATGTTTGACAACTTATTGAAATACATGTACACTGAAATGTTTGATGGTGTATTTGTGTAATTTTTATATGCTCTAAACTATAAGTGTACATATTTCCCATATGTGTTGATGATTTTTACAATATCTGAATACGACACAATATGCATTAAAGGTACATTCCCACTTAGAAGGCACAAAATGTTCCTTAAATGATTTAAATAAGTGTATAATTGTGTCACTATTCCACCAGTTCTAAAAATTACGAGTGCCCGCTATACAGATATAATCAGTTAGTAATATTTATTTTACCCATAGTGACGCGCGGTTGTATCAGACTTATTCATATGCAAATGATGCATGCTATTTTTTAATTAGTTACACTAATTAAATGTGTCACCTGTAAAAAATAATAATTTTGACAGATTATAAGTATAATCATTGCACATCGAAAAATAAATACAGAGAATAAATAGTAATGTCCGTTAACATTTTAAGGAAACACGATTATCGCCCCTGATATCAGTGTGGAAATTTACTTATTATATAAAATGTATGAATAATGTCAGTCAATATGTGGGGTAATGGTGAATGAATGTTTATTTTGCCAGACAATGTCTAAAAGGATGTCTCTGATATAAAGAACAGTTCGTGCCTACTGAGTGGGCATGTACCTTTAATTGAAAATATGGCCAATTTAACTACTTTTTTTCACTACATATGTCAATTATATCATGTGTTTTGTGTCAATATATGATTTACAGTAACACTACTATCTGACACTATCTAGGGTGTATTTGATTTATCTGTATTTAGACTGTATTTGGGTGTTTCGTGTGACCCTGATGGGAACAAGGGTAATATCTCGATTCGCCACAATCACGATTCGCCACATCTCGATTCGCCAAAGAGTAAACATGATTCGCCACAGATAAAACACGATTCGCCACAGTTTAAACACGATTCACCACAGTATAATTTTAAAATATAATATCTTGATTGCAATTAATTTTTCGGGAATAGTTATGTTTTATTAGGTTATTCCTTACAAGAATCAACAAATTGTACACCTTACTTTTAAAATTAGTCAATTATGGCTACTGCGGCAATCAGTCTTTGATAACAATTAATTGGTGATCATTGGTCATCACCATTAATTCACGTTCATTATTTGTTTGTGTTTGTGCTAATCGCCGAGAAATTTCTTTAATCAGATACAAATTGTTTTGGTGCCATTAATCAAATGATCAATTTAATGAGACTGGTTAACACATTTAATTGTTTGATTGTAATTAATGAAACGATTGAGCAATATATGACACGTAGCTGTTTAATATAAATACGTGGACGTTCAAAGTTATATATCATATTCAAAACGCATCTAAAAGTGACTACGTCAAGATGCCGGCTCCTCCGTGTATCTTCTGTTTGAGAAGAATCTATAAGAATTCTCTAGCGGTGACATGCGACAACTGCCAGAGATGGCATCACATAAAATGCGGAAACACAGGTAAATTAATGCACTAAAATAGCGTGAATGTCAAGTCATATTCTTCATAGTAATAGTCTGCAAACAATTTTGATAGCATGTTTTCTAAACATAGTTAGCAAAATATATTCTGGAAATATTGGAAAGTCATATTCTTCATAATACTATTATTTTACACTTTTTTACGAAGGCCATCTCCACGAGCACTCTGTGCATCTTTGTATGGACCCGTTTAGTTTGTGTTTGTGATGTGAAAGACTGATAGTTACGACCTTTTGTTACTAGACACTAGACTATATTTATGGTGGTATTAAGTTGTATGTGCTAAAAATGTGATATATCGATGGTCTAGTAAAACTAGGTCGTATTGACCATGCTTCGCATAGCAGTTACGACCTTGTGTTACTAGACACTAGATATATTATCGAGACGAGACTATATTTATGGTGGTATTAACAGGCCCGTACGCAGGGGGGGTGTGACGGGTGCGTACGCACCTCCCTAAATTCGCCGAGGTCCGCTATTTTTCAAACAGTAATCTCAACAAATCTTGAAATGCATTAATATACAGGTAATTTGTATTAAAATGTCACAATTTACCAGCGTTGAAATCCAAATTTAAATGACATAAAATGCAGGAGAGTGCATTTCAGGCCATCTAGGTTTAAAAAATTTCAGGGGGGGTGAGTCAGGGGCGAGCCCCAGGTAGTGGCGCGAGTACGCTAGGGGGTACCCCCCTAGCGTACTTGCGCCACTACATGGGGCTCGTCCCTGATGCACCCCCCAATAGAAAATACTGCGTACGGGCCTGATTAAGGTGCGTAATTTGAGGGTAAAAAGTGGTATTAAGGTGTATGTGCTAAAAATGTGCTTTATATTAAATATATTAAACTATTATGTATGTCTATTGTCATTTTCACTCCATGATTAAGGATTAATTTCACAGACCATTCGCCACGATCCATCTCACAATTTCATTTGAGGTGTTAGTTTGTCTAACAACTGAGTAGAAGACACCCGACGCATCGTTACACAATGATCTCAGGTGGTCAACATGTACAGGTGTTAAATAATTGACACACATATCCTGAATTGAATCGATACATAGGGAAAATCGGGTTAATAATTGCGGCAAGGCTCACATTACGTATATAAACGTTATAAAAGCTGATTATTTTATCGAGATGTGGCGAATCGAGAGTAATTCGGAACCAGATTGGTTGATGCACTTCCACCCTGACAAATGTAACATCCTTAGTGTCACTCAAAAAATAAACCCAATTAAATTCACGTACAAATTACAAAATCATCCTCTCGAAAAGGTTTAACACGCAAAATATTTGGGTATCACTCTACAATATAATTTATAAAATGGGACAAACACATTAATTATATAACCAGTAAAGCAAATCAATCATTAGGATTTCTTTGTAGAAACTTAAAAATAGATTCTTCAAAAGCAAAAGATCACGCCTACAGGCCCTTGTTAGACCAAAATTGGAATACATGTACTCATCTTCTGTCTGGGACCCACATACAAAATCTCAAATAAATCAAATTGAAAAAGTACAACGTCGCGCAGCTAGATATGTTTCGAACCGATATCACAACACAAGCTCCGTCTCTGATATGCTCCATACTTGAAATTGGCCCTCTCTTGAAATCAGACGAACACACTCCCGGCTCATCATGTTCTATAAAATCATCCACTACATAGTTGCTATCCATCCACCGAATAATCTCCTCATACCCTAGGACCAGACAAAACCGCATACAAACTTGGAAAAGTCGCGGGAATACTGGACGAAGGCCGGAAGGCCTCGTCCAATATTCCCGCTTTTTTTTCCGGTCTCGTCCAGTATTCCCGCGACTTTTCCAAGTTTATACACATCCATGCCGCAAAAGACTCATATAAATATTCTTTCTACCCTCGAACAGTAACACAATGGAACCTTCTACCACCCACTGTACATTCAGCAGACATGGGTTTAAAGTCCTGATCCCTGTGTCTGTCCTCATTGCTATATACCACCCATAAATGACCTCCGATATAAATAGTTATAATCAAGCACAAAAAAAAAGAGAAAATGTCCATTCAATGAGCACTTTCGACCAAATATGCATTTTTTATAAAAAAAATCCACCTAAAAACAGGTATAATAACATTGTATATACACGGCGCCAGCACCTTAATCTTCAGTTTATGAAGGAGTGCTGTAACTCTGAAGAAGACCCTGCGAACACTGCAATATTTTTAATTTTTTAAGAGTCAATTGAAGTCTAAGACTCTAAATTTATGGGACGAGTTATTCAAGGTTTAGTGTGACAGCACATTTCATTATACAGATTCAAACATAAATGCAAGAAATTATATTAGTTTGCACGCTGGCAACGTTGCATCACTGTACACAAAGGGACAAAGAGAAATCGTGATGACAAAGCAACTGGGGAGAAAATGAAAACAAAAAACAGCTGATACATGCCTGATATGGTGGAGGCGGTCCTAGAGATTGATCAGAGCTTCCCGAGGGTTCGTTGCCACGTAGAAGCGATATATCGTCAATACTCTGTGTCTTAAAACAGTTACCCATGATTACTTAGTTAAACATAAACACATATCGTCATCAAATGTCATTTTCTGCGACCTCTCTCTGAAAAAAAAACATAACATTGACCTAATTACATACTACTGATACAGTTGCGCATGACGTCATTAGACAAAATAGTTCTTGTCTAGTCAATATGTTACACGTGCACCAGAATTGTTACATATATAAAACATATTGAATTTTAAAATACATATCATGGTTTATCTCTGCCTATGAATGTCATGTTGTATAGCGAATTGTTAACAAAACAAAAACATAACGTCATTCAATGTGTGTATGTATACACAGGTGCTTGGAACAGATAAAATTAAGGCACGGACAGAACTCTTGATTGCTCCAGAATTTCCCGCGAAAATGTCAAAATACAGATATCCTAAAAAAAGGTCCATTCAGCATCAGCAGATGGGGACATTATTATTATTATTATTAAACATTTATAAATTCTTCACCACTTTGTTCGCCCATCCTATTTCAACAATTTATATCAAATTCAGCACTCTGATATGTAGATTCGCGTAAATCATACTATACCGATTTTGAACAAGGCGCAGTGCACAATAATATGGAATAATACAGATGTTTTAAACCGAAAGTTGATGCGTTCATTCAACCTGTTCACGAGCACGTGACCCGCGACTCTTAAACAATCCAAACCATGAACGTGTCTCTGCCCATTATTAAATATTAATTTAATTATTAAATGTAAAGGGTGAAACTTGTCAATAACGACATGACTCTCATTCTGTAGATTGTTCTTATGTGTCATCTTAAATCCACCGAACGTTATTAAAGTACTTGTATTTCCAGATGCGTCACTCGACTGTTTCATGCATGTGTGTGTTAAAAATGAGGTTGCGTCACCGTACATCATGATGTGGGACACCGTTGAATGTGCAGTCTGATCAGGGTATTCTTTCGCAGGTCACCATTTAGTTGGCGAACTACTGTCGTTTCAGATATGTTTGTGGTGTCCACTATGCCTCTAGTGAAGTCTGAATGAATGAGCACACTACAATACAATCAAGATCAACACACATCTGGAGAAATTGTGCTTACGGGTTTTGTGACCAGTGTAGATCCAGATCAGCATGTGCCTCCGCACAGTCTGATCAGGATCTGCACCGTTCGCCATCCCGCCAATGAAACACACATAATGCTTCTAACAAGCAATGTGTGTTTGTTTGTTGGGGTTTAACAGCCTATCAACAGTTAAGGTCATTTAAGGCCAGGTCAATGGGTTTAGTAATAAATCCCATATATTACCTGTACAAGTACATGTACATGTTGAAGTACATATACAAATGGGGGAAAATCCCAAAATCAAAACTGAATATTTACAATAAAAAAACTACCGGTATATATTCAGCCCTCATATCAGAATAATCCTAATCCGATGCCAGGTCCTCGCCACACCAGAATCACTTGGCCCCTCCCAAAAGCAGTAGGATCAGTAATAATGTTACTACTTTATAATGGGCAATAACCCAATTCAACAGGAATAACCCAGTTCAACAAGAGCCAAAGATAAAAACGTGCCTGAGGGCCAAACCAGGCAAATCGTGATTCCTATAAGGAGGAACCCCACCGTTAAACTGAATATTTACAATAAAAAAAACTATATATTCAGCCTTGAAATCAGAATAATCCTGATATGATGCCAGGTCTTCGCCACGCCAGAATCACTCCCAAAAGCAGCAGGATCAGTAATGATCTTAATACTTTAATAATGGGCAATAACCCAATTAACTCCCAGGTAACAAAAGAACCAAAGATAAAAACGTACCTGAGGGCCAAACCAGGCAAATTGTGATTCCTACAAGGATGAACCACTACCGTTAATTTACGCCATCGCGTTCGCCATCCAACCATTCACCTCTAACAAGCAATATAGCTAGGTCTTTATTCGACTACGCATGCTATTTGATCAGGATCTGCACTGGCCAAAAATCCCATAAGCCCCATTTCTCAGTTACAGCCGCGTATGTTTTTATTTTCTGAATGGCAATGGTGTCACGGATGTTCCACTATGATCTGTTGGATTTGCAGATTTTATTGAGCTGCACAATTAATTCCAACTCCGTTTCATTGAAGGTGACAGGTAATTTATTTGAGATATGGTGCACACAGTGTCCTACACATGACAAGGCAATCGCCTGCGAGTGTATCACCCATGAAGGTCAAGACCACCCAAACACTTTTGGAAATACGCACGACACAATGGACACAATTGCCAATTTTCTCTAAGTCAAGGGTCATAACTCCATCCTTACTGGATGATTCCGCAAACAAAACCCCAGGTGCACAACACATGCTGAATAACATTCCTATATAGTTGCATGTCTCTAACTCAAGTCAAGGGCCATAACTCCGCCGATACTCTATGAATCCGCATCAAAATCACCAGATGCAAACTCCACATTCTTATAATGTTTAATGACTGTAGCTCAAATAGCTTTTCAGTTATGTGCGACACAAGTTGAAAATTGCCACTTTCCACTAAGTCAAGGGCCATAACTCTGTGAATACTGGACGAAACCGCATCTAAAACCCCGATCGAAAATTTCATATGATGACAAATATTCCTATACGGTTTCATGACTGTAGCTCAAATAGTTTTTCAGTTATGTGGGACATGATTTGAAAATCGCCACTTTTCACTAAGTCAAGGACCGTAACTCTGTGAATACTTTATGAATCTGCATCTAAAACCTCAGATGCACAACTCCACATGATGGCAAATATTAATATAAGTTTCGATGACTGTAGCTCAAATAGTTTTTCAGTTATGTACGACACATGTTGAAAATCGCACTGTTCACGAAGTCAAGGACCACAACTCTGTGAATAGTGGATGAATCCGCATCTAAAAACCCCAGGTGCGCAACTTCACATGATGACAAGTATTCCTGTAAAATTTCGCAACTCTAACTCAAATACTTTTGAATTACATTTAACATGCATATGATTCACAATTTGAGTGCGGGAAAGACATTATAATGTACCTTATATCATCTGTAGCCGATTTCAACAACATTCTTAGCCAGGCGCGGTACTTATCTAGCTAAGCATATTTTGAAAGAGTAATCATTTATTTTTCCCGAAATGCATCATTTCATATAGAACAAAAGACTGCATGTAGTTAATGATTAAAAGTATGAGTAAGTATTATGCTGTAATAAATTCAGTATAATAAGAGCTGTAGGAGAACAGCATGCATAGCTCGGCTACGAGGGTTGTCGATGTACACATAGCTTGACAAACAAGGTGGCCGCGGCCTGCATGAACACCTTAACCAAGGTTGACTAAAAACCGTAACCAAGGGAAATTAAGTAAGTAATTCAAGGTTAAATGTAGCTCAATGTTAGATATAGGTCAGGGGTTATTGATGTACATCATTAGGAGATGAAGTTTTCCAAGTATGGTTGCTGTAGGCCCAGGAGTATTCCATATACAAGCTTGACTAAAAACCTTAACCAAGGGGAAACAACTAAGTAATACAAGGGTAAAAGTAGGACAATGTCAAATATAGGTCAGGGGTTATTGATGTACATCTTTATGAGAAAAAGTTATCCAAGTATGGTGTCTGTATGCACAATAGTATTCCATCTACAAGCTTGACTAAAAACCTTAACCATGGTTGAGTAAAAACCTCAACCAAGGGGAATTAACTAAGTAATTCAAGAGGAAATGTAGGTCAAGGTCAAATATAGATCAGGGGTTATTGATGTACATCCCTATGAGAAAAGGTTGTCCAAGTATGGTGTCTGTATGCACAATAGTATTACACATACAAGCTTGACTAAAAACCTTAACCAAGGTTGACTAAAAACCTTAACCAAGGGGAATTAACTAAGTAATTCAAGGTTAAATGTAGGTCAAGATCAAATATAGATCAGGGGTTGTTGATGTACATCATTAGGAGATGAAGTTTTCCAAGTATGGTTGCTATAGGCCCAGGAGTATTCCATATACAAGCTTGACTAAAAACCTTAACCAAGGGGAAACAACTAAGTAATACAAGGGTAAAAGTAGGACAATGTCAAATATAGGTCAGGGGTTATTGATGTACATCTTTATGAGAAAAAGTTATCCAAGTATGGTGTCTGTATGCACAATAGTATTCCATCTACAAGCTTGACTAAAAACCTTAACCATGGTTGAGTAAAAACCTCAACCAAGGGGAATTTTTTAAACTAATAATTCAAAAAAATGAAGGTCGTCAAATATAGAATTCAGGGGTTAATTGATGGTACATCCCAAATGAGAAAAGCCCAATATGGTCTGTATCTCAATAGTATTACACTACAAAGCTTGAAACTACCTTAACCAAGGTTGCTACCTTAACCAAGGGGAATTAACTAATATTAAGTAAATGTAGGTCAAGATCCCAAATATAGGTCAGGGGAGTGATGTCCACAGGAGATGAAGGTTGTCCAAGTATGGTGCTGTATGGCACAATATATCACATACAGGTCGGGTTAACCAAGGAGACTATTCCATAACCAAGGGGAATTAACTAAGTAATTCAAGGTTAAATGAGTCAAGATCATAAAGGTCAGGGCCGTTGAATAACCACGGGGATCACTAGGAAGATGAAGTTGTTCAAGAAGTGGAAATAGCCAGGAGGTATCCAAATCTACAAAGCTTGACTAACACCTAACAAGGGAATTAACTAAGTAATTCAGAGGATGTAGGTAAATGCAAATATAATCAGGGGTATGAGTACATCCCTAGAAAAGGTTGTCCAAGTATGCTGTCTGTATGCACAATAGTATTCCATGTACAAGCTTGACTAAAAACCTTAACCAAGGTTGACTAAAAACCTTAACCAATGGGAATTAACTAAGTAATTCAAGGTTAAATGTAGGTCAATGTCAAATATAGGTCAGGGGTTGTTGATGTACATCACTAGGAGATGAAGTTGTCCAAGTATGGTTGGTGTAGGGCCAGGAGTATTCCATCTACAAGCTTGACTAACAACCTTAACCAAGGGGAATTAACTAAGTAATTCAAGAGGAAATGTAGGTCAAGGTCAAATATAGACCAGGGGTTATTGATGTACATCCCTATGAGAAAAGGTTGTCCAAGTATGGTGTCTGTATGCACAATAGTATTACACATACAAGCTTGACTAAAAACCTTAACCAAGGTTGACTAAAAACCTTAACCAAGGGGAATTAACTAAGTAATTCAAGGTTAAATGTAGGTCAAGATCAAATATAGGTCAGGGGTTGTTGATGTACATCACTAGGAGATGAAGTTGTCCAAGTATGGTTGGTATAGGGCCAGGAGTATTCCATCTACAAGCTTGACTAACAACCTTAACCAAGGGGAATTAACTAAGTAATTCAAGAGGAAATGTAGGTAAATGTCAAATATAGATCAGGGGTTATTGATGTACATCCCTATGAGAAAAGGTTGTCCAAGTATGGTGTCTGTATGCACAATAGTATTACACATACAAGCTTGACTAAAAACCTTAACCAAGGTTGACTAAAAACCTTAACCAAGGGGAATTAACTAAGTAATTCAAGGTTAAATGTAGGTCAAGATCAAATATAGGTCAGGGGTTGTTGATGTACATCACTAGGAGATGAAGTTGTCCAAGTATGGTTGGTATAGGGCCAGGAGTATTCCATCTACAAGCTTGACTAACAACCTTAACCAAGGGGAATTAACTAAGTAATTCAAGAGGAAATGTAGGTAAATGTCAAATATAGATCAGGGGTTATTGATGTACATCCCTATGAGAAAAGGTTGTCCAAGTATGCTGTCTGTATGCACAATAGTATTCCATGTACAAGCTTGACTAAAAACCTTAACCAAGGTTGACTAAAAACCTTAACCAATGGGAATTAACTAAGTAATTCAAGGTTAAATGTAGGTCAAGGTCAAATATAGGTCAGGGGTTGTTGATGTACATCACTAGGAGATGAAGTTGTCCAAGTATGTTTGGTGTAGGGCCAGGAGTATTCCATCTACAAGCTTGACTAACAACCTTAACCAAGGGGAATTAACTAAGTAATTCAAGAGGAAATGTAGGTCAAGGTCAAATATAGATCAGGGGTTATTGATGTACATCCCTATGAGAAAAGGTTGTCCAAGTATGGTGTCTGTATGCACAATAGTATTCTATGTACAAGCTTGACTAAAAACCTTAACCAAGGCGTGACGGTGACGCCGACGCCGGGGTGACTACATAAGCTCTAACATAAGCTCTAACTATTCTTCGAATAGTCAAGCTAAAAATTAATAAAAAAGAGTTGTCAGAAGACAACGAAGCTTCACTCAAACTTGGCACAGTTGCACAAAAAAACATGAATATTATATAACTTGACCTTGGGTGTACGGTGGACCTTGACATTGGGGACCTTGATATTGGGGTCAGTGGTGCAAGGTGGTTCGTGGGTTTGCTATAGCATACTATAGCATATTAAGATGAATGCATGTATGAAATATCAATGCACTCCCTGAAAACAGAAGTAAAACAAAATTTAACCCAACGTTAAGTTTATGAACGCACTAAGTTGGTGATTTTCTACAGCATGATAGCTATTCACGTGAGGAATGAATGCATGTATGAATGTGCTAAGCTTGTGACCTTGACCTTGAAAGGGGTAGGGGGTGGGACATGGATTTGCTGTAGCACAATAGAGGATCATCAGATGAATGCATGTATGAAATATCAAGCGTTCCCTGTAAAGAAACAGAAGTTATAAAAATACATTTATTCCAACGTTAAGTTTATGATGATTATCTTGGGGAAAGGGGTGGGTCATGGATTTGCTGTAGCACAATAGAGGATCATCAGATGAATGCATGTATGAAATATCAAGGCGTTCCATGAAAGGAAACAGATGAGGACATTTACCCCCAACGTTAAGTTTATGAATGTGCTAATTTTGTGACCTTGACCCTGGGGTAAGGGGTGGGTGGTGGATCATGGATTTGCTGTAGCACGATAGAGTAGCATCAGATGAATGTATGTATGAAATAGCAAGGTGTTCCATGAAAGGAAACAGATGTTATAAGACATTTACCCCAACGTTAAGTTTATGAATGTGCTAAGTTTGTGACCTTGACCTTGGGGAAAGGGGTGTGGAGGGTGGGTCATGGATTTGCTATAGCTCTATAGAGTATCATCAGATGAATGCATGTATGAACAATCAAGGCGTCCCCTGTAAAGAAACAGAAGTTATAAAAAGACATTTACTCCAACGTTAAGTTTATGATGTTGATCTTGGGGAAAGGGGTGGGGTGGGGTGGGGTGGGGGGGGGGGGGCCGGGGGGTCATGGATTTGCTGTAGCACAATAGAGGATCATCAGATGAATGCATGTGTGAAATATCAAAGCGTTCCCTGTAAAGAAACAGAAGTTACACAACATTTACCCCAACATTAAGTTTATGAACATGCTAAGTTTGTGACCTTGATATTGGGCTAAGGGGTGGGCGGTGGGTCATGGATTTGCGATAGCACGATAGGGTATCATCAGATAAATGCATGTATGAAATATCAAGGCGTTCCATGAAGGAAACAGATGTAATAAGACATTTACCCCAACGTTAAGTTTATGAATGTGCTAAGTTTGTGACATTGACCTTGGGGTAAGGGATGGGTGCTGGGTCATGGATTTGCTATAGCACGATAGAGTATCATCAGATGAATGCATGTATGAAATAGCAAGGCATTCCACGAAAGAAAATAGATGTTATAAGACATTTACCCCAACGTTAAGTTTATGAATGTGCTAAGTTTGTGACATTGACCTTGGGGTAAGGGCTGGGTGGTGGGTCATGGATTTGCTACAGCATGATAGAGGGTCATCTGAGAAATGCATGTATGAAATAACAAGGTGTTCCATGAAAGGAAACATAAGTTATAAGACATTTACCCCAACGTTAAGTTTATGAATGTGCTAAGTTTGTGACCTTGACCTTGGGGTAAGGGATGGGCGGTGGGTCATGGATTTGCTATAGCACGATAGAGTATCATCAGATGAATGCATGTGTGAAATATCAAGGCGTTCCATGAAAGGAAACAGATGTTATAAGACATTTACCCCAAAGTTAAGTTTATGAAAGTGCTAAGTTTGTGACCTTGACCTTGGGGTAAGGGCTGGGTGGTGGGTCATGTATTTGCTACAGCATGATAGATGGTCATCTGCGGAATGCATGTATGAAATAACAAGGTGTTCCATGAAAGGAAACAAAAGTTACAAGACATTTATCCAAACGTCAAGTTTGTGGACGCCGGGGGTATGCCATAAGCTCTTCTGCACTTCGTGCAGGCGAGCTAAAAATTAATAAATTTATCCTTAAATTGAAAATTTCTCCCTTAAAGTGTACTTAGCTATATAAGTATACTTTGCAATTTTGGTTAAATCGGCTACAGACTATACGTGGCTAGGGAGTTCTATGATGATCAAAGAAGTATGCACAACAATAAAGTTTGTTACAAAATTTATTTTCATAAAAAAGTTTGATGATTACAGTGTAGCATGTAAATAAAGACTACTTAATAGTGTACACAAATAATTGCTAAAGGTAGATAGATAGATTTATAATGCGACTAGAAGCTTTACAGCTTCTGACTTCTGGAAAATGCTCATACCGGTAGTCAATATTTGTATCTTTCTAACCAGAGACATAGTTTGTTTGTTTGTTGGGGTTTAACGGCCTATCAACAGCAACGGTCATTTAAGGCCGGGTCAATTGGTTTAGTACTAAATCCCATATATTACCTGTACAAGTACATGTACATGTTCAATGGGCAATAATGGGCAATAACTCAATTCAACTCCCAGGTAACAAAAGAGCCAAAGATAAAAACGTACCGGAGGGCCAAACCAGGCAAATAGTGATTCCTAAAAGGAGGAACCCCTTCCGTTAATGTACGCCGTCTCGTTCACCCGACCACCACCCACTACCAGAGACATAGAGACTAAATCATTGTTCTTGATTTTTAAGAACAAATAGCAAATTTCATGAATGCTGTTCTAATTGCTTCTTACAAATATAACACTTGTACATGTATCATCACAAATTTGGTTAGGACAGTATGCTTTCAGTGGTCAGGAAAATTTGAATGGTTTGCTTAAATATAAAACTATTTGGATGTGTTACAACGTGCGTAGAACACAACCATAAACTTGTTAATGATGTATTTGGCTGCTAATAACATGCATGACATTCATAACAGATAATGGTAGATGTACGAAACAATGCATTTAAAAAATAGCATGCATGTAACTGAATTAGCTCAGAAAGTCTGTTGAATGGTGAATATGTGTATTGAATATGCACAGTAAATACACAGTTCAAGGATGGTTTGTAGACCACATAAGGTTGTTAAGCAGTATAAACAAAACAGGAGTAACTATTAACAAACTATTTGTATGGTGACTTTCCAAGATATTAAGCAAAATAATAGGAATCATAATTATAAACTAAAACTGTTGACTACAAATACACCTACATATACATGTATATAGTATGCAGTTTCACCTTGCACCTACTAACAACAATACCATAATCAATGAAGTTAATACATGTACACATATTTACAAAGTGGCCGGAATTGCTTCAAAATTATGCATAACGATAGCACTAGATTAACAAATTTACAAGTTGTTTACGCATTTTTGAAAAATTGCTGGCTGTATGTAGCAGAATTTTTGTTGACAATCAACAGTATGGAATATAAGAACATCATAATTGGATTGTTCCAACATTTTTAGACCAGTACTTGTAATTCTCCAGAAAAGCATACATTGTCACATATCATTCCCATCATCCGAATAACAAGACAATCCAGTGTGGAATCCGAAGATATTACTCTGTGGATAGAAAGGAAATAAAGACTTTTTAAAAAGTAGATGTTTAATGCCACTAACAAAGTAACACATTTTAATATGACTGTAGAAATGGGGCTTACAGCATCGGAAGCCAGTGTAATCCCATATCAGCCTCCACATGATCAACATTGTTTCGCATTTACTATAAATCCTGTCACGATTCAAACAGATCAGTTTGTTTGTTTATTGGTGTTTAACGGCATATCAACAGCTAAGGTCATGTAAGGCTGGGCAAACGGGTTCGATCCTGTTTTAACCTGCTGCATTGGGGGGAAAATTCCAAAATTAGAACTGAATATTTACAATATATTCAGCCCTGAAATTAGAATAACCGGACCTGGTGGCAGGTCCATACCACACCAAAGTCACTTGGCCCCTTCCCTTAAAATAGGATTACGAATAATCGTAATACTCACATAAGGGGTATAACCAGATTCAACTGTCACATACAAAATGCCAAAGACATATGTGAGGGCCAAACCAGGTCTCCAGTCGGAATTCCGGTAAGGATGAACCCCGATCGTTAAATTACCCATCGCTTGCACCCACCTTCCACCCACTCAAACAGATCAGACAAATCACTATCAGGCGGAGAGGGACAACAGCTACTGACAGAGCTCTATCAACTGTGTCAACAGTAGTATGCTCGTTAGGAACATTTAGGCCAGAATGTCTATAAATAATGACAAAAAATCAAACCATGTGAAGTTCAGACTTGTGCCAGTCTTTTGTGATCTCAAAAGTGACAGTTGTCACTTTTGAGATCACAAAAGACTGGCACAAGTCTGTGAGAATGACAATGAAACCATATTACAATTGAATACAAGTGACATAACATCATTTAATTATTTAATGGTGTTGAACAGCCTGTCAACAGCTACATGTAAGGCCATTGTAGGCCGGGCTAATGGGATTGAATACCATATTCCACCTGTACGGATGGGGGTGGGTGGGATCCCAAAATCAGTACTAAATATATTTACTGAAAAAAAAGAAATATATTCAGCCCTTAAATTAGAATAACCTGATCTGGTGTCAGGTCCTTACCACATCATAATCACTTAGCCCCACTCCCTAAAAGTAATAGGATTAGAACTAGATTCAACTCCCAAATAGTAAGAAAGCCAAAAATAAAATGTCCCTGTGAGCCAAACCAGGGAAAACGGGATTCCAGTAAAGATGAATCCCATCGGTAAATTTACCGTTCACAGGCTCCCGACCAACCACCCACTTGACATAACCACAGGCTCCTGACCAACCACCCACTTGACATAACATTGGACGACATATTTTGCCATTTAATCAGTAAAATATAAAAATTCCCCTTATATTTTAGATCCTATCTGGGTGCAATAGTGTATACCACAGGGATTTTCATTTTACTATCACATGGTGCAATTTGACACTATGCACTACACTAGTAAATTGACAACCCCAGTGATGTACATGTGTATACATTCTGTTTAAGAGCTACATTTGTAAACAATAAAATTGCAATCATTTTCTCTGTAAACGTCACATATGTTTTATTATGAATAACTCATACATACAGGAAATGTTATATACATAATTACATGAACAAACCACACAACCATGAACATGCAAAGCATACCAATATCACATCTACTTTCTGAAAGTTATGCAATTTATAGGCCTGCAATATTTGTACAGATATACGATGTTTGTTTTAATACCCAGATTCTTTTAATCTACAAATTGTTTCTCAATTTATCATTTTATTCACCAGCTAATTAAGTCCGTATAAATGACGAAACAAATCTGTACTCCCCTCCACTTGTGGAAATTTCAAGCTTCTCTTTAATAGATCATTCGGTCTTGCTGTATATGTATTTGTGAAAACATTAGAAGTGGTTTTGTGACTTTCATCTTAACCCTTACTATGCGGAATTAAAGTTTGTCGTGTGATGGAAATGTTTTATTTTCAATGTTTCTCGATAAAAACCTGTTTTGGCAACACATGAGAATCGTCTCCACTGGAGACGATTCTCATGTGCTGTCAAAACAGGTTTCAAAACAGGTTTTTTGTTAAGAATTAAGGCAAAAATGAAAAACAGCAGACGACAATTTTTGTCATAGTGAGGGTTAATATTAGCAGTTCTTTCAGATAATAGCAGAGTATGAGTCAACGTTTTTAACATGAATATTGTTTTATATAATGTATGTGTCAAGAAATGTGGCTCTAACGGGAGAAATTGGGCTTATTGGATTTGTGACCAGCGTAGTCCCTGATCAAATAGCACACTCCCGTAGCCTGATGACAATCTATAGTACTGATGGGCATTACATTTACGGAATGGTGAACAGTCGGATGCACAGTTTAATCTGGATCTACACTGGTTGTAAATCCCAAGTCCCAATTCTTCAGTCACAGCCACAAATAAGAACTTCTAAAATGTATTCATGAAACACGAATGCCCACGATCAGATCATACCGTAATGGTACATGTATTTCGATAGCAGAAATACAGAGCAAATTATAAATTCAAAACACACACAGTGTTCCAAACATGAAATCCCTGCCTTTCTAGTCATACAAGTTGACACTATTGTGCAAACTCATCCGTAATATAATATGGCAGATCACAAGAGCGATTCTTACCAGAATTTATCTTGACATCCTGTGGTGATTATTGGTATTATAAATTGAAAATGTGATATACAATCTCAGGGCTCCAGATAAGGAATTAGTAATTGAGTATTGTCACTCCATCATTTCTGAAGCAATTGGGTATTTCAAAATTTTAATTGGGCAAAATAAATTCACACTACTGTTTACACATCAACAGACAGCAATTATTGAATAGTTTGCTTCGAAATGATAATATGTCTTGGCATTTCATTATAATTGTCAC
This sequence comes from Conchocele bisecta, assembly GCA_029237695.1. Taxonomy (NCBI): domain Eukaryota; kingdom Metazoa; phylum Mollusca; class Bivalvia; order Lucinida; family Thyasiridae; genus Conchocele; species Conchocele bisecta. Next base: position 121,082,206 of record CM055268.1, on the reverse strand, counting down.
CTTATGAAATACCAAGATGTGTTTTCATGGAAAATAAGAAAAATATGCTATATTTGTCGTCTGTTTATAGTTTTTTTGCAGCATGATAAAGGTACCACAATTTTTGTATTGCTTTTTGATAGTGGCTACTTCTTGATGATACACCCGTCAATGATACACCTGTCATGCTTTTAAAAAGCAATTCAAATCATTATCAAGATGTACACTGGACGCAAAACTTTCCAGTCATGACCACAAATCACTATAATTCCAGCACAAAAATATTTACACAATTCTCTAACATTTGATTGGCCCTTAGCAAGTCTGTCCAAAATTTATATCCCAGTAAACTCCCACGGCAAACTACTTTCCGTAACTGTGAGGCGCAGTTAAAATAATTCTTAAGAAAACGGAAAATAAACACATTTTCTTGATGAATTTATTTAAATGCTGGAATTATAAGGAATGAATGGCCTTTTTGTTGAATTTATCGGGGATATAAACTTGGAAAAGTCGCGGGAATACTGGACGAGGCCTTCCGGCCTTCGTCCAGTATTCCCGCGACTTTTCCAAGTTTATACCCCGATAAATTCCACAATAAGGCCATTCATTCCTATACTGAGCAAAATATCAATCATGCAATCCAGCATATTATATCAGGATGTACTCATACAAGGTACAGTATTGTTTATTTATTTATTTAGGCGGGCAGCATCTATAGAGGCGAGTGTCGGCATTCCATGTGGCAACTGGAACAGCTCAGGCTCGTGACTTCTGATATTCTCTGCCTCCTCTGAAATAGCATAGAACAATTTTAGTGTGGTGAACATTAATAAGCGTTGTAAGGCATATTGTTTTTTTTAGCTTGATTTCATATCGTGACAAACCACACAAATGCCCGCTTTGGTAGATTGGAGAAACTTCTTAACTGGACACATGGACACACAATCCATACACAGTTTGGATTGTATGTCCGTGTGTCCGGATTACACCAGAGCTCCAGATAAGGTGCGTATAGACGTATTTTACGCAATTACATTAGCGGAATACGCATTGATTATCAAAAGTGAGAGTACAAAATACGCACAGCAATGTGAAAATACGCATTGGTTTTCAAATTGAGTAGTGAAAATACTGTCATAAAGTTGAAAATTCACTTAGTTGAGCTGCAAAAAGCTTGATTTTTTGCAGCTCAAATAAGTGAATGTTTAAATTTGATATATTTGTTCCCTATTTAGTAATGAAGAAAATCAAATAATCCACTTGTAAAAGTAAAATACTGAATGATTTTGAAATCAGGGTGTATAGTACGCTTTAGACACAAAGATTATCTGGAGCTCTGTTACATTATATGCCTCCGGGCTCTACGGAGGGGACGGGGGGGGGGGGGGGGGGGAGGGGGGGGGGGGGGGGGGGGGGGGGGGGGGGGGGGGGGGGGGGGTGGGGGGGGGAGGGGGGGGGGGGGGACGGGGAAGGCGTAACATGGTTCCCCGCAGGCCCATTAGGCATGTTGTGGCTGAATATGAATTGCAACATGCCTTTTGTTTTGTTTGCCGTCTTGGATGACTTAATATACAGTAAAACTTACATTTTGTGCTAAGTTTAATATTTTATGACACATCGATGATCTAGTAACATAAGGTCGTAACTGCTATGCTAAAGCATAGCACTTACGACCTTATGTTACTAGACCATCAACATATTGTCCCATTATAATGATGACCAACATATTAAAAGAACAAACATGGATGATAACAAAGAATATGAAGTACAATACGACTTAAGATAATAGAGATAATAGGAACCAAAAAACATTAACACAAAACTCAGGCAGGCAGGCATGTAGACTGATGGACACAGATGAACAGACATATGGACAGACTGATGGACATACATATGGACAGACAGATGGACATACATATGGACAGACAGATGGACAGACTGATGGACACAGATGAACAGACATGGACAGACAGATGGACATACATATGGACAGACAGATGGACAGACTGATGGACATACATATGGACAGACAGATGGACAGACTGATGGACAGACTGATGGACAGACTGGGTGTTCTCACTTTCCAAACATTCTGTATTTCAGGTAGAAATTTGGGGTTTTTGCATATTGGGAAAGTGAGACACTATTGTTATGCTTAACAATGGACTTAATTGGTGATAATTGGTAAAAATTGCTATTTTGCACAGCAGAAAGTTACATACCACAATTTGGGTTGAAGTAAAGTAAATATTTTAAATATGTACATGTAATGAATGAATCAAGCAGGAAACAAAAACGTCACAATTTGTATTATGTAGATCCTGATCAGCTACAACTATTAAAGTTAACTTAGCACATTTGTACACTATATTCTATTAAATTACAGTGTAGATCCTGATCAGCTGTGAGTTTTAACACAACAGTGTAGATCATGATCAAGACTACTAAAACAACTCTTTTTTTTTTGATTTCTTCATAAAATATAACAGCACCTATTTGTGTTTATTGTCCTAATTTAATCAGATGTGACGCTGCATCGGTATACTCCGTAACCTCCAGCTCCGTATTCAATTCTGCCAATTAGTATGATTTATTTGATCTTGTCCGATACTGGACACATGTTAAAATTGTTAATTTATAATTAAATATGTGTAACACAACTTTAAGTCCAGCAGTATACCCAACACACAGGTAAGTCGAAGGTGTGAAAGTCAAATGTTGGTGAAGTGAGACAGTCTAGACAGACCAAAAATCAAAATGTTGGGAAAGTGAGATACAACCGGACAGACAGATGGACAGACTGATGGACACAGATGGACAGAAAGATGGATGGACAGACTGATGGACATACATATGGACAGACTGATGGACAGACAGATGGACAGACAGGGTGACTTCGGGGTACATAAAAAACACGCAATACCAACCTCTGCAGCGCTGCATCTTGGTGCCATGGGCGAGGTCCCACTGGTAGCCGAGCATGAAGGTCAACGGAATCAGGGGTACCACCGCACCGCGCTTCTTCATTTTCAGAAACCTGTGACATAGGGACACATTTAGAGAAATGGGGATTTGTGACCAGTGTAGCTCCCGGTCAACACGATTTTGTTCCTAAGAACATGTGAGACTTTTCATGAAATATATTTACAGAAACTGTGATAGTTTCTGTAAATGACATCAAAAGATGACAACATTTTGTCAACTTTTGATATTGTACATTTTTTAAAAACAATTCATAAGATATCGCACATGTTCTTAGATACAATAACAATTTGGACAAAATGTTCAGAGTACATGCAGAAGATACATGCGGAATATAATTCTGCATGTGCTCAGAAAATTTTGTCGACTTTTGACGCCATTTAGGGAAAATATTGTAAATTTTGTAAATGTATTTCATGAAATTACACAGATGTCGGAAGGTTTTTTTTTTTTTGCTTATATTTAACGGCGGCACTGGCTCTAGGACCTTGCATGCCGTCTCCCAAGAATGGGAGAAAGAACGGAGGTAGAGATTTTTTGAGAGAAGCCGGTAATTCGTATTTACAGAGCAACTACGAATTATCGGTACCCATTTACAGCTGGGTGAACTGGAACAGTGTGGATAAAGTGTCTTGCTCAAGGACACAACGCACGCCGCTAGGCAGGCTCGAACCTACGACCCTTGGATCAGTAGTCCGACACACTAACCATTACGCCACGGCGCTCCACTTTGTGTCGGAAGGTAAAAAATCACATTTGCGGTTCACTTACTAGAGAAATGTGGATCTGTGACCAGTGTAGCTCCTGATCAAATAGCACCCTCCTGTAGCCGGATAACAATCCATACTGCTCGTTAGAACCTTATGGTGGGTGCTTCTTTGATGGAATTGCGAACAGTGCAGATCCTGATCAGACTGTGCAGATGTACAGGCTGATCTGGATCTACACTGGTCGCAAAGTCCACAAGCACCATTTCTCCAGTCACAGCCACAATTACAGGATAAAAGGATTGATTTATTGGGGTTTTACGTCCATTCGACACCAAGGTCATGACATTGCTGATTAGTTGAAACTAAACTCCATTGTCGTCTGCTGTTGCTTTTATATCTTGCCTTATTTCTCAATAAAAACAAGGTTTGACAGCACTTCAGAATCATTTCCAATGGAAATGACTCTGAAGTACTGTCAAAGCATGTTGTAAATTATTCTAAAGTGCTGTCAAAGCATGTTTTTGATGATAAAAATGGAAAACAGAAAATAAACAGCAGACGACAAAAATTAAGATAGCTGTGTAAGGGTTAAAAACATCATCCATAAAGTGGCTTGCTGGGGATATTTCGTCTCTTTGATCCATTACTGTGCAGAAATGATTTACAATGCATGTAGAAATTAATTTACTAGGCAATTTGGGTGGAATTCTCTCCCTAAATTTCATCACTTCTCCTTATTTCCAGCTGATGGAGAAGATTTTCACTATGTAAAATATAAATTTCTTGGAATTTTTTTTTCTCACAATGTTGAGGAGCTAGATTGAACCTAGCCCTGTGGCATCTCCTTATGTACCACCAAACATCATAGAGATAATCTACTAAGCCATGGTGCAAGGTCTTTGCTACAATGGGGCAGACTGATGGACAGACAGATGGACAGACTGATGGACTGACAGAAGGATCTGTCTGGACACACACTGATGGACAGACATTGGACAGACAGATGGACAGACAGACTGATAGACGCACAGACTGATGGACAGACATTGACAGACTGATGGACAGACTGATGGACATACATATGGACAGATTGATGGACAGACCGATGGACAGACAGATGGACAGACTGAAGACTGATGGACAGACAGGTGGACAGACATTATCGGCAAAGACATGGATTCAAGCTCTATATCACCGACATCTCAGAACGTTGGCTGATAAAAGGTGCCTTTGTGAAACTGTAAATCTGATTTCTTCTACAAGATGGGAGCATGATTGATTAACCCTTACATCGCTATCTTATTTTTTTGTCGTCTGCTGTTTATTTTCTATTTTCCATTTGTATGATCAAAACATGCTTTGACAGCACTTTAGAATAATTTACAACATGCTTTAACAGCACCGTAGAATCATTTCCATTGGAAATGATTCTGAAGTGCTGTCAAACCATGTTTTTATTGAGAAATAAGGCAAGATATAAAAGCAACAGCAGACGACAATTGTTGTGAGTAGCGGCCTAAGGGTTAATTCTCGCTTTATGTCTGTACAACAGCAAGGTCATATACATATGGAAATGTGCCTGTATGGGGTTGGGAGGGGGTACCATACAAACAGCACAAAAATTACAACACGTAAATGTGGCCTGTCGAAACACGAATGCCCCCGGTGGCAGATTGGAGAAACTGTGGCAAAGTTAGTTAACCAAAAGTGATAAGTATTAATAAGCATAAGGTCAAATGGTGAAGGTCATATTAAGGCAGCATGATTGTGTGACATTTGTGCACAAGTATGATGTATTGAAATATAACAAGCATCTGTTTTCGCGATACGCTATATTTTCCCCGATAGTACTTATATATAATGCTAAATCAGACGGGCAACACAGGAGACACTTATCCGAGCTGTCAGGTGCATAGATGGATCTGGTGCTATGCTGGTCAAACTGTCATAACGTCATGCTTGTAGGCCATTGTCCACTTACAATGAAACAATGCTGTACATGGGGTCAACAGGGATTCCGCTGGCGATGGCCACTTTCGCAATTGGCGATAAAAATTTAATTTTTTTTTTTTTTAATTGGCGATTTTTTTATTTTCCCCAGCGGAATCCCTGGGTCAATTAAGGAAAGCCCGGGGTGACAGCAGTGGGAAGATTAGTTGCTCTAATTGCCACGGGTTGTTTGAAGATTGTGTCAACATCCGCTGTACACTAAACTAAACACAACACGAGGCATATAGGGTGTTTGCGACCAGTGTAGATCCAGTTCAGCCTGTACATTCGCAGTCTGAACAGGATCTGTACTTTTCGGCATTCCTTCAATAAAACACACTAACATGCAATCTAGATCGTATTTAGACTACAGGAGTGTTATATTTGATTAGGACCTAATTTAGTCACAAATCACTCAAACCCAATTTCTCCAGTCACAGCCACATATAGGACCAAGCTTTGATGTAACACCCATTTGACAAAACAACGATTTTCTTCTGGAAAACATCTTTAGTTTTTAAAATCAAGTCCAAACATTTTCTATTTTATTTGAAACGTAGGAAAATAGATTAGAAATAGTAAAGAATTTACTGTACATGTGAAAATTGAATATATACTTTTAATTCCTTTTAGTTATCCGTCAACGAACAAAATATGAGATTTAGTTATATTTTAGTATTCGAAAACAGTATTTACGGAAAAATAAGCGAGTGGACATTCAAGTTACACAATTTTAGTCCTGCAATATAACATTCATCCATGTATCGCGGATTCAATATACACCTGCCGCATTATTGTTGACATCCGTTTGAACGTAGCTTCACACGTCTGTCACTGACTAGGACAGATAAACAAAATGGATTCAACCAATCAGCATAGAATAGGTGTGGCTTCATTGAATTCAGAATACACCTGTCCCAAGATCCACTTCCCTATTTGCCTGCGGTCAAATCATCGGATAAGTTGTTTGCTATTAATGACCTCCGGCGGCATCCGTTTGAACATAGCTACACACACGTGTCACTGATTATTTCAACTCGAAATTGTCAAAGCCCAAGTAACATTCAGCAAGCATTGCAGAATCAATTTACGAAATGTCGCAGATTTACGTAAGCCCATTAGGGCCACTTCACTTTTTTTTAATTTCCATTTATTCAAGATGTTTTCTTGAATTTTCAAGTTCTTTTCTTGAAAAGATCAAGAAAAGAACTTGAAAATTCAAGAAAAGAACTTGAAAATTCAAGAAATCATCTTGACAATTCAAGAAAAGAACTTGAAAATTCAAGAAACATCTTGAAATATTGAATTTTCAAGTTCTTTTCTTGAATTTTCAAGATCTTTTCTTGAAAATTCAAGAAAAGATCAAACAAGAGCTGTAGGAGAACAGCATAGCTCGACTACGAGGGTTGTCGATGTACACATAGCTTGACAAAGAAGGTGGCTGCGGCCTGCATAAAAACCTTAACCAAGGTTGACTAAAAACCTTAACCAAGGGAAATTAAGTAATTCAAGGTTAAATGTAGGTCAATGTCAGATATAGGTCAGGGGTTATTGATGTACATCACTAGGAGATGAAGTTTTCCAAGTATGGTTTCTGTAGGCCCAGGAGTATTCCATATACAAGCTTGATTAAAAACCATAACCAAGGGGAAATAACTAAGTAATCCAAGGATAAAAGTAGGTCAAGGTCAAATATAGGTCAGGGATTATTGATGTACATCATTAGGAGATGAAGTTGTCCAAGTATGGTTGATGTAGGCCCAGGCGTATTCCATATACAAGCTTGACTATAAACATTAACCAAGTAATTCAAGGTTAAATGTAAGTGAAGGTAAAATAAAGGTCAGGGGTTATTGATGTACAAGCTTGATTAAAAACCTTAACCAAGGTTGACTAAAAACCTTAACCAAGGGGAATTAAGTAAGTAATTCAAGAGGAAATGTAGGTGAAGGTCATATAGGTCAGGGGTTATTGATGCACATCACTAGGAGATGAAGTTGTCCAAGCATGGTGGGTGTACAGGCCCGTAGCCAGGGGGGGTCGGAGTGGTCGGACGACCCTCCCGCCCAGCCTCGAGGTTCACTTTTTTAGCCTTGAGGTCCACTTTTTTAGACCCCCATAGATACTTCAGACCCCTTGAGCCTTCGAAACGACCCCCCCTTCAAACAGGTAGATACTTCAGACCCCTTGAGCCTTCGAAACAACCCCCCCTTCAAACAGGTCTGGCTACGGACCTGCTGTAGGGCCAGTAGTATTCCATATACAAGCTTGACTAAAAACCATAGCTCGACTACGAGGGTTGTCGATGTACACATAGCTTGACAAAGAAGGTGTACAAGCTTGATTAAAAACCTTAACCAAGGTTGACTAAAAACCTTAACCAAGGGGAATTATGCACAATAGTATTCCATCAACAAGCTTGACTAAAAAAGCTTAACCAAGGTTGAGTAAAAACCTTAACCAAGGGGAATTAAGTAAGTAATTTAAGGTTAAATGTAGGTGAAGGTCAAATATAGGTCAGGGGTTGTTGATGTACATCACTAGGAGATGAAGTTGTGCAAGTATGGTTGGTGTAGGGCCATGAGTATTCCATCTACACGCTTGACTAAAAACCTTAACCAAAGAGAATTAAGTAAGTAATAGAATTAAGTAAGTAATTCAAGAGGAAATGTAGGTCAAGGTCAAATATAGATCAGGGGTTATTGATGTACATCACTATGATAAAAGGTTGTCCAAGTATGGTGTCTGTATGCACAATAGTATTCCATGTACAAGCTTGAGTAAAAAGCTTAACCAAGGTCGAGTAAAAACCTTAACCAAGGGGAATTAAGTAAGTAATTCAAGGTTAAATGTAGGTGAAGGTCAAATATAGGTCAGGGGTTGTTGATGTACATCACTAGGAGATGAAGTTGTCCAAGTATGGTTGGTGTATGGTTGGTGGGCCAGGAGTATTCCATCTACAAGCTTGACTAAAAACGTTAACCAAGGGGAATTAAGTAAGTAATTCAAGAGGAAATGTAGGTGAAGGTCAAATATAGATCAGGGGTTGTTGATGTACATCACTAGGAGATGAAGTTGTCCAAGTATGGTGGGTGTAGGGCCAGTAGTATTCCATATAGAAGGTTGACTAGAAACCTTAACCAAAAGGAATTAAGTAAGTAATTGAAGAGGAAATGAAGGTGAAGGTCAAATATAGATCAGGGGTTATTGATGTACATACCTATGAGAAAAGGTTGTCGAAGTATGGTGTCTGGATGCACAATAGTATTCAATGTACAAGCTTGAAAAAAAACCTTAACCAAGGTTGACTAAAAACCTTAACCAAGGGGAATTAAGTAAGTAATTCAAGAGGAAATATAGGTCAAGGTCAAATATAGATCAGGGGTTATTGATGTGCATCACTAGGAGATGAAGTTGTCCAAGTATGGTGGGTGTAGGGCCAGTAGTATTCCATATACAAGGTTGACTAAAAACCTTAACCAAGGCGTGACGGTGACGCCGACGCCGACGCCGGGGTGACAACATAAGCTCTACTTATTCTTCGAATAGTCGAGCTAAAAAGTCAATTGGCCCTAATGGGCTTCCGTAGAGATTAGCATTTTGTAAAAAAAACATAGAAATATAACCTTTAATTTCACATTTTTTCTGATTCTGCCTCTGCTGTCTGTTTGACTGTGAATTACAACTGACTTCCGCACAGGTAGTAGTCGCCGACGATTGCAAACAATGTATAAATAAGTATAACTAGTCGAAGGACAAAATAACGATTAACATATATATTAAACGACAAAAACAAAGAAAGTATGCAACAAATACATTATGTCCGTAAATCCAAATGATATTATATAAGAAACCTTCATCCACCAATCAGGTAAGCTGTTCTACTGCTACGTCATAGCGACTATTTTTACAGCACCACCTCGCGCCAGTAGGTCGCAGTAACAGGAGAGATAAGCGATGACCAATTCATTGCATGGCTCTGTATAGGTGTCAGATAAGGTGCGATATGAGAAATTTCAATATCACGAAAAATACAAACAAACCTGAAATTGGTTATTAGGGTCGCCGTTGTTGTTTTTAGCGCGTTTTCAAGAGAATAAGTGATAATTTGTAATGTGACCTTTAAAGGATACTGTGTTGAAATATTTAACTTAAGTAATCCTTCAATGGATTTAGAAATTATGACAGATTTGAGAAACTCCGACAAACTTCTTAATGTAGGAAAAAAAATCAAAGTTGTGAAGGTCAAAAGGTCAAGGTCATATTAAGGTCAGCATGGATGTGTGTCATTTGTCCACATGTATACTGTGCTAAAATATTTAAGTAAACCTTCAAGGAATATAGAAGTTATGACATAATTGAACTTCTTAATGTGTCGGACACATGGACACACATTCCAAACACTATATGCCTCTGGCTCTACCGAGACCTGGGGCATCAAAACAGCTTTCACCATTGAAAGACAGTATCGTGATCTGGTGCCAGGCACCCGTAATACACTGAATCCGATACAGCAGTAGGTCAGAATTTTTCCTGATAATGGAAACGTAACTGCTAAACTCCTGTACCGTCTGTAGCAGGGGTCTTTGCAGAGTTATGTTCCCACAATGATCGATTGATATACCCAATAAGTGAAGCTGTCAAGGTCACTGCGTAGAAGGTCGAGAACCACATAAAGAGGTCACGTGACCGCGCCAACATCATAGCCATCTGTCGCTCACGCATCTGGTTCTGCATCTGTAGCTGACGCTCCAGCTGAATCAATAAACACAGTGTCATCAGTGCTCCAGATAATAGTAATTGAGTATTGTCACTCCATCATTTCTGAAGCAATTTTTCAAAATTTTAATTGGGTAAAATAACATCAGACTACTGTTTACACATCAACAAACCGCAATTATTGAACAGTTTGCTTCGAAATGAAAACATGTCTTGGCATTTCATTACCAAGTTGAGTTTTCATGGAAAATAAGAACAAATATGCTATATTTGTGATCTGTTTATTGTTTTCTGCAGCGTGAAAAAGGTACCACAACATTTTTATTGCTTTTTGAAACTCGCTACTTCTGACTTCAATTAGCCCATAGGTCACCACATAAGAGGACTCAGTAAGTACCGTTAGTTGCAAGATAAGGAATTAATCTGAGAACTAAGGTCATCAGTCTAACTTCTCCAGTCACAAATGTACAAATGTACATGTATTGTAGTTCCGTAATAACGTACGCTAAATATTTGGACACCATTTGTTTTGGGAAACCCCTAAGGGGTTTACCAAACCAAATTGTATCCAAATACTTGATTATTGTGAAAAACCATTACAGAAAGACTAACCCTAATAATGTACATTAAATATTCGGACACCATTTGTTTTGGGAAACCCGTATAAACAAATTGATTATTGTGAAAAACCAGGACAACAATGCTAACCCTAAATATTGGGACACACCTTGTTGTGGAAAACCATACATTTATATACGTTTCCCTCAATGAATGAATGAATGGTGTCCGAATAGTTACGGTTGTCATGGTACCATAATTGTCGTGGGAGAAGCAAAGTGGGCAGCCCAAGACAGAGCCAGATCGCGAACAGTGGTGAAGGCCATAGGCCCACGTAAGTGGGCATAGGGCCTTCACCACTGTTTGCCCATAAGTCACCACATAAGAGGACTCAGTAAATACCGTTAGTTGCAAGATAAGGAAGTTATCCGAGAACTAAAGTCATCATATGCGTTACCCTCAATGAATGAATGAATGGTGTCCGAATAGTTAAGGTTGTTTAATATGCTACCATAATTGCTTGATTTTCCGCCATGAATTCCTGTTGTTTCTTCATGTTTTCATCCATAGCTTTACCAACGATAGACCCCATGGTGTCAGTTTCTGATAGGCACGTTCAGACTTTAGAAAACAACCTGAAATTATAAAGTATGTGACATGGTCTGCAGGGGCGGATCCAGGATTTCAGGTTGGGGGGGGGACGGGCGGCGGGACTTCTTAATTGAAATAGTTTACTATATTTTCGAAGTAGCACCGTTTGTTCGTCGACCAAGCGGAGCTGGGGAGACTGCTAGGTGGGTCCAGCGGCATGCCCTCCGGAATATTTTTGATATCCTGTGTTATGGCGCATTTTAGAGCAAAATATCTTTACTCGCCAAATCTTTTTTTTGGGGGGGGGGGGTGGGGGGGGTTCCCCTACGTGAATCCGACCTTCATATGTAGTCGACATTCATTTGCATCCATAGCCAAATTTGAATTTAGATTTAGTTGAGCATAGGATAAAATTGTAATATTTGTTAACCAGAGCTCAAGGTAAGGACGCATGTGCACTTGTATTTACTGTATACCTCATTGTCATGTCCTCAGACACACATATACAATGTACCTTACTTTTCATTAAAACATTTTTTGGACATTTTAGTGTTTTATGATGATGAATAACACAGGTAAAACAGTATATTAATTTAATGCAATTCGCGATGTTTGTCATAATGGAAATATAAAAAAATCGTGCTCAAAAACACCATTCCTGAAATCATTGTCTTTCGTAGAGTTGCTAGGGACCCAAGGGCCATTTCACTAAACTTTGTAGGACTAAAATGTTAGTAAGTGCAAACTTTGAATAGTCTTGAAATTTCAATTGATGGATTTACATTTATTTAACATAGGTCAATAAATGTAAATAGTGAAATCTTCCATTGGTAAGGCCCAGACACTGAAAGTGTCTCTTTGAGGCTTGGACATGGTTTTGGGGCCTACTGTCTGTTCCACAGGCCTACACACAACACTGATATCTGCAGGGAAACCCTAGTGTAAATGTATATATTTAACTACAGCAAGTGAGCAGGGGCTCACGAATGTCCCCGGCCAGCGCCTGACCTGATAAACCAAAATGTTTAATGCACATGTGATCCAGTCATCTACTATTTTTATTAAAGCTGTTTGACATGAATTATTTTTTCTAAAACCTGACTGTCTTTCGTACAGTAAGTTATATGTTTCTAGGAATCTTTGAATGGAGATAGTAACATGCTTTTCTATAATTTTAGATAAAATGGGTAGAATTGATATAGGTTTATAATTGTTCTTGTCATGCTTGCTGTTTCTTTAGTGTATTGGGATAATTTTGGCTGTCTTCAGTTTATTTGGAAATATACCTGTATTTAAGCTCGGGTTGAATATTTTTGCTAACACAGGGGCGACTACTTCTGGCACCATTTTCAAATATTTAACTGATATGTCATCAAGTCCTGTCGATTTAGATGAATTTAGTTGTTTAATTTGTTTTAGTACAAATGATACTGTTATTTGAGGTATACGAAACTCAATATTGTGTGGTAATTTTTCATGTATGTGGTTGTCAAGCAGGTCATTGTATGGATTGAACAAAGAAGGCTCTGTGTCATAGTTCTGAAATACTGATATAAAAAATCATTAAATGCATTAGCAGTATTGCTAGGGTCAGTAATTAAATTTCCATTGTCGTTTGCTATAAACTGGGTTTGATTTTTCTTCCCCTTCCCAGAAAGATCATTGAGATTTGTCCAGAGCTTTTTAGGCTTATTGTCTTAGTGTAAAATGTCTGTTTGGCCAATTCTAATACCGGTAATTCCTTTTGTTTTATTACGCCACAGTTTATAGTTTACTGTATCTTTTACTTTATGCTAATGATCTCTTTTCCTGCTTGCCTGCAGTATGTCAGATGTGAACCAGTCCGGTTCATGAATTCTTTACACATTTTTTTTACGTTGGGGCACATGTTTGTTCAGAACTGAGAGGTATAAATCCATGAATAGTTTTAGTGAATCATTAGGGTCATTAAATATATCCACTAATTGCCAGGGTTGATTTTGCATATCGAGTAAAACATATTCTTCATGAAAATGTTTAACTGACCTGTAAGTACTGGGCCTTTTACAATATTGTTAGTAATTGTATGTGTACATATTATGGGGTAAAGATCACTTATTGTCAGATTTGGTACGGATGTATGAATAACATTATTAGACTGATTTGTATATACATGTATATGATCAATTAATGTTTCAGATTTTTCATTTACTCTAGTAGGTACTGTAATGAGTTGCTCCAAATTATTTGAATGTGTGATAGCGAGCAAAGTTCTTTTCACACTGCTGTCAATTAAGAAATTAATGTTACAAGAATTCTGCGGAATCAAATGTCTCGCCTTGTTCCGCCTTGACCTTGACCCTGGGGCCTTGACCCTGGGGCCCCGAGAATAGTCCTATATTCATCTACATATCATAGTAGAGGTATAAATAAAGTTTGATGATTGTAGCTGATAAGGTGTTGAAGTAATGACCGTAACATGAAAACTTAACATTGAATGATGGCGACGCCGCCGCCGCCGCCGACTCCGGAAAAGAAAAACCTTAGTCTCGCTTTCAGCTTTCACGGGCGAGACAAAAATCACCTAACATTATCACCTCTTTCCCCTCAATACATATCTGGTCTAATAGTATTTCCATCTCATTGAACCAGTTATTGTTAACAGATGGTGGCCTATACACATACACTATCAATATTGGTTTTTGCTTGCTGAATTGTAACTCAAGTAACATATTAAACTTCAGGTGTATCAGATTCCAGGTCATGCCTCCTGACTGCGGGTATATCCTGGCTGATATATACAACTATGCCACCTCGTAAACTATGTCTGTATATTGTAATTGTCTATCAATTAACAGCTCACTATCACTTGTTTCGTTATTTAAGAACGTTTCACAAACACAAAATATATCCAGCTGTTTGTTTTGATTAACCCTTCCTACACTGTTGACAGAAATTGCCGTCTGCTGTTTTTCATTTTTGCTTTAATTCTTAACAAAAAACTGGTTTTGACAGCACATGAGAATCGTCTCCACTGGAGACGATTCACATGTGCTGTCAAAACCAGGTTTTTGTCAAGAAATATTGAAAATAAAACATTTCCAGCGGACGACAACATTTAATTCAGCTTTGTAATGGTTAAATATAAACTTCAGCTCATCTAGTTTAGGATATAAGTAATGAATATTTAAATGTACTATGTTTAATCCCTTTTTTGAAAACCAAGATTCAGAACATGAATTCTTGTTGATGATTTATAAAACATTGTGTGGAGGCAGGATCTGTGTATCTGTGCTATTTACGTTACCATGACGATCATGCACATGCATACTGGTTGTTGAGTTAATGTATTCAATGCCGTTAGTCTCACTTAATACCTTTTTGATACTCATTATTTATAATCACACTTCCATAATTTCCACTTACCGGTACATGAACAGTCGCATTAAAGGTACATGCCCACGCAGTAGGCACAAAATGTTCTTTATAGGAATTAAATAAGTGTATAATTATGTCATTATTCCACCAGTTCTAAAAATTACGAGTGCCCGCTATACAAATATAATCATTTATTAATTATCAATTTACTGTTAGCGACGCGCGGCGGTAACAGTCTATTTTGATAATGTGCGGGGACGACGACTTTCACATCACGGCTTGTGGTGCGCATGCGCAGTATACTACGCACGCCAGTAGGCTTCCCAATATGTAAACAAGACTATCAACATGTCGAAACGTCCAGGACGGAAATTGTATGAAACGGCGTCGGCCAAAAAAAAGGCGAAATGTCTGAGGGAAAGGCAGTACAGAGAGAGAGAGTGGTTAATATTGGCGACCAGATCACCAAATGGAAAGAGTTACGTGCATATTTAGATTTGGACTCGAACATAGATTTTTCTTCTCAACTTCCGATACTTCACTGCGCATGTCAAAGATGTGATATGATTGACCGTGTCACGTGACGCGTATTGGTAAAAATAGCACGAGGTCGGAAAATACCCTTTCTGGTCGCGGCATATAAAATGCGATTTAACACCAATTAACACGCGCCGTAATTAAAAATAACTCGTTAGTGGGTAGAGAAATGGCTCATATAAGGCATGACAGAAAATGAAAAGTAGTAGTACAATGTAACCTGCTGCGTGGGCATGTACCTTTAATAGAAGTGTTTATAGCATTATATAAGGAGTCAGCTAGTTCTGAATCAAATATTATTTCACCACCATTGCTGGCAGAATTGTACTGTATATGATCGCCATTTGTGCTGCAAACTAATAATTCTCCTGCTCCTAGTACGATTGAGTCCACATATTGTGCTGCATATCCCTGGGGTTTTGGTACGGGCTCCATGGTATGTTCGGTTGGTTGCTGTACATGCTTCTCTGATTGTTGTTGTACCACGGCGGTTGGTAGTACGGCTGTGGGAAATACATCGGACCATTGTTGAAGTTTCTCCTCGCTGGTAGCGTCCCATTCTGAAAATTCGTCTGCGGTCCGATATATGACGGGTTGACAATGTTCCTTTTGTGTTTGAAATTCAACTGTTTCCTGCCGGCATTGTCATTTGAGTCATCTTGGGTATAAGAGAGTTTAAGAATATCATTGAGTGTGTGCCTGATATTTTCACCTAGCAACTTTCCCCCTTTCGGATTCAAATGGATGTTGTCCTTGTACAGTGATGGATCAGGATTACCATATTTTAAGAACTTTCCATCGTTGTTAATAAAGTTGTAACGTTCAGTCTGGCACATTTGTTCTAGGGATGTATTTGTTTCCGCTATAATTCCAGCACAAAAATATTTACACAATTCCCTAACATTTGATTGGCCCGTAGCAAGTCTCTGTCCAAAATTTATATCCCAGTAAACTCCCACGCCAAACTACTTTCCGTAACCGTGAGGCGCAGTTAAAATAATTCTTAAGAAAACGGAAAATAAACACATTTTCTTGATGAATTTATTTCAAATGTTGGAATTATAAGGAATGAATGGCCTTTTTGTAGAATTTATCGGGATATAAACTTGGAAAAGTCGCGGGAATACTGGACGAGGCCTTCCGGGCTTCGTCCAGTATTCCCTTGACTTTTCAAAGTTTATACCCCGATAAATTCCACAAAAAGGCCATTCATTCCTATAATGATCAGTAGTTGATCGTTTCTCCTTGGGAGGATAGAGGATATTATTATTTTCGCATCGGGATTAATGTCGGCTGTGTCTTGTATTTCTTCCACCACAGACATAGGTAGGTCGCCATCCCATAAATTTGTTAGTACCCACATGCAAAACGACTGCTCTTGTGCGTGTAATGTAATTTCGGTAGGTTATAATATAGTGATACAGATGCTTTTGTATATTCTGTACGTATGACATTTTCTGTACCATTACCCCACGTATTGATTGGCATTATTATACATTTTATTTTATACAAACATTTTCACTGATATTCAGGGGCGATAACCGCGTTTCCTTAAAATGGTAACGGACATTACTATTTATTATCTGTATTTATATTTTGATGTGCAATGATCATACTTTATAATCTGTCGAAAATATTATTTTTTCAGGTGACGCATTTCATTAGTATAAATAAGTAAAACATATAATGCCTCATTTGCATATGAAAATAGCCTGATACCAACGCGCGTCACTATCAGTAAAATAAATATTACTAAATGATTATATCTGTTTTCCGGGCACTTGTAATTTTTTACAAGTAGTGGAATAGTGACACAATTATACACTTATTTAATTCCTATAAAGAACATTTTGTGCTTACTGAGTGGGCATGTATCAAGGTTGTCATCTAATCAGCTTCTAAATTAGTGGACTAAAGCACAGGCGATTGAAGTCCCCTCTCCACATTCAGAGCCCCTGCCCCCGGCTATACTATTATAAATATAGTATATATAGTATAATATACGTAGTATAGTCCAAACAGATTGATGTATCTAAGGGGCTATGTTGGTGGGGAGTTCAATCGCCTGTGACTAAAGTGATGATCATGATGCAATTTGGGTCAATTGAAGGACGGATCACTGTATAACCACACGTTCGCAGCTAAGTTTAACAGGTGAATTAACTTGGAATTATAAACATACAAATAAAGCTGCAACTGTCACAACATTTAATTGTAAGCATTAAACGGATGAATAGAAATTACAACTGAATATATCATGGACTGCTCATAATTCGAGACTCTAACGATATTAAACAACATGCGTAATAAATAATAAGAGTATAAACCTTTTTTTATTAGTTACATGCAAATATAATGCAATTATCTGTATATATATTGCGTTTACTGGCTTCAAAAGCACGGAGAAATGCAATTGTTTACTTTCAAAACACGCTCGTCTACAAATGGCCGCCTCCAGCGTACCGTGAAAGGTCGCGACCTCTGACCCTATGACGTCATATGCTCTTCCGGTGCAGGTGCCCGGTTCGAAAACACCACAAATTGTGTCTGCATAATGTACCATTGCGTTCAGGGGTCACGATACATATTGTTTCGAACTAAATGATTAGACAAACGATTGCCAACTTGGAAAATATAGTTTGCTAGATTAAACAAATTAAACAATATGAAGTTTCAGCTTGTTGGTTTTAATACTTTTTTAAAGTGGTAATGTCTATTTTTGGAGTAAGACATTTCAATCCCTTCTGCATGTGGTACTCGTCCACAATGGGAATAACAAAAACAGAGACCAGATTGCATATATCTGCTGATAAATGGAGGTATTGGATGATGTGGACGAACTTAAAAGTGACAATTTAAAAAAAATAGGTTAAGGTGGTGACTGAATGAAAATCCATATTCCTACATTATTAGTGCCTTTCTACCTACAAATATTACGTGACCTCCATTGATAAACATGTAAACAACATACGGGTTCAAGCGAACTCATTTATGTGTAAGTTTTCCTATCGAAATCCGGATTTTAATGGAGGGGGTTAATGGGATTAGCGGAAAACACAACATTTAGGTGTGTTGTGTTGTTTGGCAATGTATTAGTCCTGTTTAAATCGCATTTTTCTAACTTGGCATTTGTGACCTTTCATCTGGCTTCAGTTGAACGCACAAGTGTAATGGAAGTGACGTAACCCGTAAATCTCGCGATAGAACGAGAAAATAAAAATGGTCTCGAATCTGTGCGGCTATCGAAGTTAGAGGATCGTATTTACCAATTCAATTCGCCCCGTTAAGTAGCTTATGATAATAACCGAAGTCATCCAAAAGATGTAAATTAAGATGGATACCTGTTTTTCAGACGCATCAGTTACTGATTGAGAAAGCTGGATACCAATCTTAATAGTCAACAGTTGACTTCCTGTTTTCTTTGGCTGAAATTTTGTGTTAATAAAACATCAAAGAGCCAACAATATGGTAACTTTTATGATTAATAAGACAATAAGTAGGTTACTTGATATGTAAGGCGGCTACAGGCTATGCTTGGCCGTTTTTCAATGCTTATTTTGTGAACATGTAATGATGTCTGATTTATGGACATAACGGACCAAGACATAACGGATCAAATTTCGGACGAAACCATATTTGGACATTTCGGATCATGGACATGTCTGCCCATTTCTGACTTTTAATTGCCTGTGTCAACCCCAGACCTAGTTGCGAACGGTAACTTGCAATCTACTCCCGTACCGTCCGTAGCTAGAGCTTCGATTCCACTAATAGAATTCCCCTGCAGAATATGGAATCGGATCTGATTCGCAATTCAGCAGTTAATTGTGAAAGATTTTCTATATGTTTGAACTGAAAATGAGTGTTAATATTATGAAAATAACATATTCAAGTAATTATGACATAAATTTACATATGTAGATGACCTGATAAAGTAAATTTAAGCTAGAATTGGATATATCTATCTATCTATCTATTTATTTCTGCCACACGCCCTCGCGGGCATCATCGGGCAACTGCGCGTCGGTGTCAAATTAGTAAAAGTATAGCAAACAGTAGAATAGCATGGAAAATAAAGTAAAAGTAATGTTAAAAGTGTGAAGGAGGATAAAAAGTGGTTAAAAACAGCCATATGCACTTACGGTTTTTGGTGCGTGATGCGGCTGACAGAAAGCTTGAACGAATCAAGATCTTTCTGCAGTACGACATCCGCTGGTAGAGAATTCCATTGCACTATAGTGAGAGGAAAAAATGAGTATTTGTAGTAATCTACACGAGTATGGACCTGTTTAAATGTCATAGAGTGACAGAAGCGGGAAACTCTGTGGTTCGGTTCGAAATAGTCAGGGACGGGAATAGCCACTAAGCCATGAACTATTTTGTAGAATAGGGTAAGACGCGCATCTGCCCGACGCTGCTCGAGCTGCCTCCATCCCAGCTTTTCCAACATACTTGTGACACTCGAGTAGGTTGAGTAATCACTCGTTAATAATACATATAATAACTACCTCGAAAATATACTTGAATTAAACCAGGAGGAAAACTCAACATACTTTAACTCAAAAAAATTATAGGGCCGCACGATTCACCCAAATCCTCCCCAAATCCTCATTTTCCCCCCCAAATCCTCCCCAAATCCTCATGTAATGAATAAGTTATCCAATTAATATGTCTCAAAACCTTTTAATATCGTTCTTAAGAAGTTATTGAACCCGATTTGAATACGTTTTTGTGGTAAAAAGAGTCTTATTTCGATGTTTTAATTTAACTTAGGCATTCTAGCAGCCAAGGGAGATCATCCAAAATAAATTATGAGATAAATGCAAGGGAGATAAATGTTGTTTGACCCATTTTGGTCAATTGAAACATGCAAGTTATTTACCATTCCAAATGTGTATAATACTATTCATCTGTTTTTTTTATCTCAATCAATCAATCAACCAACCTCAGCACATATATAGCTTTAAAATGTGAACGCGTCCGTAAATGTGAAGTGTCTATGACACATTCAAGCTATATGTGCTGAATTTGATTGATTTATTGAGATAAAAAAAACAACAGATTAATAAACATTTGGAATGGTAAATAACTTGCATGTTTCAAATTGACCAAAATGGGACATGCAGACCAGTCTTGGATGGCGTACATTAACTGACAGGCGTACTGACTCAAGATTGGCAATGTTCCACAAAATCTACCACCATCCGGTAGCTGTCACACTGCCCTCGTACCTGCAGCAGCCCATGAGACTGACAAGAAATATGCACCCTTTCTCCATCAGACAAATTCATACCACTGTAAATTACTACACATTTTCCTTTTTTTCCGCACTCTGTTGTTCTCTGGAACTCCTTGCCTGACAATATTGCCATAATGACCGACCCTGTTCAATTTAAACAGGCAGTCGGCCAGCTGGCCCATTGCTAGGAAACCAGAACCGGTTGCTTTTATCTCTTTTGTCTTTTTCATGCTTCACTAACCAACTATCACTTTATTTCCTCTTACTCTTAGCCACCAACATGTTTTTACTTGTCACCCTTTTCTTCTACTAAAACATCCGACGTGCACTTTCTCATGCTCATAATACCCGCAAGGGGTTGCAAGCATTATGTATAGATAGATAGATAGAATCAACAAGTTACCAGGTAACTGGAATTACCGGAACACGATTTTTTACCGAAAACCACCGAAATACCAGAAACCCCTGTAAATCACTATATAATAACATAAATATGTGTTTGTTGTGTGATAAATGGTTTGTTTACTTATTATAAGATTAATGCAATATTTACAAACTATTTGTGTGAAATAATATGATTTTGGATCATCTTGTTTTGTGTTTAATTCCAAATTCGACTGTGAAATTTACCGGAAAACACTTGCAGTTGAGAATGGACAGTTCTAAAAGTCTGTTCCTCACAAATAATATATACCGGTAATAATAATAGAGTGTCTTATTCATGGTATAATAATTATTATAATTATTATAATGATTAAATATTGTGTTTCAAATATGATGCTGTCGGATTCTAGATGGTTACAGCTAATGTAGATAGTGTTATTATTCCAGATTAGCGTGAGTATTATATATATATTACCGCAAAACACCTTCGCTGACTCGATGTCTGTGATTTACCGGAAAACAATGATCATGATCTACACTGGTCACACGCTGATCATGATCTACACTGGTTACACGCTGATCATGATCTACACTGGTCACACGCTGATCATAATACGGAATTACACCTTTAGGCGGCGATATTCGTTCTATACTGGTCATGAAGTGATCATTATTTACCAAAGATTTAACCGGTCTCTACAACCTGTATGATATGTATGTATGATCTGTATTTATGAACTGTATGTTATCAGGCTACAAGAGTCTGCTATGTGAGCAGGAGCTACACTGGTCGCAAATCCCATAAGCCCCATTTCTCGAGAGTCACAGACACAAATATGCCAGATGTCCAACCTAAGTTGGACATCTGGCATATTTGTGTCTGTGACTCTCGAGAAATGGGGCTTATGGGATTTGCGACCAGTGTCACAGACACAAATATGCCAGATGTCCAACCTAAGTTGGACATCTGGCATATTTGTGTCTGTGACTCTCGAGAAATGGGGCTTATGGGATTTGCGACCAGTGTAGCTCCTGCTCACATAGCAGACTCTTGTAGCCTGATAACATACAGTTCATAAATACAGATCATACATACAGATCATACAGTCTAAGTCCGGATCTTTAATTGTGATTGGAGAAATGACTGAGGCAGCATTTTATATATCCCGCTATATAATTGTGCAACTTTTTTTGCATTTTTGGTCAAAATCGCAAGTTTTTTTGCAATCAGAGCTCCAGATAAGCTGCATATTTGCTTAAATACCCAATTACAATTACATGTACCAAAAACCCAATTGAAATCAGAAGTAGCGAGTATCAAAAAGCAATACAATATGTATGGTACCTTTATCATGCTGCTGAAAACAATAAACAGACCACAAATATAGCATATTTTTCTTATTTTCCATGAAAACACATCTTGGTATACTATTCAACCATTGCTGTCTGTTGATTTGTAAACAGTAATATGATTTTATGTTAACCAATTAAAATTGTTAAATATCCATTGCTTCAGAAATGATGGAGTGACAATACTCAACTCAATTACTAATTCCTTATCTGGAGCCCTGTACACTCTCA
This sequence comes from Conchocele bisecta, assembly GCA_029237695.1. Lineage (NCBI taxonomy): Eukaryota > Metazoa > Mollusca > Bivalvia > Lucinida > Thyasiridae > Conchocele > Conchocele bisecta. The sequence goes on along the minus strand of CM055268.1, from coordinate 121,059,577 downwards.
AATATCGCGTGTTTTTCTTGCTATTTATGCAATTATTTCATTTTTATCCCACAATTTTGACAAAAGTCACTCTTTTTTTCACTCCCAGGCCCTTCACAATTTCTGCAGAAAAAGCACTCCGGGGCTTATAATATTTGCGGACAATCAACCTCTTGATCTTTGAGTGGAGAAATAGCCAAATTTGACCGTTTCTATCCATGGGTATGCTACAGATAGGCAATTGGCAATAAAAATAAACAATTGGCGATAAAAAATTACAATTTTCGGGGAAAAAATCCAAAAAAAATAAAAACGAAAATTGTAATTTTTTATCGCGAATTGTTTTATTTTTTTTGAAGTTTTTTATTTTCCCCAGCGGAATCCTGGATAGGACATGGATGGGCCGCAACTGTCTCGTAATTTTTTTCGTAAGTATGGAGGCAAAGTGTAACGATATGCCTACCTCACGATATGATACGTATACGATACTTGGGTCACGATATGATACAAAATAAATTTTCAATTGTCCAAATTTACTTGATTTAATGCATGAAACCGAACCCAAAAATTATTTGTCCGCTGGACTGGTTTGTGTATAGTCTTCCTGATAAATTAATTTTAGTATTTGTAAAATGTTCCATAGTACAATTGTATCTATTTGTAGGGTAAATTGTGATTCCAAAGTATTGAATTGTGAAAAACGTATCATTCAAATATCAGTGTCGAGTATCGTGAATCGCATTACCAGTGTAAACACAAATAATTCCAGCACAAAAATATTTACACAATTCCCTAACATTTGATTGGTCCGTTGCAAGTCTCCGTCCAAAATTTATATCCCAGTAAACTCCATGCCGAACTACTTTCCGTAACAGTCAGGCGCAGTTAAAATAATTCTTAAGAAAACGGAAAATAAACACATTTTCTTAATGAATTTATTTTAAATGCTGGAATTATAAGGAATTAATGGCCTTTTTGTTGAATTTATCGGGGATATAAACTTGGAAAAGTCGCGGGAATACTGGACGAGGCCTTCAGGCCTTCGTCCAGTATTCCCGCGACTTTTCCAAGTTTATACCCCGATATATTCCACAAAAAGGCCATTCATTCCTATAATAACCTGTACCGTGCTTCTCAAACATTCGGAGCATGTACTCTGTTCTGGCCAAGGCTGAGCTGTGTTCAGACTGCCAAATAAACTGCATGAACATACATACCAGCCATGCTATACATGTAGGTGTGTGCGAGTAGTTGATGCTCCAGATAAGATGCGTATTTGCGTAAATACCCAATTAAAATTTCAAAAAACCCAATTGAAATCGGGAGTAGCGAGTATCAAAAAGCAATACAAATTTTGTGGTACGTTTTATCATACAATAAACATACCACAAATATAGCATATTCTTCTTATTTTCCATGAAAACACATCTTGGTATTTCATTAGAATTGTCTTGAACAGTAGTGCGATTTTATTTTACCCAATTAAAATTTTGAAATACCCAATTGCTTCAGAAACTGTGACTAATTCCTTATCTGGAGCCCTGTATACCTGACAAGACCCATTTTTGCAAGGATCAGAAACTAGGCTGGCCAAAAATGCCATACGCCCAATTTCTCCAACTAACCCTTTCAACACTACAGGCATATATAGTGGTATTGGCAAAATGTGTAGAATCAGATGAGTCGTCTCATCAGGCTCTGCACTTTTTGCAACTGATTTTCATATTTTTTAGAAGAAAAAAAACCACCCCATTTTCATAAATGGACTGGTCTGAAAATAATTAGGGATGAAAGGGTTAAAAGTCCAATTTTAACTTTCAGTGATTGGAAGAGGCGAAGATGCTGGATTCTCCTCGACGATGAAGTGAATTGTCAGACGTTTCAATGCCAGCTTCATTACAAAATGATTGAAGTTGATCTCATTGTCTCTGCACTGTGGACTCTCGGTACGTTAACGCGTTATGTTTTCAGCACCAGGGCCTGAAAATGCATGTAGCGCTCTGGTCCGAGGTCCAAGACCTCCAAATTTTAATGTCGGACCTTTGTATTTTACAAGCAACAAGTCCGCTGGACCTGTGATAAAATTGAAATTGCGATTATCATTCAGTGGCGAAGTTAAATCTGTTCTGATTATCGTCTTATCTGTCTGAATGTTACATCATTGCTATTTAAATTTTGCACCAAATTGGCAGAGAAATAGAAACAAATATGCCCAAAACATGTGTTGATGGTAACTTTCCCCGCTAGCATTCTGCAATCACAGTATGCAATAGGGAGCCAGTGAAGGTCATGTGTAAATCGGTTCCTAGACTTAACCCTTAGAATGCTGGAAACGAAAAGTGTCGTCTGCTGTTGCTTAATATTTTGCCTATTTTCTCAATAAAAACATGGTTTGACAGCACTTTAGAATCATTTCCATTGGAAATAATTCTAAAGTGCTGTCAAAACATGTTTTTTATGAGTAAAATGGAAAAAATTTAAATAAACAGCAGACGCACAATTTAATTCGGTAGTGTAAGGGTTAAACTGTTTATACTGAAATCAAGTATAAATAGCAGCCTCTCAGACCTTAACCCTTCCTATGCTGTTGACGGAAATTGCCGTCTTCTGTTTTTCATTTTTGCTTTAATTCTTAACACAGACGACAACATTTAATTCAGTGTAGTAAGGGTTAAACAAATTTCTTTGACCTATCACTTTTTTCCTTGTTAGGTTCCGGATCTACTTTAGAGCTCCAGATAAGCATAATGTGTGTGGTAAATCAGCATTGAGAATCGGGTACAAATCAGCATTGACTTTTGGAATTTCAGCAATAGAAAATTGAAGCTGAAAATATGTTGTCCAACACCACACTTTTTATCACGCCAGCTTGCGTACAGCGTGATATAGCCGGCACATTGGCGTGCGTATGTACGGGTTTGCATTAATGGTTAAAGTTTTTCAGTATACTATCAGAGCTCGTTTTCAGCATAAACTAAAATGTTCGTTCATGTAAGTGCAAAATTATGATAGTCTGTAAATTTCACATTGCCAACGTTTTCTTGTAACCAATTATTGGATTTAAATTTATTGAGCATAGGCTGCATATGCAGCCTCTGCTCAATAAATGTAAATACATCAATTGAAATTTCCAGACGATCCTAAATTTGCACTTACAAACATTTTAGTCGTACAAAGTTTAGTGAAACGGTTCCCAGTAACTGGGGCATATCCATGTTATACAAACATAATTTCTACTGTCTGTTTCACGAAAGCTGCCCAAATTTCACGGCCATATAAAAAATTGAAAAAGAATATTTTTTTTGATAATATTAAACTAAAGGAAAATTTAAGAATGAGCCTTCTTTTTATTTCGTGAAATTTGGTCAAATATTGATTTTATTACGGAAAAAGGATTTCTCTATGGGAATTTAACATGGGGGGAAAAGAGGTAGAGGAGTGTGGGAGGAGTCAAAATACGAAAAAATTTGGAAATTGACTCCGAAACCTAGCTACATAGCTTGGAAATGACCTACCGGTAACTAAGAAAACAAAAGTTAAGTTTTGAAAATCGGTCCAGGATTACTGAAAAAATGTTCCCATGTTAAATCTATGGGGATGAAGCTGTCTATGGGGATTTAACATGGGGAAATTGTTTTTTCGCAATAAAACCAATATTTGACCAAATTTCACGAAATAAAAAGAAGGCTCATTCTTAAATTTTCCTTTTATTTAATATTATCGAAAAAAATATTTTTTTGAACTGTTTATATGGCCGTAAAATTTGGACAGCTTTCGTGAAACAGACTATAGTTTCTACAAGTATCAAGGACAGATGGATATTTTTGCATACCTATGTCTGTTCAGTTACAAGTTTCTGAAAATTTGAATAATTTTAGTTTTCACCACTTCAAATTGGTGGTGAAATACTCTGAAAATCTAATATTTTAGTGGGTAAAGTACTCTTTAAGGCTAAACCTTATCTGGAGCCCTGACGATGTTTTCGCTGTATATGTGGGGCTTGTAAAAGACCATTTTGTCGTTGAAAAAAATCTTTTTACAAGCCCCACATATACAGCGAAAACATCGTCAGGGCTCCAGATAAGGTTTAGCCTTAAAGAGTACATCATACAAGACACAGTGCCTTTAACCCTTACAATGCTGAATTAAAATTTGTTGTCTGCTGTTTATTTTATATTGTTCTCACCAATGTGGAAATACGCATTGATTTTCAAGCAGAGTAGTGAAAATACTGTAATAATGTTAAAATTTACTTTAATAATTGAGCTGTAAAAAATCAAAACTTTTAGCAGCTCAAATACCGGTAAGTGAATTTTTAAATGTGTTTTAATTTTTTTCTCATTTGTTCCCTATTTAATAAGGAAGAACATCAATAATACATTTGTAAAAGGTATAAGACGCAATAATTCCAGCACACAAATATTTACACAATTCCCTAACATTTGATTGGCCCGTAGCAAGTCTCTGTCCAAAATTTATATCCCAGTAAACTCCCATATGCCGAACTACTTTCCGTAACCGTGAGGCGCAGTTAAAATAATTCTTAAGAAAACGGAAAATAAACACATATTCTAGATAAATTTATTTCAAATGCTGGAATTATAAGGAATGAATGGCCTTTTTGTGGAATTTATCGGGGATATAAACTTGGAAAAGTCGCGGGAATACTGGACGAGGCCTTCCGGCCTTCGTCCAGTATTCTCGCGACTTTTCCAAGTTTATACCCCGATAAATTCCACAAAAAGGCCATTCATTCCTATATTGAATTTGAAATCTGGGGGTGTAATAATCGTTAGATGCAGAACTTATCTGGAGCCCTGCAGTACAAACTCCCAGTATTTATGTTTTCAGGACTTTGCTTGACATCGACAGCTGTGGAGTCGATCGAGATTAGACTGGTAGCCAGGACATCCTGTTTATCGTACGCCCAGTTTGATTGGACGATACTCGGCCTGGATGATCATTCCAGCGGTTTACCGGCCTGTGATGTAGTGTATGCCGGGGAAAGTAAGCCCGACAGTGTCCGCACGGATAAATATCAACACTTCTCCGTGCTTCCAATTACTGGGACATTTACACTGGAACCGTTGGCTCCTGGTAATCGGTATGATGTGGGGATAAAATGTGGCATTATAGAGTCGAACACTGTCGCTGTGGAGACACAAGGTATGTATGCGAAGAATACGAGGCTTCTGTTGTCAGGCAGGGCAAGGAAACAAAAATATCACCGATTCTTGAAACATTTTGCATGAAAAATCACACATGCTTGTCTCAACTTTGTTTGGCAAACAAAGTTGAGACAAGCATGTGTGATTTTTCATTGCCAAACAAAGTTGAGACAAGCATGTGTGACTTTTCATTGGCAAACAAAGTTGAGACAAGCATGTGTGATTTTTCATTGCCAAACAAAGTTGAGACAAGCATGTGTGATTTTTCATTGCCAAACAAAGTTGAGACAAGCATGTGTGATTTTTCATGCAAAATGTTTCAAGAATCTGATATTTTTGTCTCACCAAAGATAGTGGAAAGTGAGACATAGGGGTCACAATTCTGGCGCCGTCGTCGTCGGTGTTGGTTTCGTCAAGAAATTGGACGTAAATTTTTGGATCTCTTGATCCGTTAGTCGGATCATTACCAACCTTCATCAATAGGTTCCTGACATTGATAGCTATCCACCCACTGTCAGTCGGGTGACATTGACCTTCACCTTGGTGACCTTAACCTTTGTACGACGTAAATTTTAGACGTAACCAACTTTTCTATATCTCTTGGTCCGTTAATCGGATCATTACAACATTTCATCAATAGCTTTCTGACATTGATGGCTATCCACCCACTGTCAGTCGGGTGGCCTTAATTTCACCTTGGTGACCTTAACCTTTGTACGATGTAGCCAAATTTCCCATATCTCTTCAGTCTTGATTCGTTGTTCTGATCATTACCAAATTTCATCAATAGCTTTCTCACATTGATGGCTATCCACTCATTATCATTCGGGTGACATTGACCTTCACCTTGGTGACCTTAAATTTGTGTCAATCATTTTTGATGTACCTACAGATAAGGTGCGTATTGGCATATTTTACGTAATTATTTTAGCTGAATACTCATTGATTATCAAAAGTGGTAGTACAAAATACGCACAGCAATGTGACAATACGCATTGATTTTCAAATTGACTAGTGGAAATTGACTAGTAATAAAGTTTAAAATTTACTTAGTGAATGTTTAAATTTGTTTTATTTGTTATCATTTGTTCCCTATGTGGTAATGAAGAAAATCAATAATCCATTTGTAAAAGTTAAATACGCAATGATTTTGAAATCAGGGGGTATAGTACGCTTTATACACAAAGCTCGTGTGAGCTATTGTTACCTCAAATGTCTTTTCCTCGGTAACCTTTGGGCCTATAGTCACCAAACTTCATGGTCATGGTCCTTAGGTAGGGGGATTACAAAATTATTAAAATGACGTCATTACGTAATCCAAGATGGCCGCCGTCTAAAAATAGCACAAAATCTTCAAAAATCTTCTTCTCAAGAACCGCCAACCGGATTTTAACAAAACTTGGTAGGAATGATTGATGTACAATGCTCTTTCAAAGTTGTTAAATGTAAAATGGTGACCCCAGGGTCAAAAATTGGCGTGGCCCGTGGGGTCAAATTGGGGTAAAATTATATTTTTGACCGAATATGCTCATGTCATATATCAAATTGAAGGTATCGATGAGGCGATTGCTCTGGTGCAATATTTGTCGGAATCGGATGATTATGTTATCAAAGATGTCAAAAGGTCATCCTTTTACGAGAGATTTTAAACATCGTCGTCTCATGAACCGATTGGCCAATGGTCAGCAAACTCTACCTGTATGGTCCTTAGGTGAAGCCTTTCCAAAGTTGTTGAAATTAAGTTGGCCTGAAATCCAACATGGCCTTTATCTAAAAATAGCACAAATTATTAAAATATCTTTTTCTCATGAACTGCCAGCAGGATTTCAACGACACTTGGTAGGAATGTTTGATGTACAATGCTCTTGCAAAGTTGTTAAAATGGTGACCCTGGTGACAAAAATGGGCATGGCCCGGGGGTAAAATAGTGGTTAAATTTCATTTTTGATAGAATATAGCCATGTCGTGTATCATATCGAAGATATCGACAAGACAATTGCTCTGGTGAATGTTTTGCCGAAATCTGATAATTACGTCAATGATGGCCGCCAAAAGGTCCATTTATTCAAGATTTTGAACGTCTTTTTCTCAGGAACCACATGGCCGATGCTGGCCAAACTTCATAGTAAGTTAAGATCCTTGGGTGAAGCATTTTCACATTTGGTAAAATGAGAGTCATTGCTTAATCCAAGATGACCGCCATCTAAAAATAGCACAAATTGTTTAAAACACATATGAACTCGATGTCACATTCTCCTCTGGTGTTCATGGAGTCAGGTGAGCGAATTAAGGCGATCATGGCCCTCTTGTTTATTGTAAATATTCAGTTCTGTCCTTATTCAGAGCAGAAGTTGTATACCAGGGGGGCCATTTCACTAAACTTCGTACGACTAAAATGTTCGTAAGTGCAAATTTAAGATCGTCTGTAAATTTCAATTTATGGATTTACATTTATTGAGCATAGGCTGCATATGCAACCTATGCTCAATAAATGTAAATTCAATAATTGTTTACAAGAAAACATTGTTAGTGTGAAATTTACAGACTACTAATTTTGCACTTACGAACATTTTAGTCTTACGAAGTTTAGTGAAACGGCCCCCAGAGCTCCAGATAATGGCGTATTTTACGCACTTATTTTAGCAGAATATGCACTGTTTGTCAACAATTGGAGTACAAAATACTCACAGCAATGTGAAGATATGCATTGATTTTACCTTGGTTTACCTTGGTTTACCTTGGTTGAAGGCCGTTTCTGTAAGCAGTCGCTTGTTCTGGCCTATTTTAGCCATTTACATATAAATACATATAACTTGTGGTCGGGCGGGCATAACTATGTACAACTATACATTACTAAATATTAAATTTCCCTGGTCTGTTCCTCCAGGCTGTTCAACGAGCTCTTGAAGCTGTTAACTGTTGAGACGTTCACGCATTCACTGGGTAACAAGTTCCAGCCAGTGACAACTCTCTGTGAGAACACTTTCTGTCGGATTCGCAGTCTGCATTGACTCTTTTGAAGTTTACGATTGTGACCTCGGGTTCGTGTTGTTTCCTGTGGTTTGAAGAATTTCCTCTCGTCGAGCTCGTCGATTCCATTCATTATTTTGAATACTTGTATCATGTCCGCTCTGTCGCGTCTATATTGAAGTGTCGGTAAACCGAGTATCCTCATTCTTTCATCATATGGTTTCATCTGTATGTCCTTCACTAGCTTTGTGGCCCTACGTTGAGCGTTTTCAATTAATAGGATGTCTTTTTTTGAGAAAAGGTGACCAAATTACGGATCCATACTCTAAATGGGGTCGCACTAATGACTTGTAAAGTGGTAAGAAACATAGATTTGTCCATAAATGTAAAAGTTCTTCTAATTATACCGATCATCTTGTTGCTTGATTGACGGACTTTGCAATATGTGTGCTAAACTTCAAGTCATCCGTAAATGTAACTCCCAGGTCTTTCTCCTCGGTTACTTTTGATATTGGGACATTGGCATCGTCCTCCTGCATGTAGTATATTTGCTGTTGGTTAGTTCGACCAATATGCATACATTTGCACTTACTTGCATTGAAGCGTAACTGCCAGGTGTCTGACCACTTTGAGAGCGAAATTAAGTCTGACTGAAGTCTCTCACAATCTGAAGCATCCTTGACTGTAGCTGACAGCTTGGTATCATCTGCGAAAATTTTAACAAGATTTTCGACTATTTCTGGTAGATCGTTGATAAAGAGTAAAAACAACACGGGTCCGAGGACACTACCTGCGGAACTCCTGAAATTACTTCTGCCCATTCTGACTTTTCATTATTGATAACTACTCTCTGTTTACGGTTCTCCAAGAAACTTCGAATCCACAACAAAACACTACCTCTTATTCCGTACGCATGGAGTTTACTCAGTAACGTTCAAATGGCACAGTGTCAAACGCTTTTCGAAAGTCTAAGTATATAATGTCTATACAATCGCCACTGTCTAGTATATCAGTCCATATTTCTATCACTTCTAGCAACTGAGTTACACAGGAATGTCCACGACGAAAGCCATGTTGGTGATTTGAGAATAGATTATGATTGTCCATATGTTTCATAAGTTTCTCCTTTACTATTCGTTCAAGAAGTTTACATGTTGTTGCCGTTAGACTCACTGGCCTATAATTTTCCGCTAATTTTTTACTACCCTTTTTATATATAGGTGTGATAAAGAAATGCTTTCTTCCATTCAGTGGGGGACTGATCCAGTTGATACTGACAGATTGAATAGAGTTGTCAACGGTTCGCACAGTACGTGTCTCAGTTCAAATAGTACTTTGTTGTGTATTCCATCCGGACCTGGTGTCTTCTTCGTGTCTAATTTGGTTAAATGTCTCATTACATCTTCTTGAGTTATCTGTATTTCACTCAGTTCTGATGTGAATGTCCTATCAATAATTGATGGAATTGTTTGTTGTAATTTCCTGTGTGAATACACTTGCGAAAAAACTATTTAGTACATTCGCTTTCTCCAAGTCAGATGTAGTTAGTTGGTTGTTTTCCATAATTAAGTCACTTACACTATCCTTTGTTTTTATTTTAGTTTTTATTTAACGTATCTCCAAAATGACTTATTATCTTCTTGAATGTTCCTCAGCTAGAGAATTTCTCATAGTTCTGCTTTGCAGTTCTGATAATGTTTGTCGTTTCGTTCCGCTGCTCTGCATACGTACAGAAATTAGTGTCGTTTCTTTGGTTTTGATACTTGACCCAAGCTCTGCGTTTCTTGTCAACAGCTTTTGCAGTGTCCTTATTCATCCAAGGCTTTCTGAAACATGCTCTACTTCTGGAGATTGGAATGTGTTCCTTCATAGATAAATCTATTTTCCTGAGAGAAATTCCCAGTATCCGTCCACTGATGTAATGGGAGCATCCTCCCATCTACACTTTGCAGGTACTCACTTATAGCAGTATAATCTCCTTTGTAATAATTTAGTCTTTGAGCACCTGCATCATGGGGCTGAGTATAGCACTTATAATCAAATGTTAGTAGACGGTGGTCACTTTTCCCTAGTCCAGGTAAGTATTCTAGATTACTAACCATTGGTTAAGTAATACTGGGGGTATAATACTCTTTAGATACAAAACTTATTAAATAGGGAACAAATGATAAAAAAAACAAAAAACTCATTAAAATTGTTCAACTATATTATATTATTTTCACTACTCAATTTGAAAATCAATGCGTATTTTCACACACAGGTGGAAGACTCGGACCTAGGACCTAATACTTGGCTCATTTGAAAAACGTTACCTCACCCACCCATTTCAATTTCAGCCTTTCCACTGAAGGTGAGAAACAGCTTCGAAAAATGCCCTATTTTCGAGCTTGCTCAAACACCACATATTTCGATTTTTCTGCTGACTTATGTCCCTGTAGCCCATTTCATCAACATTGCAAAGTATACTTTAGTAGCAAAGTATACTTTGAGGGAGAAATTTTCAATTTTTTGAAAAATTTATTAATTTTTATTATACTGAATTTATTACATTATCACAGCCATTTAATGGCTGTGATAATGTAATAAATTCAGTATAATAATTCTGCATACTTTTAATCATGACATATATGCATTTGTTAGTTCTATACGAAATAATGCATATCAGGAAAAATAAATGATTGCTCCCTCAAAGTATACTTTGCTAGTAAAGTATACTTTGCAATGTTGATGAAATAGGCTACTGGTAACCGATAAATGTCTTCAAATATATTCACTTACTGTCTGTTTCACGAAAGCTGCCCAAATTTTTCGGCCATATAAACAATTCAAAAACCATATTTTTTTCAATAATATTAAATTAAAGGAAAATTTAAGAATGAGCCTTCTTTTTATTTCGTCAAATTTGGTCAGATATTGGTTTTATTACGAAAAATTTATTTCTCTATGGGAATTTAACATGGGGGGAAAAGAGGTAGAAGAGTTGTGGGAGGAGTCAAATTTTTTTTTGGGAAATTGACTCCGAAACCTAGCTAGATAGCTTGGAAATGATCTAACTAAGAAAACAAAAGTTAAATTTTAAAAATCGGTCCAGTATTTCTGAAATTCTAAAAAATTTCCCCATGTTAAATCCCCATAGACATCTTCAATCCGTGAAGATGTTTATGGGGATTTAACATGGGGAAATTTTGTTTTCGCAATAAAATCAATATTCGACCAAATTTCACGAAATAAAAAGAAGGCTCATTCTTAAATTTTCCTTTAATTTAATATTATCGAAAAAATTATGTTTTTGAATTGTTTATATGGCCATAAAATTTGGGCAGCTTTCGTGAAACAGACTATAAACCATCTGCTTTTAGCATTTCGTTAGTTACGGGCCAATTAGCTACCACAGACAATGCGATAATTGTATGTCCGAAACAATGTCACACATTGTTGCTGGCTGTGGAACTGGAAGCATAAATTACGTGTTAAATCGGGCCGAAATCCCATTACAGATTCAACATATTGACGTGGATCACTGCAATAAACATCAGTAACTCAAATGTTACAATTTGTGACTAATAAGTATCATCCACTAACCTTGTATTATCTAAAACGTCCTTATATTTTGATTTGCGTCCCAACATTTCGACATAGCCTTCAGTGAAATTTACTTTCGGATTCCTTTGTTATATTCACAGAATGATCAATAATTAATGACGTCACAGGAAAACCTAAACTGGAGGTTCATAAATAGTCCTATATTTGTTCAACCAATTAGGTGGCATTGCGTGAAGCGGGTTATGTGAGATTCTTTCGGACAGAGAAATTCTTCTATGACGTTGGTAGCTAAAATGCGTGTAACTAAGAATATACTAAACACAGATGTTTAAAGAGAATATATTTAGGGGCCTAATGCATTAATCTATTGCCAGAGACGTAAATCAGCAAAAAAGAATGAAACTTGCTGTGTTTGAGCGAGCCCGAAATTAAGCCTGTCTGTGGCATTTTCACAAACTCTTGTCTACCTTGGAAACGGCTGTAAGGTATAGTGTATGGAAATTGGTGGGTGGGGTAACATTTTAAAAAATGAGTCAAGTATTGGGTCCTAGGTCCGAGTCTTACACCTGTGTTAAAAGTGCGTAAAATACGCCAATACGCACCTTATCTGGAGCACTGATCTATGTAAGAAATATCTCATCGGGCCCTGCTCGATAAGCTAGGAATATGCATTCGTATGCGTTTCCTAGCCTTGCATGCTAAGTTTATTTCACACAGGTGTCTGCCCGATGACAGTGAGCCCAGTAAACACGACGATGGCGGCCGACAATGACGTGGTGGCTGTAGAAGAATCGTCCGTATTTACCCTCAGCAATAGAGACACGGTTCTCGGAATCGTGTTTGGCTTGTTGGGATTCTGCATTATCGCGGTATCCACGTTCTGTGTCGTTAAACAGATCTGCCAAAGACGACGACATGAGCGCATCAGAAGATATCTGGGGTATGTTGGTAATCGTAATTCTGCCCATTAACAGTCAGTGCTGTGCCCATATCCCACTTAAAATCTTGATGTTGTTGGCGCTATTGCCGTTTGTCAGTGCGTCCCTGCATCCACATTGGTGTTCAAGTTTTTAAATACCAAATATCTCCACAGTTTAATTGACTTGAAACTTCACATACCTCTTTATCATCCTCCATATTATCATTATGTAGCCCACCCATGTGTTCTAGGTCCAGCTATTCTGAAATATGTGTTAAAGTTTTTGTAAAATCTGCGTTTAAAGGCTAAAGACACTGGGTCTCGGACATGGCTAAAGAATGGGAAAAATAATTTAATTATAGATCTGTATCGTATTTCTATACCAAATTGGTCACTAAATTATTTTTTTTAATCAAGTACAATAGTGTGTATGATTGGATCTTCTTTCTAAATTTATCATTTCACAACAAAACATGAAAAAAGGTTTTTTATATTTTTATACGACCGTTTTTAAAAAACGGTACGTATTATGTTTTACCGCTGGGCGGGCGGGCGGGCGGGTGGCTGACAGAAAAAGTGCATAGTTTGTGTACACAACTCCTCCGAAACCGTTCAGTCGATCAATCAGAAAATATACACACGTCTTCTACACATATTGAAGATGTGCACCTTGGTGTTTTTATGGCGAAAAAATATTTTTTAACAAAAATATCACCTTTTTAACTTCGCCATTTTTTTGTCGAGCCCGCTTGCGGAAAGCGAGACATAGTGATTACAATGACGTCCGGGTGTCCGTGCCTCCGTGCGTCCGTCGGGCTCCGTCTGTTCGTCCGTCCGTCCTCCGTCCGAAATCTGCGTTAAAGTTTTTAAATACCTTATATCTCTGCAGTCCTAAGTCACATTGACTTGAAACTTCATATACTTATTAGTCATGATCCATATATTCATGCTGTATCCCACTCATGCGGCCCCTGTGCCCAAGGTCAGGGTGAAATGACTTAGAAGTTTGCGTTCCGAAATATGCGTTAAAGTTTTTAAATACCTTATATCTGTGCAGTCCTAAGTCACATTGACTTGAAACTTCAGATGCTTATTAGTTATGATCCATATATTCATGCTGTATCCCACTTATGCGGCCCCTGTGTCCAAGGTCAAGGTCAAATGACTTAGATATTTGCGTTCTGAAATCTGCGTTAAAGTTTTTAAATACCTTATATCTGTGCAGTCCTAAGTCACATTGACTTGAAACTTCATATGCTTATTAGTCATGATCCATATATTCATGCTGTATCCCACTCATGCGGCCCCTGTGTCCAAGGTCAAGGTCAAATGACTTAGAAGTTTGCGTTCCGAAATCTGCGTTAAGTTTTTAAATACCTTATATCTCTCCAGTCCTAAGTCGCATTGACTTGAAACTTCATATGCTTATTAGTCATCATCCATATATTCATTCTGTGTCCCACTCATGCGGCCCCTGTGCCCCTATGTCAAGGTCAAATGACTTAGAAGTTTCTGTCAAAATTTGCGTTAAAGTTTTCACATACAGGAACCTACTATCTCTGTAACTGTAAGTCAGATTTGCTTGAAACTTTGTATGCTTATTGGGCATCAAACTTCAAATAAATACACTCTGAGACCATCAAATGCCTCGGCGGGCTCGACATGCGGGCCGCGGCCATCTCGTCTACATTTTTCTATACAATTTTATATACAGTACAGAGTTTGTGTACACAACTCCTTCGAAACCGTTCAGTCGATCGATTTGAAATATAAACACGTCTTCTACACATATTGAAGATGTGCACCTTGGTGTTTTTATGACGAAAAAATATTTTTTAACAAAAATATCATCTTTTTAACTTAGCCATTTTTTCTACATTTTCTATACAATTCTATATACGGTACAGAGTTTGTGTACACAACTCCTCCGAAACCGTTCTGTCGATCGTTCTGAAACTATACACACGTCTTCTACACATATTGAAGATGTGCACCTTGGTGTTTTTATGCCAATTTTTTTTTTTTTAACAAAAATATCACCTTTTTAACTTAACCATTTTTTCTACATTATTGTATCCAATTCCCTATCATTTCTACTTTACACTCTACTTTTCTATCTCTGCCTAAATTAGTATACATGTTTAGCACAACGAGATGAAGAAATAATGCTATAGACTTTCAAATTCTCATTAATGTTTCTTGCCTTGGTGACAGCTTCACATTTCTGCATCTTCGCTGTCTGGCCCATATTCGACGGGCGTATTTTGTGACTTGCGGCACTCTTGTTCTTTACTGGTTACATGTACAGTGAAAATGCTAAATCATGCCAAGCCGAATTATCAGAGCTTCAGATAAGTTTTGTATCTAAAGAGTATTATACGCCCAGATTTCGAATTCAATGCGTATTTTACTTTTACAAATGCGTGATTGATTTTCTTCCTCATTAACCCTTTCAACACCACAGACCTCTATAGAGACAATGTTTGCAAACAGTGGAGATCCAGATGAGCCGGCTCGTAACGAGCCGTCTCATCAGGATCTCCACTGTTTGTTAATAATTTTAAACGTCGTACAGATTACCCTTTTAGAAGAATGGGATAATTTGAATGAACAAAATTAATGAAATAGCGTGAAACATTGGCATGGAACATCCTATTAAGTTACTTGGTGTTGAAAGGGTTAAATAGAGAACAAATGATAATTTTTTTATATTTTTTTTAAAATTCACTTATAGACTGTTTGCTTTTTGCAGCTCAACTAAGTAAATTTTCAACTTTATTACAGTATTTTCACTGCTCATTTCACGTTGCTGAGAGTATTTTGTACTGCCACTTCTGATAATCAATGCGTAAAACAAGTGCGTAAAATGCGCCGATACGTACCTTATCTACCTTATACGTACCTTATCTACCTTATCTGGATCTCTGTTTGTTTGTAATTTACTATGCATGAAACGAAAAACCACATATTGGATATCTGAGGCGGCGTCTGAGACACGGTCACTTTAAAATATTTGAAATGCAATTTTCTATTAATTGATTCATTATGATTTAGTAATTATATGTAGACCGGGGGAACACTGTATAGGGCCCATTACTAGCTGATACACTCAGTGGTGAGCTTTATGTGACGCATGTGTACTATCGCCTTATACAGGCTTAAAGTTGATATACGATTGTGCTGATCCTTGCTACGCCGACACAGGTCTGGTTGAGGTCCGAGACTATACGTTAGCCAGCAAACAAAACACCTTGCAAAAGGTTTGCAGTACCAAATATCTCCACAGCCATAACCGTACACAGATTGATCAATGGTTAACAAATCCAGAGCTCCAGTTAAGGTGCGTAATTTGGAGGTAATTTTTTTTATTTCTGCATCAAAAATGGCAAGTTGGGAGTGCTTTAGAATCGTCTCAATGAGACGATTCTAAAGAACTCCCAACTTGCCATTTTTGATGAAGGAATAAAAGAACTTCACCCCAAGTTGGTCAAATTACGCACCTTAACTGGAGCTCTGAAATCTCATTCATGTAGATATGTCTCATTGCAAAGATGTGGCTGAGACTGGAGAAATGGGGTTTATGGGATTTGTGACCAGTGTCGCTCCTGTAATCTGATAATGATCTATATGTGTATTGGTTGTTAGAAGCACGACAGGTGTTTCAATAATGGAATGGCGGACAGTGTAGATCCTGATCAGACTGTGCGGATGCACAGGCTGATCTGGATCGACACTGATCGCAAAACCGATAAGCCCCATTTTTCCAGTCACAGTCACAAATTTGATAATTCTAGCCTATGCTCAGCACAAGATAGCCATCACTCCTACAGGTAGCACAGTTATGTGGTTGCTCTGGATTTTACGATTTGATGGTCTCCTCCAATTGTAATTAATAATTTGTTGTGCCCTTGGTCTCGGTAGAGTTGGGTGGCCATATAGTGTTTAGATTGTGTCCGTACGTGCGTCATGGGTCAGGTGAAGAAGTTTGCTGGAGTTTACCAATCTGCTACCAGTACCAGGGCATTTGCACATTTTTATGCTCCCGAAAAATGTGCAGGTGAGAATATAGTTACCGCGGATACCGCCAGCACCTTGTCTGTCTGCACTATCCTTGTGACCACAATATCTGGGAGCTCTGTCGGTTTTACCGACTTTTTAGTCTTGATATGATATTGTAAATAAGTGGTGACTGTATGACCCCCCCCCCCTCTCCCCAGCCCCATACAGGTGCATATAACCTTGTTGAACCATACAACCCAAATCAATCAATCAAATTCCACTCCCATTTTATTTTCAGGTCGACCCTAATTGATCCATTCGAGAACTTGCAGAACCACGCAGAAAGTGGCAGTCAGCGACTTATGGGCTCAAACGAAAGTCTTTCATGACAAACAAGCTTTATATCCGTCCTTGTGACCCGCTGAGAAAAGTACCTTATGCATTCGTAGCTCCAGATAAGGTGCGTATTGGTGTACTTTATTTTAGTTGAATGCCCATTAATTTTCAAACTGTGGAGAAAAATGCTCTATATTAAAGTAGAAATTTTGTTATTTGAGCTGGAAAAAGCAAACACTTTGCTGTTTGCAGCTCAATTAAGTGAATTTTCAACATTGTTTGTCGTTTTTGCCCAGGAAAAAGATGGAATAAATTCAGCAATACATTTGCAAACAAAAAAATGTGTACTGAATTTTAAATCTGGGCATTGAATAGTCTTTAGACACAAGGCTTATCTGGAGCTCTGGAATTTTCATCACTGGTATGAGACACGCCATGTGATTTTGTACCTAAGAACATGTGATTTTGTACCTAAGAACATGTGATTTTTCATGATTAATATTTACAGGAATTGTTATATTTTCTGTAAATGACTATTTTCATAGCAAATTCAGAATAGAATTCCGCATTTTCTATGAACATTTCGTCAACTTTCGACGACATTTACTGAAATTATTGTATTCGCCTGAAATTTAGACATACGTTAGGCTCCGTGATTATAAAACTTTGAATTTCATTGTAAATTCCCTGTGAATTTAATTGTGAATTTCATTGTCCCTGTGAATTTCATTGTGAATTTCATTGTAAATTCCCTGTGAATTTCATTGTAAATTCACTGTGAATTTCATTGTAAATTCCCTGAGGCTGGGAGGGTACGAGTATCTTAACAAGGAATCTTTCCTTAACAGCCAACACGTTGAGAGTATTTTTCTTATATCTCTTGGAATTTCATTAGAATTGTGTCCTCTGAACACAATTCTAATGGAATTCCAAGACATATTTATGATAATTACATGGAGAAATAAAAGAAAATGTAATCGTCGTCTTCTATTTTTGTCGCACCTGCTTGTGGACAGCGCGATATACTCGGCATATTGGCGTATGTAATGTACGTATGTGCGTGCGGGTTAAAGTTTTTGGTTAAAGTTTTTCGGAATACTATGAAAGCCTCGGCGGGCGCGACATGCGGGCCGCGGCCATCTATTTATAGCCCACAAGTTTGCCAGCATGCAAAGAATTAAGGAAGTTTGGAGGGATTCACAACTGGTTCTAAATTGTTTTCACCAGAAATTATGTCCCAGGTGAGAATATTACGGTGGCCCCGAAGGGACATGGAAATGTTTTTTACTTTTGCGTGCGCACACGATAGGCTTTGTGTGCGCACACGATAGGCTTTGTATGTGCACGCGATATTCTTTGCATGCTTATCACGTGTGCATGCAAAGACTATCACGTGCGCACGCAAATCCTATCGCGTGCTCACGCGAAAGTAAAAAATATTTCAATGTCCCTCTGTGTCACCGTAGAATATAGCGACATTACATTAATCAATTTTAATAATTATAATTACTTAATTTTAATAATTATTTCTTCTAAGGAAATATATTCTTTGTAAATCGTGTTAAATCACATTGCATAATTTTAGTTTTGTAATCACAGCCGCTGCTATTGACTCAAACATGTCATATCTCATGGAAATCTGAGATGTTGCATCGTGTGAAAATGGGTTGACGTTATTATCCCCTCGCCGATAGGCAAGTGCGGATATAGCGTTAGTCCATGTACGTACGTACATATGCTAGTAACTCCTTTAATTTTTCAATAACGCTTCATAGGTTTCGATAATATTTGGCTAAGGATGGTGCTTTGTTTTGCATACGACTCGCGTCCGACCGCCCAAGGTCAAGGTGACTGAGGACTTGAGTTCAGTTTGTTAGTAAATAGGCAAAGGCGATAACGTTTTATTATTATTATTTTTATTAGAAAGGCTGCCAGCGAGCGGATTAGCTTCGTAACAAGGATGCCCCTGTTATATTACGGGACTACTTTTGTCAGAGTGTTGTGATTTGTGTTATGGGACCAAGTCCAAGACTGGTGCTGAAGAAGAAGAATTTCCAATGCACGATGGTTGAATCCTGTAAAAGGCGGGAAATGATCCATGTCGTCTGCAGTTTCTACAATTTGTTTATATTTCTCAAGGACACCCGGTATTGGATCAGGATATTGTGGTGATAAAGAGTATAGTGATTTTTATTTCTGCAAGGATGTTACTTTTGTGCTCTGTACTCTGGTACATATAAATTAACGGGTGTAATATTAACCTCATTTAATCAATAAAACATTTTTTTTCATAAATATATTTTGACAGCTCCATAGGAGATGATTCTCATGTTCTGTCGAAGTATTTTTTTTTAAAACAAAAATAAATAAAAAAATAAGAAACTGCAGACGGCAACTTTTCCCGCCTTTAAGGGGTGAATTTATATACTGAGATGCAAAGCATCATGTTTGTTATGTGTTGTGATCTGATACAGACATGATTTTGTTGCCACGCCACATAAATGGAGTGGAATTTCATGTTGCCATTCTCTGTATTGCTATCTAATTTTAGTCACATCCCAAGGTCAAAGGTCATGGCCACTGAGGGACGTACGTTCCCAGGTTTGTGTTTAGTATTTGCATTCATGTCCTTTTGAATTTTTGCCACTTGTCAGATTTTGATACTATTTAGCTGCAATGGGTGTCAGGCCATGTGTTGCACATGTGTCACATGTCCCAGGGCTCCAGATAAGGAATTAGTAATTGAGTATTTTCACTCCATCATATCTGAAGCAATTGGGTATTTCAATATTTTAATTGGGTAAAATAAAATCACACTACTGTTTACACATCAACAGACAGCAATTATTGAATAGTTTGCTTCGAAATGAAAACATGTCTTGGCATTTCATTAGAATTGTCTCCTTGGAGACAATTCTAATGAAATACCAAGATGTGTTTTCATGGAAAATAAGAAAAATATGCTATATTTGTGGTCCGTTTATTGTTTTCTGTAGCATGATAAAGGTACCACAAAGTTGTATTGCTTTATTGCTTTTTGATACTCGCTACTTCTGATCTCAATTGTGTTTTTAGCAATTTTAATTGGGTATTTACGCAAATACGCAGCTTATCTGGAGCTCTGTGTCCCATTGTTCAAGGTCACTGAGCACTTGCGTTCAAGTCTCGTGTTCAGCATTTATGTCTATTGCCAAAAATATTTATTATAACCACTTGTAGAATTTTGATAATATTTAGCTACCTAGTGTGTCTAGGCGTGATGCCCTGTTATGCATGTGTACCTCATCTCATTGTTCAAGGACAATGTCACGGAAAAACTTGCATTCAATTTTTTCTTTTAGTAATTTTCTTTTCATTCTATTCTTTTGTCAATAAAATATTCACCCGTTCTCAGTGGGTGGAAGGTGGGTGCAAGCGATGGGTAATTTAACGATCGGGGTTCATCCTTACCAGAATTCCGACTGGAGACCTGGTTTGGCCCTCACATACGTCTTTGGCATTTTGTATGTGACAGTTGAATCTGGTTATACCCCTTATGTGAGTATTACGATTATTCGTAATCCTATTTTAGGGGAAGGGGCCAAGTGACTTGGTGTGGTATGGACCTGCCACCAGGTCAGGTTATTCTAATTTCAGGGCTGAATACATTGTTTCTCGATGTTAATATTCAGTTCTGATTTTGGAATTTTCCCCCCAATGCAGCAGGTTAAAACGGGATCGAACCCGTTTGCCCAGGCCTTACATGACCGTAGCTGTTAATAGGCCGTTAAACACCAATAAACAAACAATCAAATCACCCGTTCTCAGATTTTTGATAATATTTGCCTACAATTCGACTCTACTCCTGATACTTTATTGCTTATTCATTTGTATGTAGCATCCTTAAGCATTAAAGGTGGGAACCGAAAATGTAGTCTGCTGTTGTTTCATATTTTGTATGCTTTCACAACATGGTTTGACAGTACTTTAGAATCATTTCCAATGGAAATGAATTCTAAAGTACTGTCAAATCATGTTTTTCATGAGTATAATGGAAAATAAAGCATAAACAGCAGACGACAAAATCTAATTCAGAATTGTAAGGGTTAACGTAAGGGTTAATTCTTACACCGCTATCTTAATTTTTTTGTCGTCTGCTGTTTATTTTCTATTTTACATTTTTATCATCAAAACATGCACGAGGTGAATGGGTTTCATCTTATTTGTCACATTGTTTACTAATTGTATCACCCACTTGCGGAGACAGCGATGTAGTCGGCACATTGGCGTACCTACGTACGTGCGACCGGGTTAAAGTCTTTTGTTAAAGTTTATCAGTATACTATGAAAGCCTCGGTGGGCGCGACATGCGGGCCGCGGCGATCTAGTTTCCTCTTTTCTCACAATGTGCTGCTCACGCCCCTGTCACAGGTTGAAGTAACGGACCGAGGTCTATAAATACATTAAATGTACCTAAAAGCATTAATGAATGGGAAACAAAAAAAAGCTAAAAAAAATTTCTTTACTCCCTTCTATACATAGTATTCTGTATATAGGAGGGAGTAAAGATTTTTTTAGCTCAGGGCTCCAGATAAGGAATTAGTAATTGAGTATTGTCACTCCATAATTTCTGAAGCAATTGGGTATTTCAAAATTTTAATTGTGTAAAATAGAATCACACTACTGTTTACACATCAGCAGACCGCACTTATTGAATTGTTTGCTTCCAAATGAAAACACATCTTGGTATTTCATTAGAATTGTCTCCTTGGAGACAATTCTAATGAAATACCAAGATGTGTTTTCATGTGAAAATAAGAAAATATGTATATTTGTGGTCTGTTTATTGTTTTCTGTAGCATGATAAAGATACCACAAATTTTTCATTGCTTTTTGATACTCACTACTGATTTCTATTGTGTTTTTTGTGGCAATTTTAATTGGGTATTTACGCAAATATGCACTTTATCTGGAGCTCTGTAGCTTATTTTTTCTTCACTTATTAATGCTTTTAGGTATATTTAATGTATTTATAGACCGCGGTCCGTTACTTAAACATGTGCCCTGTGTGAAACGAGATGATATTTATGCTCAGGTGTTAGTTATGTATTTGTTGATGTGTAGTACCGGTACATGTCATGTCTACATGTGTATCATGTCGATTTGTACTGTTTTGTCATATTTATACTCTATAAAATAGGTTTAGTAACACTGTATGTGTCTTCTACACGTTTTATGATCACACACTTATTGTCAAAGGGTCTCAAAAACATTTGCGGCTGGGACTGGATAAATAGGGCTTAATGGATTTGTAACCAAATACACACTGCTATTGCTTGATAGTGATCCATGTTCCTTGTTAGAAGCACAACGGATGTTTCATTCATGGAATGGCGAACAGTGCAGATCCTGATCAGACTGTGCGGATGCACAGGCTGATCTGGATCTACACTTGTAGCAAAACCCACAAGGCCTATTTTCTGAGGCATGACGATAATTGACTTAATTGAGTGTTTTTCAGGCGTAATGGATAAATACGCGCTGTCTAACAACAAAATGAATCTGGTTACAAATACATCTTCTGTGAGTAATATGATTTTTCATAATCTTATTACTTTGAGGGGCCAAGTGGCTTTGGTATGGTATGGACCTGACACCAGGTCAGGTTATTCTAATTTCAGGGCTGAATAAATGGGGCAGGTTGAATACAGGATCGAACCCGTTGGCACGGCCTTAAATGACCTTAGCTGTTGATAGGCCGTCAAACAACAACAACAACTGAAAACAATATGCTGTAGCAGGCATTGACGCCGATAAATTGTTTAACGTTTAAACCAAATTAAAAACTCCCGTACTTTTAGTGTAAACAATATTTATTTCAAATTATGGCAAGTGAGATATATGTATATACATGTACTTACAATTGTGAGCAGGATTAGAAAACTGCCGTACTTTTGGTGATATTTCATTGGTTTAACATTTAGAATGCGGGGAACGAATATTGTTATTTGCTGTTATTTTATATTTTGCCTTCTTTCTCAATAAATAATAAAAAAAAAAAATATGATTTTGGGATTTCCCCCCAATGCTGTTTTAAACACCAATAAACAAACAAAACCTTCTCAATAAAAACATGAATTGACAGCACTTGAGATTCATTTGCTTTGTAAATGATTCTAAAGTGCGTCAAACCAAGTTTTTGATGAGAAAAATGGAAAATAGAAAATAAACAGCAGATAACAACATTTAATTCAGCAGTGTAAGGGTTAAATATGTAGTATGACGTGCCGAATGGCTTCTGTATGATGATGCAACATAAACACGTGCACGTTCCTTTTACCGAAAACGGCTTTATATGGTCAATTTTGTAGCATACATGTTACCTAAAATCATGAATAAACATACTCTTTCTATATGACTTATTATAAGTCTATGGAGGGAGTAAAAAAAAAAATGTTTAGCTTATTTTTTTTCATTTAGTGATGCTTTTAGGCATATTTAATGTATTTATAGACCTCGGTCCGTTTCTTCAACCTGTGGTCCAAGTGTACTATTAACACAACTGTGTACTGGTACTTAACTTTGTCATGGAGTATCCATTTTGAAACATATACATACATTGTTTTGCTGTTCGTATGTGGCCGTGACTGGATAAATAGGGCTTATGACATCTGTGGCCAGTCTATCTCCTGGCCTAGTCCGATCCTCTTGCATGGTAAAAACGTTGACTGTTAGAAGCAAGACAAGGGTTTCACTTACTGAACGGCGATCGGTTGCAGATCCTGATCAGATTGCGAGGACGCGCAGGCTGATCTGGATCTACACTGGTCACAAACATAAGCCCCATTTCTCTATTCACATCCACATATGAGACACGTCATGGGATTTTGTACCTAAGAACATGACTGTGCGATTTTGCATGAAAAATATTTACAGAAAATGTGATATTTTCTGGAAATAATAAAATTATGTCGAAAGTTGTTGAAATTGTCGTAGCAATTGCAGAATACGGAAAATAATGCAAATTATGTAAATATTTTTCAAGAGATATTGCACATGTTCTTAGGTACAAAATCACATATCGTGTCTCTTATAACGTTGTATAAAATGTCTTTTGTGAGAAAATGCGACTGAATTGAGATGGGGCAAACTGATTTGTGATTGGAGAAATGTGAAATGTGGCATATGGGTTTTGCGACCAGTGCAGATCCAGATCAGCCTGTGCATCCGCACAGTCTGATCAGGATCTGCACTGTTCGACATTCCGTCCATGAAACGCCTGTCCTGCTTTTGATATCGATCATTATCAGGCTACATGAGTGTGCTATTTGATCAGGAGCTACAATGGTCAAAAATCCCATAAGTCCAATTTTTCAAGTCTGTGTATAATGACACCTGGCACTTGATTCAGGTCATGTGACCATGATTCAGTATCAGGAACTGTTATAATCGTTCCGTGTGACTTCGCAAGATAATCAGTACATGTATCTACGACTGTTGCAATTATCGCAGGCCTCAAATGGGATTTGACCCTGTTACCTCAGCTTAATAACCTTAGCTGTTGACAAGCCGTTAAACACCATTAAATCAAATCGACATATATAGGATTATATTAGTTGAATTCCAATCTGGACGAGTGGAAAATTAAGAATTTGTCGAGGAACGTGTTAAAGGTCACTTTTCTTTTAAAGCCAACTGTCATGGAGACTAGCCAATTCATCACATCGCATGAGCCGATATCCCTGGTTTGGCCTACAGGTACATTTTTGGCTTTCTGGTACGTGTGAGTTCAATCCGGTTATACCCATTATAAAAGTAGTAAGATTAGTACTGATCATGTTGCTTTTAGGGAGCGGGGCTAAGTCACTCTGGTGTGGTGAAAACCTGTAGCCGATTTCACCAAAATTGCTAAGTATACTTATCTTGGTAAGTACGATACACTTTGAGGGAGAAATTCAATTTAAGGATTAATTTTTATTATACCAAATTTATTACATTATCACAGCCATTTTGGCTGTGATAATGTAATAAATTCAGTATAATAATTCTACAACTTTTAATCATCAAATATATGCAGCTGTTAGTTCTATATGAAATAATCCATTTCAAGAAAATTAATGATTACTCCCTCAAAGTACACTTTGCTAGATAAGTATGCTTAGCTTGAAATCGGCTACTGATACCAGGTGATTCTAATTTCACGGCTGAATACATTTTTTTCTGTAAATATTCTGTTCTGATTTTGGAATTTTCCCCCCATCACGGGTGAAATATGATCCGACTTGGTTAACCCGGCCTAAAATGGCCTTAGCTGTTGACAGGCCATTTTAAAGACTATTTAATAAATACATTATGTGTTTTGCGACCTGTGTAGAGCCAGATCAGCCTGTGTTCTAAACATTTCTTACAGATAAAAAAAAAAAGAATTCTGACAGACATATCATACAACAGCTTATATCCTGACTGAACTCAAAGTGGGGCTTATGGGTTTTACGACCAGTGTAGATCCAGATCAGCCTGTGCATCCGCACAGGCTGATCAGGATCTGCACTGTTCGCCATTCCATCAATGAAAGAAACGTCATGCTTGTAACGTGCAATATAGATTGATATCAGGCAACATGAGTGGGCAATTGGATCAGGAGGTACACTGGTCACAAATCCCACAAGCCCCAAGTCACAGCCACATATATGAAGCTTCTAATTCCCTCAGCCTCCTTGAGCACGAGCAACAAGCACACGCTCAGAATCGGGATCTGCACTGTTCGCCATTCCATTAATGAAACTCCTGTCGTGCTTCTAACAAGTAATACAGTTATTTCCAGTACAATAGGCTGCTAGCTGAGGAAACGTACTTGGGGACGTATCAAACTTGCCATGTGATTTTGTACCTATTAGAACATTTGCGTTTTTTCCAGAAATGTATTTACAGAAACTGTGATATTTTCTGTAAATGCTGTCGAAAGATGACTAAATTTTCTAAATAGAAAATGCAAAATTGAATTGTAAATTTGCTATGAACATTTTGTCAAGCTTTGCCATCAGTTACTGAAAATATCGTAAATTTTGTAAATATTTTTCATGAATTATCGCACATGTTCTTTGTACAAAATCACATGGTGCATGTTTCATATGTAGCTGTGACTGGAGAAATGGGGCTTATGGGATTAAATAAATTATGTGTTAATGACATAACTAATGGTTGAAACAATAAAAGATAACCCCTACAATACAGCCTGATATGACCTTAGCTGTTGATAGGCCGTTAAACACCAATCAATCCCTTTCAACACCACACGCCTGTATAGTGGTATAAGCAAAAAGTGTAGATCCAGATGAGCCGGCTCGTGACAAGCCGTCTCGTGACGAGCCGTCTCGTCCGGATCTGCACTTTTTACAAGTAATGTTCATATTTTTTAGAACAAAAACACCCCGTTTTCATAAATGGACTAGTCTGAAAATCATTTTGTGACGATGAATTGGTCGGAAAATTAACATCTCAAAATCCATTCCAGTTACTTGGGGTGAAAGGGTTAAATGACCTCGGTAGTGTCAATTTCCCCAGTCACAAACGATGTGTTATAATACTGACACAAAAGTAAAAGTCAATGCAATTTAGTGCACATTTTGTATATTTTGACACTTAGTTTACATGTACATATTGTGTTTGTAATGTCATTTAGTTCAAATATAAGGTGCATGATCACAACAACAACAACAATGGCTGAAAGTGTTGAAAGCGCGCCCACTCCAAAGTAAGTATTATTTATTATTTTATATTTTCCTTAATAGGCAACGGATTTTGATGAAATATGGTGCAGCAAACGTGTCTTCATGAGCTGCATTTGGTGGTCCCGGGAGTTTGGCACATACTTATGTCGTTTTTGCGAAGAATCGATTCTTCGCAAAAACGACAGAAGTTTGGGCCATAGTACAGAGACCACCAAATGCAGCTTAACAAGTCGCGTTTGATGCGCCATATTTCATCAAAATACGTTACATAATAAGGACAAGATAAAAGAATACGACTTTGAATCGGAGGCATTCTGGAAGTTTCAGTACTTGGTGTTGTTGTTGTAACAACATGATCATACACCTTGAACTACTACATACGCTATGTATATACATGCTCTATATATCACTCCATTTAACCCTTACACTGCTGAATTAAAATTTGTCGTCTGCTGTTTAGTTATTTGTTTCCATTTTTCTTGATGAAAACATGGTTTGGCAGCACTTCAGAATCATTTACAATGGAAATGATTCTAAAGTTCTGCCAGATCATGTTTTATTGAGAAAGCAGACAAAACATATGACAGCAGATGGTAATTTTTTGTTCCCGCTTTCTAAGGGTTAATACATGTCGGGTATTGTAGCTATATAATACATATATACATGTATATTGTCATCTCGGAGGCTTGTTGATATTATAGAATAATTTTGCATACCATATTTTGCCAAGTAGAAGTAGTGTAGCCATTATCATTTGTGAATCTGTGTCTGTAGAAAAATCATTATAAAAGTAGTAAGATTATTACTGATCCTGCTGCTTTTGGGAGGGGGCCAAGTGATTCTGGTGTGTTGAGGATCTGGCACCAGATCTGGATTATTCTGATTTCAGGGCTGAATATATAGGTTTGTATTGTAAATATTCAGTTCTGATTTTGGGATTTTCCCCCCATTTGTACATCTACATGTACAGGGGTGGGTGGCGGGTGGGAGCATGTGGGAGCATGTGATGGGTAATTTAACGATCGGGGTTCATCCTTACCGGAATCCCGACTGGAGACCTGGTTTGGCCCTCACATACGTCTTTGGCATTTTGTACGTGACAGTTGAATCTGGTTATACCCCTTATGTGAGTATTACGATATTCATAATCCTATTTTAGTGGAAGGGGCCAAGTGACTGGTGTGGTATGGACCTGGCACCAGGTCAGGTTATTCTAATTTCAGGGCTGAATATATTAGTTCTCGATGTAAATATTCCGTTCTGATTTTGGGATTTCCCCCCCAATGCAGCAGGTTAAAATGGGACCGAACCCGTTTGCCCGGCCTTACATGACCTTAGCTGTTGATAGGCCGTTAAACACTAATAAACAAACAAACAAACTTATACAGGTAATATATGGGATTTAGTACTAAACCCATTGACCCGGCCTTAAATGACCTTAGCTGTTGATAGGCCGTTAAACCCCAACAAACAAACAAACAGACTGTAGAAAAATACCACTTTCCAATTTTGATCCAGGCATACATTGTTTGCCAAAGATTTTGAAGCACAAATTAAGTCGACACTAATTATGTACATGTATGCTCGTATCTGGGTCTATAATGGGTTTAGAGGTTAAATTATTGCATTCAGAGATTTACAAGGAAGACCAGGGGGCCGTTTCACTAAACTTTGTATGACTAAAATGTTTGTAAGTGCAAATTTAGGATTGTCTGGAAATTTCAATTGACGGATTTACAATTATTGAGCATAGGCTGCATATGCAGCCTATGGTCAATAAATGTAAATCCAATAATTGTTTACAAGAAAACATTGTTAATGTGAAATTTACAGACCATCATTAGTTTGCACTTACGAACAATTTAGTCGTACAAAGTTTAGTGAAACGAGCCCCCAGGGCAATGTTTATACCAATAATGAGCATGTTCTCCATATATGTACTCGAAATCAGGCAGTTTGATTGGTCGAGACTGAGCACAGTTTTCCAATCCGGAGGTAGTGGGTTCAAACCTCACATTATGCTTCCAAAAATACATTCTTAGTATTTCCATCCCACTGGTCTTTCGGATGAGACTTGAAACCGAGGTCCCGTCTCTACATGACCTTAGCTGTTTCTGTTATAGGAATGAATGGCCTTTTTGTGGAATTTATGGGGGTATAAACTTGGAAAAGTCGCTTTCGCAATTGGCGATAAAAATAAACAATTGGCATAAAAAATTACAATTTTCGGGAAAAAAAAGAAGTTTTTTCGAAAATTGTAATTTTTTATCGCCAATTGTTTATTTTTATCCTATTGGCTAATATAGGAATGAATGGCATTTTTGTGGAATTTATCGGGGTATAAACTTGGAAAAGTCGCGGGAATACTGGACGAAGGTCGGAAGGCCTCGTCCAGTATTCCCGCGACTTTTCCAAGTTTATATCCCCGATAAATTCCACAAAAAGGCCATTCATTCCTTATAATTCCAGCATTTGAAATAAATTCATCAAGAAAATGTGTTTATTTTCCGTTTTCTTAAGAATTATTTTAACTGTGCCTCACGGTTACAGAAAGTAATTCGGCGTGGGAGTTTACTGGGATATAAATTTTGGACAGAGACTTGCTACGGGCCAATCAAATGTTAGGGAATTGTGTAAATATTTTTGTGCTGGAATTATTACCCATTGACTTTCACATTTTGATTTGTCGAGACTGAGCACAGCTCAAGCTCCTGATTTTGAGCATTGCGGATGGAGTAGATGCTTAGAAACGTTTATAATCAGAACCTAAACTAATACGGTGGAGCCCCTTTAAACCAGACACTCGGTGGAAACCATAGATGTTTACCTTAGATGTGTTGTGCTGTTATGTATCTTTGATTACAATGACTTTTCATGACTGCAAAATACTAGAATGTGTCATGAATTGCTCAGATGTTTGATTTACAGTGGAACATCTCCAAACCAGTCACCCTGGGGACCTCCCAGGGTGTCCGGTTTGTAGAGGTTCCACTGTACCACACTTTAGTATCGGTCTCGAAATGATTGATTGTGTGATACATTGGTCATCCAATCAAAATTATTGAAGCAGATTTGAAAATTGATCGTTTTATACATTTGGTCATCCAATCAAAATTCTAGAGACAAGCTTCTTCTGTGATAAGTAAGACACTAGTTATGTGGTAATATATAGAGAATAGTAGGTTAGTGCCGTGAATGGGTAACAATATCTGGCAAGGCTCAGGAAACGGGATTGGCGAAGCTCTGCCGAGCACATCCCGTTTCCGTGCCGCGCCAGATATTTTTTCCCATTCACGGCACTAACCTACTATTCTATTTATCCCGTCAACACCTACAAATGGCTGTAAAATGCAAAAATATAACCCCAGCCACCGCACATATTCATACTCGGTGATTAGGTCGTATTGACAGGATATCAAAAAATGTTTCACCGCACTGTGTTTTACGGCACATACACACTGTGTTGACAGGATAAATATGGTATACCCCCGGGCCGGCATACGAAGTATATTGAGGGGTATATAGTTATCGTCATTCTGTCTGTCCGTCTGTTCGTCGGTAAAATTTGCGTGAAAGTTTTCGGGTACCCATTATCTCTGCAACGGTAAGTTGGATTGACTTACAAACTTTATATATTCTTATCATCATCCATATTTCATTCCATACCACACCCATGTGGCCTTCATGTCCAATGTCAAATTACTTAGAAATTTGCATTAAAGTTTTTTAAATATTTGCATTAAAGTTTTGGTTTGTCGGTCTAGGCGGTGGCCTGGGGTATCTTCGAGCCTCTGCTCACTATCTCTACTGTCTGTTTCACGAAAGCTGCCCAAATTTTACGGCTATATAAACAATTCAAAAACAAGATTTATTTTGATAATATTAAATTAAAGGAAAAATTAAGAATGAGCCTTCTTTTTATTTCGTGAAATTTGGTCAATTATTGATTTTATTACGAAAAATTGATTTGTCTATGGGAATTTAACATGGGGTAAAAAGTGGTAAGGAAGTGTGGGAGGAGTCAAAAAACGAAAAAAATTGGAAAGTTGACTCCGAAACCTGGCTAGATAGCTTGGATATGATCTAACTAAGAAAACAAAAGTTAAATTTTAAAAATCGGTCCAGTATTTCTAAAATTCAAAACAATTTCCCCATGTTAAATCCCCATAGACATCTTCACTCCGTGAAGATGTCTATGGGGATTTAACATGGGGAAATTTTGTTTTCGCAATAAAATCAATATTTGACAAAATTTCACGAAATAAAAAGAAGGCTCATTCTTAATTTTTCCTTTAATTTAATATTATCAAAAGAAATCTTGTTTTTGAATTGTTTATACAGCCGTAAAATTTTGGCAGCTTTCGTGAAACAGACAGTAGTGAAATATTATTACAATATTATTTTCTGTAAATGACTTAAAAAATTGACACAAAATTCAGAGCTCATCTGCATGAGTTTTGAATTTTGTGTCAACTTTCGATGTCACTTTAATAAAAATATTTAATCTTTAAGTTTGTATGGAAAAAAAAATGGGCGTATTACTAAGAAATGGACAAGATATCCATTGACTAATCCATTCAATAATAATCAGAAAATAAAGCCAACATGTACAAACACAGTAAATCCAGATATATCTTGCCTTATTTTTCAATAAAAACATGGTTTAACAGCACTTCAGAATGGTGGGTGGTGGTCGGGCGAATGTGACAGCGTAAATTAACGGTAGGGGTTCCTCCTTATAGGAATGACGATTTGCCTGGTTTGGCCCTCAGATACGTTTTTATCTTTGGCTCTTTTGTTACCTGGGAGTTGTTATTGCCCATTATAAAAGTAGTAAGATTATTACTGATCCTACTGCTTTTGGGTGGGGCCAAGTGATTCTGGTTTGGCATGGACCTGGCATCAGATCAGGATTATTCTGATTTCAGGGCTGAATATATAGTTTTGTTATTGTAAATATTCAGTTCTGATTTTGTGATTTTCCCCCCTTTTGTACATGTACTTGAACATGTACATGTACTTGTACAGGTAATATAATGGATTTAGTACTAAACCCATTGACCCGGCCTTAAATGACCTTAGCTGTTGATAGGCCGTTAAACCCCAACAAACTAACAAACACTTCAGAATCATTTCCAATGGAAATTATTCTGAAGTGCTGTCAAAGCATGTTGTAAATTATTCTAAAGTGCTGTCATAGCATGTTTTTGATGATAAAAATGGAAAATAGAAAATAAACAGCAGACGACAAAAAAAAAGAAAAGATTGCAGTCTAAGGGTTAAACAAAATAGCATGGAAAATCCCATGTTGGATATTTAGGGGTGAAAGGGTTGAAAATCACATGTACCTTGGTGGATGGCAGGTGGGAGCATGTGATGGGTAATTTAACGATCGGGGTTCATCCTTACCGGAATCCCGACTGGAGACCTGTAGCCTATTTCACCAACATTGCAAAGTATACTTTGAGGGAGTAATCATTTATTTTTCCTGAAATGCATTATTTCATATAGAACTAACAACTGCATATATTTGATGATTAAAAGTATGCAGAATTATAACACTGAATTTATTACATTATTTGGCTGTGATAATGTAATAAATTCAGTATAATAAAAATTAATTAATTTATCCTAAAATTGAAAATTTCTCCCTCAAAGTATACTTTGCTAGAAAAGTATACTTTGCAATGTTGATGAAATAGGCTACTGGTTTGGCCCTCACATACGTCTTTGGCTTTTTGTATGTGACAGTTGAATCTGGTTATACCCCTTATGTGAGTATTACGATATTCGTAATCCTATTTTAGGGGAAGGGGCCAAGTGACTGGTGTTGTATGGACCTGGCACCAGGTCAGGTTATTCTAATTTCAGGGCTGAATATATTTGTTCTCGATGTAAATATTCCGTTCTGATTTTGGGATTTTCCCCCCAATGCAGCAGGTTAAAATGAGATCAAACCCATTTGTCCGGCCTTACATGACAGTAGCTGTTGATAGGCCGTTAAACTCTAATAAACAAACAAACACATGTACCTTGGAAGCAATATCAGATATCGATACTGAACATTTTGTCGGGCGGAGACATGGTTATGTTTGGTAAATAAATATGTGATCATATACCTTATGGTATGGTTAAATTTTAAAAAAATAGAGCATTAATCCTTAGACCGCTACTCACAACAATTGTCATCTGCTGTTGCTGTTATATCTTGCCTTATTTCTCAATAAAAACATGGTTTGACAGCACTTCAGAATCATTTCCAATGGAAATGGTTCTGAAGTGCTGTCAAAGCATGTTGTAAATCATTCTAAAGTGCTGTGAAAAGCATGTTTTTGATGATAAAAATGGAAAATAGAAAATAAACAGCAGACGACAAAAAAATTAAGATAGCAGTCTAAGGGTTAATAATTCTGAGAGTTTTCTGTAATTAACACCAAAAATTTGCGAGCATGTCGACCCCCGTTAAGCTGGCTAAGATGACCTGAGCTTTTGAAACGCTGTTAACCCTTAGAATGCGGGAACCGAAAATAGTCGTCTGCTGTTAATTCATATTTTGTCTTTTCTCTCAGTAAAAACATGGTTTGGCAGCATTTTAGAATCATTTCCAATCTCAAGTGCTGCCAAACCATGTTTTTTGACGAGAAAAATGGAAAATAAAAAATATTCAGCAGACGACACAATTTAATTCAGCATTGTAAGGGTTAAATCAAATAAAATCTATTATGGTAAGGGTTGGGCCGTGGCCTAGGAATATGGCATTGGACTTCAATACCAAGGCATGACAAGTACTTGCATAGTATTCCACCCCACTGGTCTGTCAGATGCGACTTTAAACTGTGGTCATGTCTATATGTCCTTAGCTGTTGCTTGGACGTTCACTTTCACTTTTCTATTATGGTACTATGGTAATATAACACATCTTAATTGTTAAAAATGCAATTAGGATTATATGTACACGGTATGAGGGGTATTTAAACAGTAGCAAGAATATGTGGACATGAGAAATGTATCCCAGTGAAAAATATTCCTATTGCAAATATTCAGTGTTTTACCGTAGTAGGGTGGCTTCACCTGTAGCCGATTTCACCAACTTTGCAAAGTATTCTTATCTAGCAAAGTATACTTTGAGGGAGTAATCATTTATTTTTCCCGAAATGCATTATTTCATATAGAACTAACCACTGCATATATTTGATGCTTAAAAGTATGCAGAATTATTATACTGAATTTATTACATTATCACAGCCAAAATGGCTGTGATAATGTAATAAATCCGGTATAATAAAAATTAATAAATTTATCCTTAAATTGAAAATTTCTCCCTCAAAGTATACTTTGCTAGCTAAGTATACTTTGCAATGTTGGTGAAATTGGCTACTGATATAGGGCCAAAATCGTTCAGTTTATTGAAATGTTCTGAGGTTTTGGTAATACGTACGGTAGACATGAGATAGACATTTCATAATCCACCAATAGACGAGCTCAAATTACTCGCCATGTATTTAGTTGTGATTTTCAAGGATAAGAACATATTGTTACATGACTGCCGTTGTTCAAACGTACAGCGCGTGCTGCTTGACCATGGCTATAGACAATGCTCATTCTGGGGCCAAGCCAAAACCTACGTAATGCATGTGTCTCATAATGTTACTAGAACGCGCCATTACGTCACCAGACCTGTTCACAGCGGTCGCACTGAAATTTTGACATGTATGCGGGTGCATCACGCGATGTGTACTGCAGCCCCGGAATACGTATGAGTAGATCAGCTGTTTGAATGGAGCAGTTTATCAAAGTACCGAAAGTACTGCATATATGCTCAAATTACACGATATGTCTGTCTGAAATGTAATGATAACGTTCGACCATGTCCAGATGTGGGTAAACGTTTACCGTGGCACTCGGGAACTGTTTGAACCCGCGGCCTACGGATTTGGGGTTCAAACTGTTCCCTCGTGCCACGGCAAACGTTTACCCACGGCTGGGTGGGTGGTTGGTCGGGCGAATGCGACGGCGATCACGATTTTCCTGGTTTGGCCCTCAGGTACATTTTTATCTTTGGTTCTTTTGTTACCTGCAAGTTGAATCGGGGTTGTTGTCCATTATAAAAGTAGTAAGATTATTACTGATCCTACTGCTTTTGGGAGGGGGCCAATTGATTCTGGTGTGGCGAGGACCTGGCATCAGATCAGTATTATTCTGATTTCAGGGCTGAATATGTATATTTTTTATTGTAAATATTCAGTTTTGATTTTGTGATTTTCCCCCCATTTGTACAGATAATATAATTATGGGATTTAGTACTAAACCCATTGACCCGGCCTTAAATGACCTTAGCTGTTGATAGGCTGTTAAACCCCAACAAACAAGCAAACCCACGTCTGGACATGGTCGACCTTAAAATTAACACATCTACTATCGCCATTCAGCGTCTACTCCTCAAAATTTATTATTCCTTCACCAACATCTCCCAGAGCTCCAGATAAGCTTTGTGTCTAAAGAGTATTGTACCCCCTGATTTCAAATTAAATGCATATTTTATTTTTAAAAATGGATCATTAGTTTTCTTCATTATTAAATAAGGAACAAATGATCAAAACAAATTAAACATTCACTTATTTGAGTGTATTTTTACTTATTCACTTATTTATACTGTAATGCAGTTGACATTTAGTTAGTTGAGCTGCAAAAAAAGCACTGGAGACCTGGTTTGGCCCTCACATACGTCTTTGGCATTTTGTATGTGACAGTTGAATCTGGTTATACCCCTTATGTAGGTATAACGATTATTTGTAATCCTATTTGAGGGGAGGGGCCAAGTGAATTTAGTGTGGCCTGGACCTGGCACCAGGTCGGGTTATTCTAATTTCAGGGCTGAATATATTTTTTCTCGATGTAAATTTACCGTTCTGATATTGGGATTTCCCCCACAATGCAGCAGGTTAAAATGGGATCAAACCCGTTTGCCCGGCCTTACATGACCTTAGCTGTTTATTGGCCGTTACACACCAATAAACAAACTCAATTTGAAAATCAATGCGTATTTACACATTGCTGTGAGTATTTTGATATTCATGCAATGCGTATTCAGCTAAAATAAGTGCGTAAAATACGCCAATACGCACCTTATCTGGAGCTCTGACCTCATCCAAATATTTTGTAGCTATTGATAAAAAGAAAAGAATATTTTTGTAAATGACGCCAATAAACTAAAAAAAATATATAGAGCAAGCGGAATTAAATTTACAGGCAACAGGAGTTGCGTTACAAGTTCATGGAGCGACTTACAATATCATAAATTGAGGATATTACATGAGTGATGATTTAATCTGATATTCATTAAACAAGTTTATGATTTCATATGAAATCTGTCAATGAGTTTAATAAATAAGTAAAGCAACACAAATGTTAGATATATTTGTTACATAACCAAAGCACCATACATTGAAGCTGTACTGATCACACAACTTGTTTTCTGTAGCGATCTCATTTACAGATTTGTCACACTCGTTTATTATTATTTTTACTACATAGAGGATCTTACAGTGATGACGTCATATAATATTTATTAAACAAGTTTTGCAGTCAACGAGTTTAATAAATATCACATTGAATCATCACAAATGTTAGATTCCAGGGATTCCGCTGGCGATAAAAATAAACAATTGGCGATAAAAAAATTGTAATTTTTTATTGCCAATTTTTTGAAGTGGCGATTTTTTTATTTTCACCAGCGGAATCCCTGAGATTCTATTTATTGCATAAGCATATCATCATAAGTTGATTACCTAACATGTTAGATTACCTAACATGTTTTCTGTAGCGAGTTCATTTGCATTGTTTATTACACTAGTGTATTATGATTTTTATTACACTGTTATTACACTGTGAAAGCCCATTTATACAATAAACTGTGTTATGATACTACAAACGCTTATTTTATGCAATAATTATCCACAGGTGGAAGACTCGGACCTGTGACACAAAAAAATGCCCATTGCAAAAAATTGATTACCCCACCCACTTGGTCTCAGATTCAGAGTCAGATCAATCTTTCTACAAAATAAATATGTTAACAACCCTTAGAATACGGGAACCGAAAACAGTCGTCTGCTGATAATTCATATTTTGTCTTTTCTCTCAGTAAAAACATGGTTTGGCAGCATTTTGGAATCATTTCCATTGGAAATGATTCTAAAGTGCTGCCAAACCAAGTTTTTGATGAGAAAAATGGAAAAAAAGAAAAAAATATTTAGCAGACGACACAAATTAATTCAGCATTGTAAGTGTTAATTTCAAAACCTTAGCGCCAATACAACATATTTTATACCAAATGGCAGTACACTGTATAATTGCCAAGTAGTACATGCTTTAAAGACATAGTTTCGTCATGACCAGTCTGTATGCTTAATAAATCACGAACCCCCAATGTTTGGGCCTAAACCTTATCAAGGAATTAGTTTACTACTAACAGGTGGCCTGGTTTGGCCCTCAGGTATGTTTTTATCGTTGGCTCTTTAGTTACCTGGAAGTTGAATTGGGTTATTGCCCATTATAAAAGTAGTAAGATTATTACTGATCCTACTGCTTCTGGGAGGGGCCAAGTGATTCTGGTGTGGCGAGGACCTGGCATCAGATCAGGATTATTCTCATTTCAGGGCTGAATATATAGATTTCTTAATGTAGATATTCATTTCTGATTTTGGGATTTTCCATCCATTTGTACATGTACTTGAACATGTACATGTACTTGTACAGGTAATATATGGGATTTAGTACTAAACCCATTGACCCGGCCTTAAATAACCTTAGCTGTTGATAGGCCGTTGAACCCCAACAAACAAACAAACAAACTAACAGGTGGCAGCCATTTGTGGTTGTGGCTGGTGAAACGGGGCTTATGGGATTTGTGACCAGTGTAGCTCCTAATTGAATAGCGCACTCATTTAGCCTGATAATGTTCTATATTGCTCACTAGAAGCATGAGTGGGTGGCAGGTGGGAGCATGCGATCAGGGTTCATTATTACCGGATACCTGTAGCCCGTTTCACCAACATTGCAAAGTATACTTTTCCAGCAAAGTATACTTTGAGGGAGAAATTTTCAATTTTAGGATAAATTTATTAATTTTTATTATACTGAATTTATTACATTATCACAGCCAATTTGGCTGTGCTAATGAAATAACTTCAGTATAATAATTCTGCATACTTTTAATCATGAAATATGTGCATTTGTTATTTCTATATGAAATAATGCATTACAGGAAAAATAAATGATTACTCCCTCAAAGTATACTTTGCAATGTTAGTGAAATAGGCTACTGGTTTGGCCCTCATGTACGTCTTTGGCTTTCTTGTATGTGATAGTTGAATCTGGTTATATCTCTTATATGAGTAATATGATTATTCATAATCCTATTATTTTTAGGGGAATGTGCCAAGTGGCTTTGGTGTGATATGGACCCGGCAATTCAGGGCTGAATTTATTTGTTTTTTCGATGGAAATATTCCGTTCTGATTTTTTGGATTTTCTCCCAATGTTGAATACGGGATCGAGCCTGTTGGTCCGGCCTTAAATGACCTTAGCTGTTGATAGGCCGTTAAACACCAACAAACAAACACTAGAAGCATGACAAGTGTTTCATTGACTGCATGACGAACAGATCAGGGGCCCGTTTCACTAAACTTCGTACGACTAAAATGTTTGTAAGCCTGTAATAGCCTGTATGATAGATAGCCTGTACATTTCACACTAACAATCTTTTCTTGTAAACAATTATTGGATTTACATTTATTGAGCATATGCTCAATACATGTAAATCCATTAAATTTCCAGACGATCCTTAATTTGCACTTGCGAACTTTTTAATCGTACAAAGTTTAGTGAAATGGGCCCCAGATCCTGGATTTACACTGGTCGTAAAACCCACAAGCGACATTTCTCCAGTCACAGCCACATTTTAATGGTGTACATGTATGTACAGTGCTCCCCCATACATGTCTGTGTATGACCTTGCTGTTGAATAGACATACTACCCCAATCAATCAATCAGTCGATCGAGCCACCAGAAATATTTTCCCAACCTATTAGTGAACCGTGTGCAGCATGGTTGGCAAGCATGCCTAGAATAAAAATAATAAATGTGGCCTGTCGACACACGAATGCCCCCGGTGGCAGATTGGAGAAACTGTGGCAAAGTTAATTAACCTAAGTGATAAGTATTCACAAGCACATTTATGAAGGTCAAAAAGGTCAAGGTCATATTAAGGTCAGTGTTGATGTGTGACATTTGTCCACAAGTATGATGTATTGATATATTAAAGTAATCCATCAAGCGGTATAGAAGTTCAGAAATGAGAAACTCCGGCGAACTTCTTAATGTGGGAAAAAGTTCAAAGTTGTCAAGGTCAAAAGGTCAAGGCCATATTAAGGGCAGCATGGATGTGTGACCAGTGTAGCTCCTGATCGAATAGCACACCATTGTAGCTTGATAGCAATATTTTATCCTTGTTAGAAGCATGACGCGTGTTTCATTGATGGAGTGGCGAACAGTGCAGATCCTGACCAGATTGTGCGGATGCACAGGCTGATCTGGATCTACACTGGTCGCAAAACCCATAAGCCCCATTTCTCCAGTCACAGCCACATTTCAGATTTCACAATGTTTATGTTTATTCATAATGTCACATACATGTATTGTTATGCATTGTTTTAAAGTCACACTTTTTATTAGCTCACCTGAGCGAAGCTCATAGCTCAGGTGAGCTATTGTTACCGCAATGTGTCCGTCCGTCCGTAAACATTTTCAAACGTCTTCTCCTCGGTAACCATTGGGCCAATAGTCACCAAACTTCATGGTCATGGTCCTTAGGTAGGGGGATGACGTCATTACGTAATCCAAGATGGCCAACATCTAAAAATAGCACAAATTCTTCAAAAATCTTCTTCTCAAGAACCGCCAACCGGATTTCGACAAAACTTGGTAGGAATGATCTATGTACAATGCTCTTTCAAAGTTGTTAAAATGGTGACCCCGGGGTAAAAAATGGGCGTGGCCCGTGGGGTAAAATTTTATTTTTGACCGAATATGGTCATGTTATATATCAAATCGAAGGTGTCAACGAGGCGTTCACTCTGGTGCATTTTTTTGTCGAAATCGGATGGTTATGTCATCCAAGATGGCCGCCGAAAGGTCAAAAGGTCGTTCTTTTATTAGAAATTTCAAAATTCTTCTTCACACGAACTGCTTGGCCCATGGTGGCCAAACTTCACAGTTATGGTCCATGGGTAAAGCCTTTTTAGATGTGTTAAAACGGAGGCCGTCGCTAATCCAATATGGCCGCCCTCTAAAAATAGCACACATTCTTAACAAAATCTTCTTCTCATGAACCGCTCACCGGATTTCGACGAAACTTGGTAGGAATGATCGATGTACAATGCTCTTTCAAATTTGTTAAAATGGTGACCACGGGGTAAAAAATGGGCGTGGCCCGTGGGGTCAAATTGAGGTCAAATTTTATTTTTGACCGAATATGATCATGTCTATATCAAATAGAAGGTATCAGAGAGGCGATCTCTCTGGTACATTTTTCATATCCAACTTTCGCGGCCACCTTACCTGGACAAAATCCATAGTGACCAAATGGTAAATTTAAGCTGACCAATACGTGATGTTCAGTCGGAAATTTCCGTGATATCGGCTTTTTCCGTAATCTCTCGGAAATCTACAGGTGTCGCGTGATGTATGCAATTGTATCGATATGTAAATCGATAATCCATGTACATGTAGTGTGGCTATCCACCATTGACCACTTCGAATTAACGTGTCGGGTTAACATGTATCTCACTTCCCGAACATGTTTATTTTATTGAAAATGACATTTATGACCACGTGAATATGATTTCCAAAGTTAAATATGGTTTCCGTATATGACATCGCATATATTTTATACCAAATGTGGAATTACATATTATTCCTTTGTACAAATAAAGTTCAAAGAAGCTTAGTTTGCAGTAAATAATTCGCGATGATTCTGATTAATTCCCTGTAAATAAAAACAACACATTTCCATTTATTGGCAATTTTATAATTTGTGACACTTTCACCAAATACTAGTTTCGATAATCGGTGGAAATCTCGTTAATATTGACGTGAAATCAAGAGAAAACATGCAACGATACAAATAGTTACGACCAGCGTAAGTAATTTTGTAAACTAACGTAGTCTGACCAAGATTTATAATTCCCGTGTATGTAAAAAGGGAATTACGTTAATTATTTATAACCATATCAAATAAAGATGAAATTATATTAAGTATTGCAAGTTGCAATTATGTCAAAGATAATCAAATAAGACAAAGTCTATGCTGAAATTACAAATCAGTAGAACATGTTTGCCGTACTGCTTAAGAGAACACTTTTTATTAGGGTCTCATAATTTAATGTTGCACAAATCTTGTAATAAAACAGAGCAATATAGGCCAGTTTAGCATTATCATCCTTATGAACGTGAATTGCACTATTATCAATGGAATTACAAAGTTATTCACAAAAATAACATTAATAATATGTCAGTTGCTATAGGTGTATACTATGATCAGACTGCGCGGATGTAGACCTTATATGCGTGTATGCTATTTTCTAATCGATTTTTAAAATGGGTACGTGTATCAATCTGATCAGGGCTTACACTATTCATTAATCATTATGTAGCCTGCACTATAGGTAAATAATTACAGATTGCCGATGTACTCGTTATATATATTCTCAGACTGGCGAACTTTTTTAACTTAATATTTCGGGCAATATACATGTAGCCTAATTCATGGAGGTTTTGTTTAGTTTGCAGTCAATAATTCGCGATGATTCTGCTTAATTCCCTGGAAATAAAAACAACACATGCATTTCCATTTATTGACAATTTTATAATTTGTGACACTTTCACCAATATTAGTTCCGATAATCGGTATAAATCCCGTTAATACTGCCATGAAATCAAGAGAAAACATGCAACGATACAAATAGTTACAACCAGCGTAAGTAAATTTGTAGACTAACGTAGTCTGACCAAGATTTATAATTCCCGTGTACGTACGTTAATTATCTCTAAACATCAAATAAAGATGAAATTATATTAAGTATTGCAAGTTGCAATTATCTCAAAGATAATCAAATAAGACAAAGTCTATGCTGAAATTACAAATCAGTATGTCAGTTGCTATATGTTTATTATACTGTGATAAGACTGCGCGGATGCAGACCGTATATGCGTGTATGCTGTTTTCTAATCGATTTTTAAAATGTGTACGTGTATGAGTCTGATCTGGGCTTACACTGTTTATTAATCATTATGAAGCATGCACTATAGTTATGCGGAGAAAACAACCACATAGTCGTAACAATTAGTTAAATCACGTAAATAATTACAGATGACCGATGTACTCGATATATATATTCTCAGGCTAGCGAACTGTTTGTTTAGTGGAGCGCCGTGGCGTAATGGTTAGTGTGTCGGACTACTGATCCAAGGGTCGTGGGTTCGAGCCTGACTAGCGGCGTGCGTTGTGTCCTTGAGCAAGACACTTTATCCACACTGCTCCAGCTCACCCAGCTGTAAATGGGTACCGATAATTCGTAGTTGCTCTGTAAATACGAATTACCGGCTTCTCTCAAAAATCTCTACCTCCGTTCTTTCTCCCATTCTTGGGAGATGGCATGCAAGGTCCTAGAGCCAGTGCCGCCGTTAAATATAAGCAAACAAAAAAACTGTTTGTTTACGTTAATATCTCGGGCAATATACATGTAGCCTAATGCACAACAGCATCAAGCTGCGCATCCGCACATTCTGAAGGGGTCTACACTGGTTGTACAAATATAGTTCAAGGTTTAGTTTGCAGTAAATAATTCGCGATAATTCTGCTTAATTCCCTGTAAATAAAATCAACACATTTCCATTTCTTTACAATTTTATAATTTTTGACACTTTCACCAATATTAGTTTCGATAATCGGTATAAATCCCGTTAATATTGCCCTGAAATCAAGAGAAAACATGTAACGATACAAATATTTACAACCAGTGTAAGTAACCTTGCAAGCTAACGTAGTCTGATCAACACTTATAATTCACGTGTACATGTATAAAGGGAATTACATTAATGATGTCTAGCCAAATCAAATGAAGATGAAATTATATTAAGTATTGCAAGTTGCAATGATCGAGATAATCAAATGAGACAAAGTCTATGCTGAAATTACAAATCAGTAGAAAATGTTGGTTACTTTGTTCACTAATAATGTTACCGACAACACGGTCATGCTTGTTATACAAGCTTTTAGAGTGACCGTAAGCAGGTGCCCGTTTCAACGAATATCACGGAAATTGCCGAAAAACGACCAAAATAATATTAACTTAGAAACATGTTTATATCAATAGATAGAAAAATGAATGAGCTATTAATTGAAAATACCTGTGGATTTTTTTGTAACTATTATTATAAAAAGAGATTTTGCAATTTTCCCAACGAAAATCGAGAATAAAAATCACAATTTGCTATATAAATCATATAAAAACTACCGACTATGTTTAAAGCTAAAAAGGACCAAAATATTTTTATTTTAAAAACACGATCGAAACATCATCATAAAGTACAATAATTGAAGTTTAAAATGTGACTTGTGCATTTGAAATCGGTCATGTAGTTTAAAAGTTGCGTAAGAAAAGGTAATAGTCTTCTATATAATTCCATATAAAAATCGCCGCTACTGATGTAGACTTTCTACAGGTAAGGTGGCCGCGAAAGTTGGATATGTGTTGAAATTGGAT
The DNA here is from genome assembly GCA_029237695.1 of Conchocele bisecta. Lineage (NCBI taxonomy): Eukaryota > Metazoa > Mollusca > Bivalvia > Lucinida > Thyasiridae > Conchocele > Conchocele bisecta. Next base: position 121,016,126 of record CM055268.1, on the reverse strand, counting down.
GGTCATGTCATCCAAGATGGCCGTCGAAAGGTACAAAAGTCGTTATTTTATTAGAGATTTCAAAATTCTTCTTCACACGAACCGCTTGGCCCATGGTGGCCAAACTTCACAGTTATGGTCCATGGGTGAAGCCTTTTCAGTTGTTAAAACGGAGGTCGTCGCTAATCCAAGATGGCCGCCGTCTGAAAATAGCACAAATTCTTAAAAAATCTTCTTCTCATGAACCGCCAGCCGGATTTCGACGAAACTTTGTAGGAATGATCGATGTAGAATGCTCTTTCAAAGGTGTTAAAATGGTGATCCCGGGGTCAAAAATGGGCGTGGCCCGTGGGGTCAATTTTTTTACCGAATATGCTCATGTCATATATTAAATTGAAGGTATCGGTGAGGCGATTGCTCTGGTGCAATATTTGTCGGAATCGGATGATTATGTCATCCATGATGGCCGCCAAAAGGTCCATTTATTCGAGAATTTGAACGTCTTTTTCTCAGGAACCACATGGCCGATGCTGGCCAAACTTCATAGTAAGTTAAGATCCTTGGGTGAAGCATTTTCAGATTTGGTAAAATGAGAGTCATCGCTTAATCGAAGATGACCGCCATCTAAAAAAATGAGAGTCATCGCTTAATCGAAGATGACCGCCATCTAAAAAAAAAACAATTTTTTTTAAAACACATATTAACTCAATGTCACATTCTCTTCTGCTGTTCATGGAGTCAGGTGAGCGAATTAGGGCCATGATGGCCCTCTTGTTAAATTTTCGACCACATGAAGACCATATGGTCAAAAATTTAATAAAAAGAGTGACTTTAAAACAATGTGTATTAAATGTACTTCCCTTCGGAGGTTATTGGAAATTACTGTATTGTTATGGTTGCAGAGGGTCGACAGTAGACTTGCGTACGATATACTTTGTATGCTTACTATTGGGGAACTTTGAAAAATAACATTCTACCATCAAGTCCTTGTATTGTATGATTAATAGTACATGCCCACTCAGTAGGCACAACATGTTCTTTATATCAAATACATCATCCGAGACATGTTCTGACAAAATAAACATTCATTCACCATTACCCCACATATTGATTGGACAGGACTATTTATTCTCTGTATTTATTTTTTGATGTGCGATGACCATACTTTATAATCTGTCGAAAATATGATTTTTTCAGGCGACGCATTTAATTAGTATAAATAATTACGTCACCATCAAGAAAATAAATATTACTAAATGATTATGTCTGTATAGCGGGCACTCGTAATTTTTAGAACTGGTTTAATAGTGACACAATTATACACTTATTTAATTCCTGTAAAGAACATTTTGTGCCTACTGATGGGCATGTACATTTAACCAATCATCGTTATCGTTACCAGTTCTAGCTTACTGTTTTTAGGATTTTCTCCCCATCCATTGTGGGTGGTTGGTTGGGAGTATTCAATGGGTAATATAACGATCATATTACTCTTAGGGGAATGGGCCACTTTGTTGTGGTATGGACCTGCCACCAGATTAGGTTATTCTACTTTCAGGGCTGGATATATGTTTTCGATGTAAATATTCAGTTCTGGTATTGGGATTTACCCCGCTATGCAGCAGGTTAAATGTGGGATCGAACCCATTGGCACAGGCTTAAATGACCTTAGCTGTTGATAGGCATTAAACATCAGTATATATTATCTTAATAATCCTAATAGTGATAATCCTATGGTACATGTTTTTCATGTATTAAGATTTTGGGATTATCCCCCATCACATCAGGTGAAATATAGGATTCAACCATGCTGACCCGACCTAAGATGCCGTTAAACCAAGGTGCATGATCACGTGGTTACAACAACAACAACAGTGGCTGAAAGTGTTGAAATATTGCCCACTTCAAAGTAAGTATTATTTTATATTTTTGATTTTGATGAAATATGGCGCAGCAAACGTGTCTTCATGAGCTGCATTTAGTCGTCCCGGGAGTTTGGTACATACTTATGTCGTTTTTGCGAAGAATCGATTACGGAAATCGAGCCTTCGCAAAAACGACAGAAGTTTGGGCTAAAGTACAGACCACCAAATGCAGCTTGATAAGAAGCGATTTATACGCCAGATTTCGTCAAAATCCGTTACATAATAAGGACAAAATAAAAAGAATATGTTCTTTGAATCGGATGGCTTCTGGGAGTTTCAGTACTTGTTGTTGTTGTAACCACGTGATCATACACCTTGTAAACGCCATTGAGTAAATAAATCTGACAGATCATTAATTTGCTGCACATATTTCAAACGATTCGGATTCATGGTTAACCTGACAGCGGGATGAATATATGTTTCAGTTCTCCATGCAGGTGAAGTATGGAATTCAACCCTGTTAACCAGACCTAAAATGACCATAGCTGTTGACAAGTCGTTAAGCACCCATTAAATAAATAACCGGGCAATTAATCCAATTGCTAGTCTAGGTTTGCAATCCTCAAAAGTCCAATGGTACATTGTGGCTGTGACTGGAGACATGGAGCTTATGGGATTTTTAACCAGTGTAGCTCCTGATCAAATCACAGGTGGAAGACTCGGACCTATGACACCAAAAAAATGCCTATTAAAAAAAATCCCATTACCATTACTATCGGTGGTTCTGGTACTAGAAGAGATAGACAATTTGACCCTACGTTGGCTACATTGTCTAGAATGGTGCACTCTTCTCCCCAGTTTTCTCGCAGGTGGGTTTCCAACAGGTTTCTATCTAGGGTTCCAGCATAGTCTCTCGTGCAATCTATCGCGTACAGGCCTATCCCACCTGTGGATAAATTTCAACACTGCATGACTTTGCAAGGCGATGAACATTGAACGTCCGGCAAACTACATTCACTGAGGTATGAATGAAGTGTAGTGACTAGTAGTATATAAGAGTCAAAATGATACCACCACCCTCTGGAAGCCACCGGCTACGCGCGGTGCCCCCCACCGCATGGTGGTATAATTGTTGACTCTTATATACTACTTGGATTTTCCCCCACTGTTCGGCGGGTATGTATGAGAAGAATGGAACATATTTTTCATCAACCGTGAGACCAGATATGCCCTATTAGAGATAAGAAAAAAAAGAAAAAAGTTTAGGTCTAGCCGAGATTCGAACTCACAACCCACGTCTCCATACAGTGATTCCTTAGCCCACACGACCACGAAGGCTGTTGCTAAATATAAAATCCGTCCCCGATTTGCAAGGGTTTCAACTACCATGTTTCAACTACCCCACCTATCGGAGCTCCAAATACTAGTGCGATAGACACCAACATACAAACACTTTTTTTTCGTCGAGTCCCCACAATTTCGGTAGTAGAAACTCGAATTATTTATTTATTTTTCTAGAAAAGTATGTGCAATTGAACATATAATTTCGACTACATATAGTTCAACTACTTCTCAAAAATGCATGAAACGAAAAAAATCGCAACCTCAAAAGACATGGGAATCCGTTCTGTAGGAGAGAGGACGGACAAACACGTTCTACTGCAAAACATATACGACAACAATTTGGCAAGCGACATTGGCAAAGTCTGCTACACCCCAACGATAGAAGTTCCGGAGGGAACAGAAAATCTCGCGCATGGAAAGGGAATTCGCACACATTTGGAACCAGTTTCCGAAGTTTTCGTAGACGACATGTATGTTTGGACACTGTTGGCCGCAGACCAGGTATTCACCACAAAAGTAGGTTCTCGATTCGTATCCGCAGTAGGGCCAGTCGCAAAAACAATTATTTCCGCAATTCGAGCCCACGCGCACGTAGCCGGATTGCCAGGCAATATATGCACACGCATAGTATCTACATCTCGATATAGAACCACGTTGTATAGAAGAACACTTACAACAATTTTGCAAGGAGACAGAACCGTTCTAGACGTATTCGAACGAAAACACCCTACACATCCGACACCAGAAGCGATAGTGGTGGCAAAACTAGACGTTGCGGATGTACAAATAGGCGATCTTTTCGCAAAACTACCCAAATTTCTAGAAGGTCTCCGACTAGATGGGATAGGCCTGTACGCGATAGATTGCACGAGAGACTATGCTGGAACCCTAGATAGAAACCTGTTGGAAACCCACCTGCGAGAAAACTGGGGAGAAGAGTGCACCATTCTAGACAATGTAGCCAACGTAGGGTCAAATTGTCTATCTCTTCTAGTACCAGAACCACCGATAGGTTCCTTGTGGAGAGGAAAATTCTACAACAAATTCGTGTGCCAGATGGAATGTGCGGGTGTGCTCGACAGCATGGGAAACAATGTGGCAAACTACTGCGACTGCCCAGATTCTCGACTCGGAGAAACATTTGCGCACCCACTAGTACAAGAAAAGGGAATATGCAGGATAGAGGTGTCTCTATACGGAATACAGGCAACAGATATTTATATAGATCTCGCAAACCATGCGGTAGTATACGTACGAAAAATTGGGGAACCGGAGAACGAGAAGCTTTTCTGGGAACAATCGCTAGCAAAACAATGGGGAGCGCTCGCTTCGGCCATACATTGCAACATGGTTCTACTCTCAAAACAGACGAAAACATTGTACGCCATATATTGGGGACACTCGGGCACGAAAAGACTGCGTGGAGTGTCCAAAACATACCAAGAACAAGATATACAAACGCTGGAAGATACATATCTACCATTGTGGGTATCCGCATTCGGATTCGTCGGACTTCCGATACACGCGATAGTGTTGGATCAGGACGAAGACGGTGTAGGTACGACTCTACAAACGTACAGAAAAATGGAAGGCGGAACGTATCTAGCGAGAAGCAAGGCACCGCTGGCGAGACATACGAAGGACGAACCAGAACCTCGAGAGGGAGTTCGCCCACTAGCGGATACAGAGTTCGTACGATGGAAATGGAATCAGAAGATTTGGAATGGGAATAGAAAACTGGTACCATTCCCAATAGAGAAGGTAGAAACGACAAGAGAAACCTGTTTGCTATCCACCAGGGATAGATTTGCACGCCTGGCGGAAGAGAAATTGCTGCTGGTGGAGAACAATTGGCGGAGAACCGTAGAGGACAAGCGTGGGGAAGCTGTGCAGAGAAAACGGTTGGAGTTTGCGGAAATAGTTTCCAGACTGAAGGAGGCGAGAGAGATGTTGGAAACGACAGTCGCAAGAAGAATCGCGTTGGAAACCAAGATAGCCCAACTACGAACACCACTACTCGAGGCTGCAAAAGATTTTCGCACGCACAAGAAATCTACAAGACTTCTAGACATCTGGACGGACAAGACCAAACCGTTTGTACCAGCCAATATAGAGGTGTTGGGGTTTCAAATTCTTCCAGAAACGGCGAAAAGGACATTTGCGGACACAATTCTGGCCATTCTAGCGAAAACGGACGACGGATACTCGCATCCGGGTATGAAAGAAGAGAACAAACTGCTGCTGTGTTGGGCACCAAAAACGTTGGCAGACACGATATCCCCTCCAAAGATACTGCAAAACTGTACGGCAGTCCCCGGAAATACGGAGCGAGCGGTTCCATTCTACTTGTGTGGCAACAGCCATTTCCCGCTAGAGTTCCGGCTGGCAGGATTCGACACACCATTCGGGAGCCATGGATACCGGCGAGCAATACTAGGCAAGATCAAGGCCCCAGCAGGATTTTGTGAACTGTTGGACAATCTAGACGAGGAAGAGATAGAGAGAATCGAGAAATGCAAAGAGATGGACGACGGTAGAAGGTTTCGACAAGATGGAAATACTTCTAGACAAGAAGTGGGTAATATGTGGAAAACTGGAAAATCTACCGACAGACACAGAATTCCGAATATCTGGATACGGAGAGTGCCTGTATCGTGGAAAGGAAAGGTATATCTTGGAAATTGGAAAACAACTATACTGCTCGAATGCGTTTGTGGAGGAACAATTGCACAAAAATCCCACACTTTTGGAAAGACCGATTCTACTGCGCACACTGCAACTAGGCACAACAAAAACGAAGAACAAGGAAATGCGAGTATCCATGCTACCAGCTTTGTAGACTCCAAAAACTATGCAACATTTTCTTTCCAAAGAGCTACTCCATGTAGAAAGGGTCGCGCCCTCCAGAGGGAGGTTGTGCAGGCTTGCTAGGATTTTTTTTTTAATTTGTGTGCAGGGCTGTTTGGCGGGGTATGCGAACTGGGAGTCGGGATCTGTTTTGTTCTTCCAGAGTCGACGGGTCTGTTGCACCACGACTGGAAACAGTATTTTGCAGGCCGTGTATGCCACCACCGCTGCACACAGCCACCTCCTTCGTATTCTCTACGGTTCTCCAGATGTCGTGCACATCCCACCCGGATTCCGTCTGGCACTCTTCTTTCTCCAGGCACTCGTCTTTCTTCGGACACTCGGAATCGACCGTGCATGCATCGTCGACAATTGCGGCCAACAGCCTGCGTTCCAGCGCGTCCAACCGGTTCTCCAAATGTCCCTCCATGTCGGACAGGTGCGTCGATTCTTCGAACGAGTGGGCGTTTCGTGCATCTTCTAGTAGATCCGTGGGGAACTCGGTGGGGCCCGCAAAACCAGGCGCGGTAACCGTGTGTACTACGGGGGTGGGGGTTTCTTGTTCTTCGGGGGTTTCTTCGGGTTTTGTACTACGTTCCGCATCGACATCGTCCCATATTTTTCGAAGTCTGGCACTGCCGATCCCGTACTTCTTTTTTGTTTCGTCGGCCGTCGACTTTCCACGGGCGGAAATAATTTCTCGAATATTTTCCGGAGACAAATAGGTTTTTGGCATGTTTGCAAAAATACCTTTTCTATCTAGAGAGGGGGACATTTGTCCAACAGGGAATTCCCAAATCGTTCGAAATGTGCAAAATACTTGTTCGCGGTGCTCGGATTGCTCGGATTGCTCGGATTGCTCACCAGATTGCTCAGATTGCACACCAGATTGCTCGGATTGCGCGCCAGGAAATCCAGTCCTCTCGGAAAGGTCGAAATGCCTGCTCGCGATTCCCAGGGGGCTCGGGTTCTCCTTTTCTAGCCAACAAGGATAGCAAAAACAGAAATCCTGGGAAGCAAGCTGAGCACCCAGGAGAACCCGAGCCCCCTGGGAATCGCGAGCAGGCATTTTGACCTTCCCGAGCGGACTGGATTTCCTGGCGCGCAATCCGAGCAATCTGGTGCGCAATCCGAGCAATCTGGTGAGCAATCCGAGCAATCCGAGCACCGCGAACAAGTATTTTTCACATTTCGAACGATTTGGGAATTCCCTGTTGGACAAATGTCCCCCTCTCTAGATAGAAAAGATATTTTTGCAAACATGCCAAAAACCTATTTGTCTCCGGAAAATATTCGAGAAATTATTTCCGCCAGTGGAAAGTCGACGGCCAACGAAACAAAAAAGAAGTACACGATCGGCAATGCCAGACTTCGAAAAATATGGGACGATGTCGATGCGGAACGTAGTACAAAACCCGAAGAAACCCCCGAAGAACAAGAAACCCCCACCCCCATAGTACACAGGGTGACTGCACCTGGTTTTGCGGGCCCCACCGAGTTCCCCACGGATCTACTAGAAGATGCACGAAACGCCCACTCGTTCGAAGAATCGACGCACCTGTCCGACATGGAGGGACGTTTGGAGAACCGGTTGGACGCGCTGGAACGCAGGCTGTTGGCCGCAATTTTCGACGATGCCTGCACGGTCGATTCCGAGTGTCCAAAGAAAGACGAGTGCCTGGAGGAAGAAGAGTGCCAGACGGAATCCGGGTGGGAGGTGCACGACATCTGGAGAACCGTAGAGAATACGAAGTGGTGGCTGTGTGCGGCGGTGGTGGCATACACGGCCTGCAAAATACTGATTCCAGTCGTGGTGCAAGAGACCCGTCGACTCTGGAAGAACAAAACAGATCCCAACTCCCAGTTCGCACACCCCGCCAAACAGCCCGGCAAACAAAATAAAAAAAAAACTCCTAGCGAGCCTGCACAACCTCCCTCTGGAGGGCGCGACCCTTTCTACATGGAGTAGCTCTTTGGAAAGAAAATGTTGCATAGTTTTTGGAGTCTACAAAGCTGGTAGCATGGATACTCGCATTTCCTTGTTCTTCGTTTTTGTTGTGCCTAGTTGCAGTGTGCACAGTAGAATCGGTCTTTCCAAAAGTGTGGGATTTTTGTGCAATTGTTCCTCCACAAACGCATTCGAGCAGTATAGTTGTTTTCCAATTTCCAAGATATACCTTTCCTTTCCACGATACAGGCACTCTCCGTATCCAGATATTCGGAATTCTGTGTCTGTCGGTAGATTTTCCAGTTTTCCACATATTACCCACTTCTTGTCTAGAAGTATTTCCATCTTGTCGAAACCTTCTACCGTATCGTCCATCTCTTTGCATGTCTCGATTCTCTCTATCTCTTCCTCGTCTAGATTGTCCAACAGTTCACAAAATCCTGCTGGGGCCTTGATCTTGCCTAGTATTGCTCGCCGGTATCCATGGCTCCCGAATGGTGTGTCGAATCCTGCCAGCCGGAACTCTAGCGGGAAATGGCTGTTGCCACACAAGTAGAATGGAACCGCTCGCTCAGTATTTCCGGGGACTGCCGTACAGTTTTGCAGTATCTTTGGAGTGGATATCGTGTCTGCCAACGTTTTTGGTGCCCAACACAGCAGCAGTTTGTTCTCTTCTTTCATACCCGGATGCGAGTATCCGTCGTCCGTTTTCGCTAGAATGGCCAGAATCGTGCCCGCAAATGTCCTTTTCGCCGTTTCTGGAAGAATTTGAAACACCAACACCTCTATATTGGCTGGTACAAACGGTTTGGTCTTGTCCGTCCAGAGGTCCAGAAGTCTTGTTGATTTCTTGTTCGTGCGAAAATCGTTTGCAGCCTCGAGTAGTGGTGTTCGTAGTTGGGCTATCTTGGTTTCCAATGCGATTCTTCTTGCGACTGTCGTTTCCAACATCTCTCTCGCCTCCTTCTGTCTGGAAACTATTTCCGCAAACTCCAACCGTTTTCTCTGCACAGCTTCCCTACCCTTGTCCTCTACGGTTCTCCGCCAATTGTTCTCCACCAGCAGCAATTTCTCTTCCGCCAGGCGTGCAAATCTATCCCTGGTGGATAGCAAACAGGTTTCTCTTGTCGTTTCTACCTTCTCTATTGGGAATGGTACCAGTTTTCTATTCCCATTCCAAATCTTCTGATTCCATTTCCATCGTACGAACTCTGTATCCGCTAGTGGGCGAACTCCCTCTCGAGGTTCTGGTTCGTCCTTCGTATGTCTCGCCAGCGGTGCCTTGCTTCTCGCTAGATACGTTCCGCCTTCCATTTTTCTGTACGTTTGTAGAGTCGTACCTACACCGTCTTCGTCCTGATCCAACACTATCGCGTGTATCGGAAGTCCGACGAATCCGAATGCGGATACCCACAATGGTAGATATGTATCTTCCAGCGTTTGTATATCTTGTTCTTGGTATGTTTTGGACACTCCACACAGTCTTTTCGTGCCCGAGTGTCCCCAATATATGGCATACAATGTTTTCGTCTGTTTTGAGAGTAGAACCATGTTGCAATGTATGGCCGAAGCGAGCGCTCCCCATTGTTTTGCTAGCGATTGTTCCCAGAAAAGCTTCACGTTCTCCGGTTCCCCCATTTTTCGTACGTATTCTACCGCATGGTTTGCGAGATCTATATAAATATTTGTTGCCTGTATTCCGTATAGAGACACCTCTATCCTGCATATTCCCTTTTCTTGTACTTGTGGGTGCGCAAATGTTTCTCCGAGTCGAGAATCTGGGCAGTCGCAGTAGTTTGCCACATTGTTTCCCATGCTGTCGAGCACACCTGCACATTCCATCTGGCACACGAATTTGTTGTAGAATTTTCCTCTCCACAAGGAACCTATCGGTGGTTCTGGTACTAGAAGAGATAGACAATTTGACCCTACGTTGGCTACATTGTCTAGAATGGTGCACTCTTCTCCCCAGTTTTCTCGCAGGTGGGTTTCCAACAGGTTTCTATCTAGGGTTCCAGCATAGTCTCTCGTGCAATCTATCGCGTACAGGCCTATCCCATCTAGTCGGAGACCTTCTAGAAATTTGGGTAGTTTTGCGAAAAGATCGCCTATTTGTACATCCGCAACGTCTAGTTTTGCTACCACTATCGCTCCTGGTGTCGGATGTGTAGGGTGTTCTCGTTCGAATACGTCTAGAACGGTTCTGTCTCCTTGCAAAATTGTTGTACGTGTTCTTCTATACAACGTGGTTGCGTCTCCGGAATATCGAGATGTAGATACTATGCGTGTGCATATATTGCCCGGCAATCCGGCTACGTGCGCGTGGGCTCGAATTGCGGAAAGAATTGTTTTTGCGACTGGCCCTACTGCGGATACGAATCGAGAACCTACTTTTGTGGTGGATACCTGGTCTGCGGCCAACAGTGTCCAAACATACATGTCGTCTACGAAAACTTCAGAAACTGGTTCCAAATGTGTGCGAATTCCCTTTCCATGCGGGAGATTTTCTGTTCCCTCCGGAACTTCTATCGTTGGGGGTGTAGCAGACTTTGCCTATGTCGCTTGCCAAATTGTTGTCGTATATGTTTTGCAGTAGAACGTGTGTGTCCGTCCTCTCTCCTACAGAACGGATTCCCATGTCTTTTGCGGTTGCGATTTATTTCGTTTCTTGCATTTTTGAGAAGTAATTGAACTATATGTAGTCGAAATTATATGTTCAATTGCACATACTTTTCAAGAAAAATAAATAAATAATTCGAGTTTCTACTACCAAAATTGTGGGGACTCGACGAAAAAAAAGGGTTTGTATGTTTGTGTCTATCGCACTAGTATTTGGAGCTCCGATAGGTGGGATAGTTGAAACATGGTAGTTGAAACCCTTGCAAATCGGGGACGGAATTTAGTATAATCAATGGATTTCTTATCTCTAATAGGGCATATCTGGTCTCACGGTTGATGAAAAATATGTTCCATTCTTTTCATACATAACCGCCGAACAGTGGGGGAAAATCCAAGTAGTATATAAGAGTCAACAATTATACCACCATGCGGTGGGGGTGGGGGGGGGGGTGGGGGGTGCACCGCGCGTAGCCGGTGGCTTCCAGAGGGTGGTGGTATCATTTTGACTCTTATATACTACTTGACTTGACAATTTAGTTATTATTACGGTGTCCTGTTAGGGCCACGTTACATTCTCGCGTTCTTGCGAGATCGCGAGAACGCGAGGCGAGATCGCGAGGCGAAAACGCGAGATTCAATCTCGCAATCTCGCCTCGCGATCTCGCAATCTCGCGGTCGGAAGTAAATATATGCGCATGCTCGATGGGAATGCGTTTTGTACGGTGGCACAGAGGGGACATGGAAATATTGTTTACTTTCGCTTGCGCACGCAATAGGTTTTAGGCTGGTCTGGAGCTACCCTGGGTGGCATTACCAAGTGGTATGGTTTCCCATGTACAAGCTCATATACAATTTGCATGTAGCACGGTATAGTCTCTAAATTGACGGCAGTACGCCAATGAACCTCAAAAACAACAAAAGCGGCGCCGGAAGAGAGATTGTTCGATTATTGTCCGACTACGTACCAACTGAACTATAGGGAGGAAGATGTAATACATTTTGTGATAATCAGCCGGTATGTCCGTATGTATAAAGGTATTGTATAATGCAAGTGGAACATACTTGTACCTACATAACGCCCATGTATATTTATAGCTGATTGTTTATGTCAACAAACGATGTCAACATGGCCAATCCATTACTGAGTCAGGCCATATCCGAGTTTTCTCGATTTATAAAAACAGTGGGTTTAACTCGGACGCCTCTCATGTTCGGCTATAAAGACGGTATTGGTACAATAAACGTAGTAACTATCAGACAGACAGTATGTGGGATACTTTATCGACTGCCCGCGTACGGTTAATCTTTTGAACAATATACGATTCGCCCTGAATAGAACACAATCGACTGCCACGCTTACTTCAGTAATCGCGAGACGCTCGATTCCACAATTACCGTAAATAATGTCTATAATGAGCCGTGAATACTATACAATCGACTGCCCGCGTACGGTTAATCTTTCGAACAAATTAATTAATTCGTATTCGGCTCATATTTAAGGGTGGGAATTGGCTCGAACACCTTCCATAATTAATTAATTACCCCAGTCGGTGTTCTATTCACAGCGAATCTTTTGAACAATATACGATTCGCCGTGAATAGAGCATCGACTGGGGTAATTAATTAATTTGTTCAAAAGATTAACCGTACGCGGCACACTCCATTGTATACCTCGTGACTCACTGATCATCGATGCGCGACGATACCCCGCTGTGAAAATTTATCCATCTCATCCGGAATATTCCCTATTTACACTATATAATTCATATAAATTCCAGTCATTCCTAGAAGTGGCACATGTATCCCCTACTATTAAGGAGTAAATCATGTGTTTAGCTTATTTTGTTACCACTTATTGATGCTTTTATGCTTGGTTCGTTACTTCAACCTGTGATTCTACTGGAATGCATTATCTCTATCTTATACTTGCAGCTGAATGAGCAACACAGACACAACAGTGGAGTGTTGGGTATCGTGGATTCTAATACTTACACACAGCTTTATACACGGTGAATAAATTGGAAAACGTACCAGAACATCGTCGTTGTAATAATAGACTACAGCTTTATGTTGAAGTATGGAAGTATCTGGAAAGAGGGCAAAAGGTGGTAAAGTTGATGGATGGAAGGCGACAGGTGGCCACAGTTATAAGGACCAGAAGTCAAGGACGGACCAACACGAACACCGCTGCCAGCCGTGTCATGGGGATGGCAAACATCGAGAGGCCCAAGGGTATTGCACGAACTGTAGCGAATACCTGTGTCAGGAATGTATCAAAATCCACCACAAAGTGACGCTCACCAAGAATCACGTCCTGTTGAATAAAGCAGATATGGCACGAGCCGGAATTTCTAAAGGGGTCGTCGACTCGACGGAATACAGGGACATAGAGCAGACGTTTACGGCGCTACTGGATACAATGAACAACGCTGGTATGCAGGCGTCCAACTCCCGTGACGACTTGATTAAATCGGGCGCTGAATACTTGCGTGATCTGAAGGCGTGTCGCCATAAGGTAATGGCCATCATTGACCGACTCGTGGACGACGCCGATAAGAAGCATAGGGATTACGTGGACGCCATGACGCACCAACTAAACGACGTCTGCAAGTTAAGTCGCGACTACAGCGATCGTATCACGTCCGTACGGAAGGACATCAGACATCAAGCAAAGAAAGGCCGCGAGAATAATCTCTTTCTATTGTTGAAGGAGGCTGAAACATTGATAGCCGAGTGCAAAACATCAACTTCCGGCATTCAACATAAATGCAACGTGAAGACGTGCGTGTTTGTAGAAAATAAAACATTATTCGATCATTTACACACTGTTGGTGCTATTGGACAATTAGTGACGGAAACCTTCCCATGTCTGAGTGATGACATCAATATTCGTGGACCTACAGATGGTGACACGTGTCACGTCACATGTTTACTTGTGCTCGCCGATGGCCGGCTACTACTGTCGGACTATCTCAATGAGAACATAAAGCTGTTTGACGACAACCATACACTGATGTCCCACGTTCCACTACAATCCACTCCCAGCGATATTGCGGAGACAGCCGGCGGGCAGGTAGCTGTATGTATGCCAGACAACAGCACCATCCAGTTTGTGTCCGTGTCGGGCACCCTGACCCCCGGGCGGGTTATCAAGACCTCAGTGCCATTTTGCAGTATGACCAAATGTGGCGACAACCTGGCGGCGGTAGCTTATAATCCATCACGAGACATTGTGGAGATTGACATGAGGGGTAGGAAGGTGACAACTGTATGGACATGTCCTGATGGCGACCTCTGGTATATAAGACACAACACCCGTGGAGAGTTGATCACGACATACGGCGACGGTGGGGTAACACGGACGACCCGGGATGGCGTCGTGCTGGCCCGATACAAGGGAGGCAACTTGGCGGGTCCACGCGGACTCACCGTCCACCCAGACGGAAGTATCTATGTCTGCGACTGGAAGTCTGGCAATATCCACCATATAACGGCGGATTGTACCCGGCGTATTGAAGTCTTTGGGGACGGACGGTTATCGCGGCCTTTCAGGATCTGTTACAACCAACACGACAATTCTCTGTATGTATCTCAGGCACGTAATGACTGTATAAAAGTATTTCGGCTCGGGTATTAAAGGACTGGGTCTCAGATATGCGTAGACATGGATGAACCAGATCAGGAAAACATGGGTTGATTGTAGATTTCTATCGTATTTTTTTATCCCAGTTATGCCTATAATTAATTCGTCTGGAAAAAAATCTGATTGTGAAAAATGCAATTTGTGAAAATATTTTTTTTTTTTATAATGTTTATAATACTGAAAAATGACTAGCGTTTTCAACGCTAGTTATTTTCCAGTATTATAAACATGTTTATTACAAATTTATCGTATTTAACCCTTAGACCGCTACTCACAACAATTATCGTCTGCTGCATGTTGCTTTTATATCTTGCCTTATTTCTCAATAAAAACATGGTTTGCAGAGGCGGATTCAGGGGCAGAAATCCCGATTTATTTTTATTTTTTACGATTGTATGGACTGTTATGATCTTCAAATATATGAAAACAATCCAGTAGAATGCAGTAAATGGCTTCCTCAATTCAAACATTTTCCGGGGGTGGGGGGGGGGGAGGGGGGTGGGGGGGGGGGGGGGTAGGGCGGACCCCTAGCCAACTCCCTCATTCCGACCAGTCGACGAACGAGCATACCACGTTCAAGTTCCATGCGCCCCCCCCCCACTCCTTGGTTATATCCTGGATCCGCCACTGATTTGACAGCACTTTCCAATGGAAATTATTTCTGAAGTGCTGTCGAAGCATGTTGTAAGTTATTCTAAAGTGCTGTCAAAACATGTTTTTGATGTGATAGAAATGGAAAGTAGAAAACAAACAGCAGACGACAAAATAGTTGTGACTTCATGACTGTCTTGATTATTAAAGTGGCATTTAATTTACATATTTTTAAATTATTAAATAACTTCTGGGTTATTTCAGTCTGCATGTAAAAAGTAGTTGTGAAATATGTTAAGCTTTTATTGTTCATAGAAATAAAAAAAATCATTTTTATTGACAAAATTCGTGAATATCTGAGAGAAAAAAACATGTTGTTTTTTTTTGGTAAAACAATTGTATTGAAATTAACAATTATAATGCTGGTGTATGTTTGTAAATGTAAATCGGGTTCAATCCAAGTGTTTGTACAGTTACATGCTGTATATGTTCAGTTTTATTGAAAAATATAAAATACCAATAAACAAATAAATCTCAGCTTGATTGGGCCGGTGATGTTCTCGACTAACGACAACAAATTAAGATAGCGGTGTAATGGTTAAATTAATTTCACTAGCGACTATATTATTTCCAGGGCTTCAGATAAGGAATTAGTAATTAAGTATTTTCACTCGATCATTTCTGAAGAAATTGGGTATTTCAAAATTGTAATTGGGTAAAATAAAATCACACTACTGTGTACACGTCAACAGACAGCAATTATAGAATTAGTTTGCTTCGAAATGAAAACATATTTTGGCCTTTCATTAGAATTGTCTCCTTGGAGACAATTCTAATGAAATACCAAGATGTGTTTTCATGGAAAATAAGAAAAATATGCTATATTTGTGGAATGTTTATTGTTTTCTGCAGAATGATAAAGGTACCACACATTTGTTATTGCTTTTTGAAACTCGTTACTTCTGATTTAAATTATTGTTTTTTTTTTCAATTTTAATTGGGTATTTACGGAAATACGCAGCTTATCTGGAGCGATGTATTTCTAACTGTGGTATAGTATGATCATTTCACAACAAAAAAATAAAGAGATTTCACAATTTTTCCTTACTGGTACATATATATCGAAAATGCAAAATTATCTGCCCTGTTTATCATAGTTGCTGGTAGTATGTACTTGAATATAACCCATGTTTTTGGAAAGTTCATCAAATAAAATGGTGCGATTGATTGACATATGAGACACGCCATGTGATTTTGAACCTAAGAACATGTGCGATTTTTCATGAAAAATATTTACGATATTTTCCGTATTAGACGTCGAATGTTAGTGATTCCGCATTTGCTATAAAACTTACATCTTTCGACGTCATTTAACGAAAATATCACATTTTATGTAAATATATTTCATGAACAATCGCACTTGTTATGTACAAAATCACATGGCGTGTCTCATATGTGGCTGTGACTGGAGAAATGGGGCTTATGGGATTTGTGACCAGTGTAACTCCTGATCACACTCTTGTAGCCCGATAACGTACGTACAAATATGGACAGCATGGTTATTGTACTGAATACATCTATCAGTACATGAGATTCCATCCACATTATTAAATGCATCAACATTAAAGGTACATGCTCACTCAGAAGGCACACAATGTTCTTTCGACTTATAATTTTCCAATTTTGGCTTGCAAGATGCAAAACATTTAAACCGTAATAGCTAGACCTGAAACTTGGTATCTAGCTTCCTTATGTGTGTAGATGCGCAAAGTTTATTTTGAATTTTGATTCGACCCCCGGGTCATGGATTATCTTCCCCATTTTTTTTAGCTCACCTTAGCGAAGCTCATGTGAGCTATTGCTACCGCAATGTGTCCGTCCGTCCGTCCGTCCGTCCGTCGTCCGTGAACATTTTCAAACGTCTTCTCCTCGGTAACCATTGGGCATATAATCACCAAACTTCATGGTCATGGTCCTTAGGTAGGAGGATTACAAAATTGTTAAAATGACGTCTTTACGTAATCCAAATTCTTCAAAAATCTTCTTCTCAAGAACCGCCAACCGGATTTCGACAGAACTTGGTAGGAATGTCGATATACAATGCTCTTTCAAAGTTTCAACATTTTCAATATTGGCCAAACTTCACAGTAATGGTCAGTGGGTCAAGCCTTTTCATTTTTAGCTCACCTGAGCGAAGCTCATGTGAGCTATTGTTACCGCAATGTGTCCGTCGTCCGTCGTCGTCCGTCGTGTCGTCGTCGTCGTCGTCGTCCGTGAACATTTTCAAACGTCTTCTCCTCGGTAACCATTGGGCCTATGGTCACCAAACTTCATGGTCATGGTCCTTAGGTAGGGGGATTACAAAATTGTTAAAATGACGTCATTACGTAATCCAAGATGGCCGCTGTCTAAAAATAGCACAAATTCAAAAAAAATTAAAAAAAATCTTCTTCTCAAGAACCGCCAACCGGATTTCGACAAAACTTGGTAGGAATGATCGATGTACATTGCTCTTTGAAAGTTGTTAAAATGGTGACCCTGGGGTTAAAAATGGGCGTGGCCCGTGGGGTCAAATTGGGGTCAAATTTTATTTTTGACTGAATATGGTCATTTCATATATCAAATTGAAGGTATCAATGAGGCGATCACTCTCAGTCTGGTGCATTTTTTGTCGAAATCGGATTGTTATGTCATCCAAGATGGCCGCCGAAAGGTCAAAAGGTCGTTCTTTTATTAGAGATTTCAAAATTCTTCTTCACATGAACCGCTTGGCCCATGGTAGCCAAACTTAAAAGTTATGGTCCATGGGTGAAGCCTTTTCAGATTTGTTAAAATGGAGGTCATCGCTAATCCAAGATGGCCGCCGTCTAAAAATAGCATAAATTCTTAAAAAATCTTCTTCTCATGAACCACTTGCCGGATTTCGACGAAACTTGGTACGAATGATCGATGTACATTGCTCTTTCAAAGTTGTTAAAATGGTGACCCCGGGGTCAAAAATGGGCGTAGTTCAACTTTTATTTTTGACCGAATATGGTCATGTTATATATCAAATCGAAGGTATCAATGAGGCGATCACTCTGGTACATTTTTTGTCGAAATCGGATTGTTATGTCATCCAAGATGGCCGCCGAAATGTCAAAAGGTCGTTCTTTTATTAGAGATTTCAAAATTCTTCTTCACATGAACCGCTTGGCCCATGGTAGCCAAATATAAAAGTTATTGTCCATGGGTGAAGCCTTTTCAGATTTGTTAAAATGGAGGTCATCGCTAATCCAAGATGGCCGCCGTCTAAAAATAGCATAAATTCTTAAAAAATCTTCTTCTCATGAACCGCTAGCCGGATTTCGACGAAACTTGGTAGGAATGATCGATGTACATTGCTCTTTGAAAGTTGTTAAAATGGTGACCCCGGGGTCAAAAATGGGCGTGGCCCGTGGGGTCAAATTGGGGTCAAATTTTATTTTTGACTGCATATGGTCATGTCATATATCAAATTGAAGGTATCAATGAGGCGATCACACTGGTGCAATATTTGTCGGAATCGGATGATTATGTCATCCATGATGACCACCAAATGTCCATTTATTCAAGATTTTTAACGTCTTTTTCTCAGGAACCACATGGCCGATGCTGGGTGAAGCATTTTCAGATTTTGTAAAATGAGTCATCGCTTAATCCAAGATGACCGCCATCTAAAAATAGCACAATTTTCAGGGCTGTTCTGATTTTGGGATTTCCCCCCCCCCACCCCCCCCAATGCAGCAGGTTAAAATGGGATCGAACCCGTTTGCCCGGCCTTACATCATGACCTTAGCTGTTGATAGGCCATTTAACACAAATACACAAACAAACAAACAAACAAACTTATAATATATAAAATCAAAAGTATTGATAAGGCGATCGCTGTGGTTCTGTTTTCATCGATTAGGATGATTACATCATCCAAGATGGCCGCCGAAAGGGCAAAAGATCGTTCTTTTTATTAGAGATTTCAAATTTCTTCTTCATACAATGGTAAAGCCTTTTCAGTTTTGTTAAAATGGCGGTCGTCGTTAATCCAAGATGGCCGCCGTCTAAAAATAGCATAAATTCGACGAAACTTGACAGGAATGATCGATGTACAATGCTTTTTCAAAGCTGTTAAAATGGTGACATCTGGGTTTAAAATGGGCATGGTCTGGGGGTCAAATAGGGGTTAACGGTTTTACGGAATATGGTTATATAATACATACAATCTAAGGATTGCAATTAAAAGTAGGCTGGAAGCATTCTGTTGTGGTCTCCAAACCTCTCAAAATTGTGTAAGATATATCTGAAAATATCGCGAGACAAATCCTACCCTGGTGACTTCTCAAGTTTGTCTCATTGACATGTTGTGCCTGTCATGGGCTTATTTTGATGTATATGTAGTGACAACTTTACATACCAGTATTTGCTTGATTTTTGTGACATTGCACAGGTGAGCGATATAGGGCCATCATGGCCCTCTTCTTTACTTATAATTGTCCAATTTTGGCTTGTAAGTCATAACACTTTTAAACCGTAACAGCTACATTTCGATTTTTTATTTGATCCTTGGGTCATGGATGATCTCCCCCTTTTCGACTTAGAATTTTCAAATTTTGGCTTGTAAGTCGTAAAACTTTGAAACCGTCATGTCATACTTTTAAACCGTCATACAAGTAGTCTGGTCAAGATCTGAACTGTTTGCCATTCCATCAAGCACTATAGATCGCGCTACATACCAAGTTTCAGGTATGTAGCGCGATCTATAGTGCTTGTTTGAAGCTTGACGGGTGTTTCATTGATGGAATGGCAAACAGTTCAGATCTTGACCAGACTGCGGGTGACAGGCTGATATTGATCGACCCTGATCGCAAAACCCATAAGCCCCATTTCTCCAGTTGCAGCCACATGTCATTTACATTGCATGATGCGAACATTTATTTATTGTATATCTGAGACACAGTCCCTTTATTTCAAATTCAAATGACGTTATCGAGTATGAACTTGATGTAATGTAGTTATAGTTCACATATTGAATTTTTAATTAATTATTTTCGAGCGAGAGTTGCAAGCGAATAAATTAGTCTATTAAAAATTCAATATGTGAACAATAACTAACTTATTGGTTGCCTTGCCCCATCGCGGGCACCTGTCTATTAGAATGGAGCGCGTGTTTTCAAATTACGATACTATTACGCGATGCAACACTGAATCGATCGTACACATGTTGCACGCCACAGTCACAGGGAATTACGTAAACAAGGCGGGCATGTGGTTCTAAATATAACTTTTGATTTATTGCAACATTTAATGAATAATTTAATAGATATTGGCCAAAGTTTCGCAATATGCGATTATTTGAGACTTCCTTATGGTGAGTAGATGCGCAAAGTTTATTTTGATTTTTTATTCGACCCCCGGGTCATGAATTATCTTAGTTCTGAGTACATAACTCTAATTACACTGCATTACATACGCGTTATCCAAATGGAGTTATCCAAATGTGCGTTTGAAGCGTTCTTTGTTTACTTTCTACTTCGTGGAGAGTGACCTAAGAATTTTGCTAATACAATGTATTATGTAACATATTTCCACGCTTTATTAGGTAAGTTTATGGTAATATGTTTGTGTCATAATGTAGGATTGCCTCTCAATAACAATATAGCGAAGTATGAACGTCAACGCCCGGCAGGTTGTTTCTATATTTTTGTGCTGGAAATGTAAATGCTATTCCGCAAAATTTATACCGTTGACTGGTGTGGGTGATGGTCGGGCGGATGAGTTCCTCCTTATAGGAATGACGATTTGCCTGGTTTGGCCCTCGGGTACGTTTTTATCTTTGGCTCTTTAGTTACCAGGGAGTTTAATTGGGTTATTGCCCATTATAAAAGTAGTAAAAATATTACTGATCCTACTGTTTTTGGGAGGGGCCAAGTGATTCTAGTGTGGCGAGGACCTGGCATCAGATCAGGATTATTCTGATGTCAGGGCTGAATATATAGTTTTGTTATTGTAAATATTCAGTTCTGATTTTGGGATTTTTCCCCCATTTGTACATGTACTTGAACATGTACATGTACTTGTACATGTAATATATGGGATTTAGTACTAAACCCATTGACCCGGCTTTAAATGACCTTAGCTGTTGATAGGGCGTTAAACCCCAACAAACAAACAAACAAACAAAACCGTTGACTGGTGTAGCGATATAGTGCAACCTGTTGCCTATAAAGCGGGAAACGTGTAGCTGATTACATCCTCCTTTTCGACTTAAAATTTTCCAATTTTGGCTTGTAACTCGTAAAACGTTTAAACTATAATAGCTACATACCTGATACTTGATACGTAACTTCCTTATGATGTGTAGATGCGCAAAGTTTATTTCATTTTTATTCGACCCTCGGGTCATGAATTATCTCCCCTTTTTCGACTTAGAATTTAACAAGTTTGCCTTGTAACTCGTAAAACCTTCAAACATAAATTGCTACAGACCTGAAACTTGGTATGTAGCTACCTTATGATGAGTAGGTGTGCAAAGTTTATTTCAATGTTTTATTTCACCCCCCCCCCTTTCATAGAGTATCTCCCTCCCCCTTTTCGACTTAAAAATCAACAATTTTGCCTTATTGATTTGACATTGAGCCATAGATTATCTCCCCCTTTTGGACTTGGAATTTTTGCCGTGTTTACTATCAAAGCGGTATGTGAGCCATCGCTGTTCTATGAACACATATTCTAGTTAAAACTTATTTTATACGGAATTGTTTAATGCAGTCCAAGGTCTGTAAATTGTTCATCTATATATTGTGATCTAAGATATGTTATTCCTCAACTTAGTCACAATGTCTGGAGCCATGTACAGCTGTATTTATGTTGTGGCGTATATTCCTGCCATTGCCTAACCCAAATGTTCTGTCTGTAAGGCAGGGCGACTTATACCTGCGTTACAGACAGAACATTCGAGTTAGCCGTTCCCTTGTATACAAGTATGTTCGTTTTTAAATTTCTGACATTCTTGTGAATCTTGTTGTGTTATACACGATTTTACCATTGTATGCAACTAATTGCAAAAGTTGTCACACAATTTATCTAATGCATAAGCACAACACTATATATTGTAACTGTTGTGTTGGTGCATTATGATTACACACCAAGGTATACGCTGTACTGCCTATTGTTATGCAACGACATACAATATATTCTAAATGTTCTTTCGATTTAGAATTTTCCACTTTTGGCTTGCAAGTCGAAAACATTTAACCGTAAGAGATACCGACCTGCAACTTGGTATCTAGCTTCCTTATGTGAGTAGATGCGCAACGTTTATTTTGATCTTTGATTCGACCCCCGGGTCATGGATTATGATTATGTCGCAAAACCCATAAGCCCCATTTCTCCAGTTACAGCCACATGTCATTTACATTGCATGATGCGAACATTTATATATTGTATATCTGAGACACAGTCCCTTTACCATGTTTACCACAATTTCTAAGGACATTATTCAGTATGAACTTGATGTAATAGTTATAGTTTGTGTTTGAAATTAATTTCGAGAGAGCGAAGAAATTAGTTATGTGACTTATTGGTTTCCCCGCTCCATCGCGGGCACCTGTCTATTAGAATGGAGCGCTGCCCATAAACGTGTTTTCAAATAACGATACTATTACGTGATTGGCGGTGCAACACTGAATCTATCGTACACATGTTGCGCTTCAAAGGGAATTACGTAAACAAGGCGTTATAAACTTTGAAACCATAATAACTACATACCTGAAACGTGGTGTGTAGCTTCCTTATGATGAGTAGATACGCAAAGTTTATTTCGAATTTTTATTTGATCTTGGAGTCATGGATTATCTCCCCCTTTTCGACTTAGAATTGAACAATTTTGCCTTGTAACTATTAAACTTTTAAACAATAAGAGCTACACACCTGAAACTTGGTATGTAGCTTCCTTATGATGAATAGATACGGCCCTGCAGGTATGTAGCAATTAAGGTTTAAACATTTTACGAGTTACAAGGCAAAATTGTTAAATTCTAAGTTAAAAGGGGGAGATAATTCATGACCCGTGGTCGAATAAAAAATGGAAATAAACTTTGCGTATCTACTCATCATAAGGAAGCTACATACTAAGTTGCAGGTCTGTAGCTATTACGGTTTAAAAGTTTTACGAGTTACAAGGCAAATTTTTCAAATTCTAAGTCAAGAAGGGGGAGATAATCCATGACTCTGAGGTCGAATTAAAAATCTAAATAAACGTTGTTGCCAATACGAATTAAACCGTTTTCCATAGAACGACATCTGTAAACCAAGACCTTTTCATAAATATGATCATGTAATATGAAGATATGCGTAGACACATAATTAAGTCATGAATACATGAATGCAGATTTACCCGAGTGTGTATACATATTTCGAAAATCGCTTGTCACGTTCAAATGAAAGTTAGCGTTAGTCATCAAAATGCGTAATGCAGTGTATAAATCTATAAATAAATCCCAAAATCGGAACTGGGATGTACAGCGTGTACGGTTAAGTCTTAGAATGCCGAAAATACCCGACCCAGCTCTAATCTGAACGGGACCGTATAGCATAATTAGTAAAGAGCGCACACATGCGCCCCGGGGTCGATCTTAAAGCTGTAAGTACATATATATCTGACGGTGGTCGCCAGACAGGATGCGTTTGTTTTCTGTGAGTATTCCGGTTTCAACCCAAATTAAGAAACATGCAGACGCCTCCATCTACGCCGACTACAATTGTTCTCGCGTTTGTTTGTAATTGTTATATAAATACAGTTTAAAAGAAATATTAGCATTATAATTACATTCTACTGATTTTGTTATGTGTTATCTAAAAATACTGGTCGTATGGTTATTTAGTTTCAAATGTCATTTCACAAGTCGTCCATATAATGTATTATACGGGCGACGAAGTAGCCCACTTTATGTTACACGTATATGAAAACTTACCATTCAGTGAAACTAGGTTGAACATATGATTGAAAGTGTAAAATTTGTTTTACCGTAAACCAATCTGGAGCTGGGTGTTTTACGACAGGTGGTATTTTACTAATACGGGCAACGAATAATTTCGCCCGAAGTGCCAAATGCTTCTAAAACAAAATTTATATAACGTCGGCAAGTATACTGAATATAGCTTATGAAGCTACTGCATTTCAAAATATTTGTGTTGTCGTTGTACCTAGACTCGCTTACGAGAGTCCCCAAGGATACACGAATCACTCGGAAACCCTCGCACCATTTCGTAAATCGAAAATAAATAATCCTTTGACGCCATTATTTTTTTACAATTAAACGCGAAAAGATGACGAAGTGGACATAATGTACACGAATAAACATCTTCAAATTATCTCGAGAGACGCTTGAAAATATGCGTTTTAAATGATCGGGACGGTTGAAAATAGCCAAAATTGATTGCTTTTCTGAGGGCGGCGGGTGACTTATAAAAATCACTGCCTCTCACAATCAGTTAAGGAGGCTCTTGCGACAAGTATTGAAAAATACTCGCAAACGAAGTACAAATCGCGCGCCACAATAGAAATGCAGTAACCGCATCAGATGTGTTCAATTAATTTTTTACAAAGTTACCCCACCCACCTATTTTTGGCCAGAAATTTCAACACGACTGAATTTGTCGGAATTGTTTTGATGAAAATATGAGGCACAGATACTTTGTTATGTCTTGTTCTATCACTTGTAACACCACACCATTTTCTGAAAATGTTTTCAAAGCGGGGTCATAACTACCTCAAATTTTCGCTACAAATGCCCGAAAAATACGCGTGTATCTCCGGTTTCATGGCTCGTTTGAAATTGCGCAATAGTATGGCTTTTAATGTCTGAAACGTAGTAACAGATCAGTGCAGTTCACATAGTCTATTGGAATCAGCAAATTGATTTATGTCTCCTGAATCGATATAACCCAAATTTGGAGTTTATGGAAGCAACGCATGTTGGAAATTGTATTGGCCAACTATTGAAAAAGCTTTCTTTCCTTTGGGTATGTTGACAGTAAGAAAGGGGCCCGAAAGTTCGGAACGGTGAATGTGTACATAATCGACGATTTCTATCGTGTGTAATGATTGAGCATTAGTAGTTGCACAAAACTATGTAAATTACCCAAAACCAACGAAATCCACCCAATTCTACCCAAAATCCACCCAAATACCCATATATGACACCAACATACTGACCATCTGTTCAAATACATGTGGTTAAGACTAGTCAATTTACAAAAATGGGATGTGAAAATATGAAAATATAAAAAAATATTTGCAATAAGTGCAGATGCTGATGAGACGGCTCGTTATAAGCCGGCTCATCTGGAAATGCACGGTTTGCAAACCCGCTATATTCACACACCTAACACCTTTATCGATTGCCAGAGACATATTTCATACATTTAATCGATGTTTATTGTGTTCGTGCGAATCGGAAAAGAGAGGGCTCTTTCTATAATAGCCATAGTCACACTGGTTAGGCCGAACGCTTGGTCGACAGATGCAACGACTATCCGTACGTTTTGGAACGCGCGGTAGTCAGATAAAATGGCCGAAAAGGAAGCAGTTTTTGAGGTAAGCGTCTTACGGAATGCCCCCAAGTATCCGCCGTCTGCAAATACTGCTTTTGAAGCTGTGTAAGTGGAATTGATGGAGAAATGCAAAACAAAGTTTGGGTTGTCAACAACAAAACGTGGACATTTTTTTCAAAGT
Organism: Conchocele bisecta; assembly: GCA_029237695.1. Taxonomy (NCBI): domain Eukaryota; kingdom Metazoa; phylum Mollusca; class Bivalvia; order Lucinida; family Thyasiridae; genus Conchocele; species Conchocele bisecta. The sequence continues at coordinate 120,990,540 of CM055268.1, read as the reverse complement.
AGCACAAAATGGCACTGTATGCCCATTTATCGTACACATATGTGACCCCCGGCATTGGAAATCATTGAATACATGTAGAGAAATACAATTTGAGACACTTGCCGACATAACAACACATTGCATGCAGAATATGGACAATTTTACTGCAACGATGGTCAATGCCGATTGACATGCGACGCATATGCTGCCGATGCATTATCAATTGAACGAATAATATGTCTTTCGGCAAAAATCTACAGTTTATTTTCCAAACAATGTCATTCTTATCTGACGTTCGTGCTGTCAGATGCGTATTATTGGAAATAGTCCACGTTTATGTGCCAATTTTGCGGGTTGGTCTTAATTTTATGTTTTAACCATTATTCCACTACTTCTGTGGTGTGGTCTTTAAATTGAAATGTATACCCATTTATCGTACAAATATATGGCCCCTGGTACTTTCATTCCCAAAATATGCAACGTGGACTGATTTACCTTTCAGAATATTCCATTAATCAGAAAGGCCGATGTGTTAAACATAGTTGTAAGCAGTGTATATCCGGTTGAGACGGCTCATCACGAGAGTAGTGTGTCCTGTACTCGTATGCCCCAATTCGATAATTCTACGAAGCATTTCCCTTTTTGTTCCCATGCACGGCCAGCGTATGTTGTTTCAGCAAATATGTATACTGGAACGAGTTGTCGCACTCTTCACAATCATGAGGTTTGTTTCCAGCATGGATTCCAAGATGGCGTATAAGAGAAGACTTGGAGCTGTACGTCTTCGAGCATATTTCTCTCCATCTGTGGAAGAAAAATAATAACTAACTAGAGCAGCTGAAGCTGCATCAACGGTTTGAGGCTTGATGTACTGACAAACGTACACTGGCAAAGTGATTAGAAGACATTGCCAATGACGAAAACATATGAAACTCAAAAAAAATTGATGCAATTCCAATGAAATTGAAAAAATAAAGTTTTGTATTTTCAGAATCGCTTGACTATCCTAAGCATTTTTCATTATATAACGTTCTACGAAATGTGTACCGTTAACCCCCTAGTCTGACATTGAAGTTGAGACGATTCTAAAGCACTCACAGCATGTCAGTTCGTAATATAAAACCAGTGTCTGATACAGCCCACCATACCTGTCTGGCCTCCACCTCGAAGTTTGTCAGCTGTACACACGTTCTAGGCGGCTATGTTTATATGCTCGTTCTCAAACTTCAAATGCATGTAGCTCGCGCATTTGAGCAGATAGCAAAAAAACTAAAAACTACCAGCGAATCGGAGATAGAGAATTTTATTGGCTTTTTAATGCAAAAAAGATATTTGAAATCGGTTGAATAATAAGGAAGTTATGACCATTTCAATTTAATTTTTAAAAACTTCAAATGCCTGCAACTCTCTCATTTGGGCAGATAGCCAAAACTACCAGCGAAACGGAGATACAGAATTTTGTTGGCTTTTTAATGCAAAAAAAATATTTGATAAATCGTTAGATAATAAAAAAAAAGTTAGACCATTTCAAATTTGAAAAATTGAAAAAAACGTCCAAGTTTGAAAGACAATAGAATCAGAACTATTCAAGCCATTGCTCTGAAAAATATCATCTTCTGTGCGGATGAATGTCCCGCGTGACGCTGTCAAAAAATTATGTTGCTGAGATTACTGTGCAAATTGGAAACTGTTTTCAAAGACCACCCGTTAAAATAAAATAAAAATCTGAAATTGTTGATTTTTTTCATTTTTCTCAATTTCACATGTCTATAGCTCTCTCATTTGAGCAGATAGCCAAACATTGTCAGCGAAGCGAAGATAGAGAATTCTCGTAGCTTTACAATTCAAAAAGAATTTTTGAAATCGGTTGGAAAATAAGGAAGTTATAGGGAATTATATGATATATGACGTCACTTCCGGTTTCGTAAAAAGTGACGTCATGAGAATTCTGAAAATTGCGTTATTCTCGTCTCACTGTTGATGCGAATCGGTATACACAATTTGAAGTCGATCCGACCAGCGGTTTGGGCTGTAGTCTCGACGGCTGAATAAAAAGAAAAAAAAAAAACCAACGAAAACTAGAGCAGCTGAAGCTGCATCAACGGTTTGAGGCTTGATGTACTGACAAACGTACACTGGCAAAGTGATTAGAAGACATTGCCAATGACGAAAACATATGAAACTCAAAAAAAATTGATGCAATTCCAATGAAATTGAAAAAATAAAGTTTTGTATTTTCAGAATCGCTTGACTATCCTAAGCATTTTTCATTATATAACGTTCTACGAAATGTGTACCGTTAACCCCCTAGTCTGACATTGAAGTTGAGACGATTCTAAAGCACTCACAGCATGTCAGTTCGTATATAAAACCAGTGTCTGATACAGCCCACCATACCTGTCTGGCCTCCACCTCGAAGTTTGTCAGCTGTACACACTGTTCTAGGCGGCTAAGTTTATATGCTCGTTCTCAAACTTCAAATGCATGTAGCTCGCGCATTTGAGCAGATAGCTAAAAACTACCAGCGAATGGAGATAGAGAATTTATTGGCTTTTTAATGCAAAAAAAATATTTGAAATCGGTTGAATAATAAGGAAGTTATGACCATTTCAATTTTTTTTAAAAACTTCAAATGCCTACAACTCTCTCATTTGGGCAGATAGCCAAAAACTACCAGCGAAATGGAGATAGAGAATTTTGTTGGCTTTTTAATGCAAATAAAATATTTGAAATCGGTTAGATAATAAAAAAGTTATGACCATTTCAAATTTAAAAATTGAAAAATTGAAAAAAAAACGTCCAAGTTTGAAAGACAATAGAATCAGAACTATTCAAGCCATTGCTCTGAAAAATATCATCTCTGTGCGGATGAATGTCCCGCTTGACGCTGTTCTTAGAAAGTTAGTCGGTTTCGTACGTGAGCTGTCGTCGTAAAAATGACGTCTGAGAATTCTGAAAATTGCGTTATTCTCGTCTCACTGTTGATGCGAATCGGTATACAAAATTTGAAGTCGATCCGACCAGCGGTTTGGGCTGTAGTCTCGACGGCTGAATAAAAAGAAAAAAAAGAAAAAAAAAAAAAAACCAACGAAAACAAAAGGTTTGAGGAATCAAATTCCTCAAACCTAACAAAAGGTTTGAGGAATCAAATTCCTCAAACCTAACAAAAGGTTTGAGGAATCAAATTCCTCAAACCTAATAAATGCTTCAGGGAAAGCATACGCTGTGGATTCATACCATTGTAACCGCCTCGAATAAAACAAAGAATGTATATAATTTGTCAAAATCGGCCAGCTATAATTGTTTGTTATATACGCGTCGATCACTGGATGCTGTAATGCTGGATGAACACGTAAGACATATGCCGAAAGACATATTATTCGCTTAATTGATACTGCATCGGCAGCATATGCGTTGCATGTCAATCGGCATTGCCCATCGTTGCAGTAAAAACATTTCAATAGTATGTATGCAATGTGTTGTTGTGTCGGCAGGTGTCTCAAATTGTATTTCTCTACATGTATTCAATGATTTCCAATGCCGGGGGTCACATATGTGTACGATAAATGGGCATACATGGCCATTTTGTGCTACTTTGAAAAAAAAGTCCACGTTTTGTTGTTGACAACCCAAACTTTGTTTTACATTTCCCCATCAATTCAACTGACACAGCTTCAAAAGCAGTATTTGCAGGCTATTTTCATATGCAAATGAGGCATGGTATTTTTTAATTATTTATACTAATTAAATGCGTCGCCTGAACAAAATATATTTTCGACAGATTTTAAAGTATGATAATTGCACATCAAAAAATAAATACAGAGTATAAATAGTAATGTCCGTTAACATTTTAAGGAAACACGGTTATCGCACTTGATATCAGTGTAGAAGGTTACGTCTGATATAGAATGTATAATAACGCCAATCAATACGTCGGGTAATGGTTAATTAATGTTCTTTTTGCCAGAAATCTCAGATGATGTACTTGATATAAAGAACAGTTTGTGCCTACTGAGTGGATGTACCTTTATCTAAACCACTACCAGCTTGACCAGACATGCTTCGTTGTCTTCTGACGACTCTTGTCTTTTGTTAAGGGTTCATGTAGATAATTAAGTGGTTTAGCTATCGTAGTGCATGAGACCGTTCACGCCGTATTGGATGTTTAACCAGTGTAGCTGCTGATCAGCTCGTACATGCACACAACCTGGGGGCCGTTTCACTAAACTTTGTACGACTAAAATGTTCACAAGTGAACAATTATGATAGTCTGTAAATTTCACATTAACTATGTTTTCTTGTGAACAATTATTGGATTTACATTTATTGAGCATAGGCTGCATATGCAGCATATGCTCAATAAATGTAAATCCATCAATAGAACTTTGCAGACGATCCTAAATTTGCCCTTACGGACCCCTGATGTTGCACAACAGAACAGCGAACATTGCATACACAGACCAGACACAGGTGGGAGACTCGGACCTGTGACATAACATAACCCAATTGCCCCACCCACACTTGTTGCCGTAATGTGGGTGGGCTAATGGGCTTTTATTCAATGGACATTCGTTTATCAGGTAACCTGCCCTGTATTGACCGAATACGTATACTGACTGATAACATATTGCTGTAACAGGCATTAACCTGATACACACATCCGGGTTACAACGAAGGGAAAATTGCCGTTCCATTGGTTGGATGGCGAAACGTGACGTTACCGATGACGTCAAGTGTAATGACGCAACGTAAACAAGTGCGCGTTATGTCCATATATAACGACGTCATCTGTGGTCATTTTCGAGCATAAAACGTTACCTGATAAATAGAATAACAGGCTAGTGTCTTTTGATACCAAGTTTATCAGGCTCGGTTCGGAAACGGTAGGAATTCCTCGACAAGCCTCATAATTCCTACGCGTTTCCTAGCCTTGCCTGATAAACTTGATATCAAAAGACACCAACCTGGTATTCTCTAGTTATGTCTTCCTGTTTTCTACACACATTGAAGATGTGCACCTTGGTGTCTTTATGCCGAAAAAGTATTCTTTAACCAATATATCACCTTTTTAACTCTACATTGTTGTATACAATTCTATAGAGGGTACATCGTTTGTGTACACAACTCCTCTGAAACTGTTCAGTCAATCGATATGAAACTATACACACGTCTTCTACACACATTGAAGATGTGCACCTTGGTGTCTTTATGTCGAAAAAGTATTCTTTAACCAATATATCACCTTCTTAACTTAGCCATTTTTTCTACATTTTTGCATCCAGTTCTAAATAATTATTAGCCGATCTATTTATAGATCGGCTAATATATTGGTCATCCATCGAATTCTGAAAAAGTTTGTAGCAACCCTTTTCTCCGCTATTCGGTAATCTACGAACGCGAATTTTGCTGTATCACTTCCAAATTGCATCAACCGATAAAGTTTGCATTTTTGGCAATTATCTCCGTTTAAAACTTTAAATATAGCCAAATAACACAATTTTGAATACGTAATGAGCTGAACGCCGGAAGAGATTGAACCCGGAAGTTGTTGTTGTTGAAGTCCATAGTTGGCTCTAATGGCCATATACGCCAACATACGCCGATTATTGGGCTAATTTAAAGCTTTTATTTATTAAACAGAACAAGTTTCAGCCACGTATAATGGCGTAAAATGTGTTTATTCGGCTAATTTATAATCGACCTCTGCTCAAAATCTCCTCCGACTAGCAACCCCAGCATCTCGGGTTTATCCCATTGGATCGTGTATGCGCGTCATTTGACTCTAGTTAATATTCACAAAATTTTCCACCAATCAAAAAGAAGAATTGCCCTTCATAGCGAACTTTGATTTGTTTACGTATCATGCAGGGATGGCAGGGATGCATCCAGCACGCGCGATTGCGGCAATCCCCCTTAATTATTGTCAATGCCGCAAATTATTGATTGCCGTGCGCCCGACATCGCGCAAAAAATCACGGATGGGCCCCTTTTTAAATGACCAATGCGCACATTAAAAAAACGTAATTGACTATTTAAACGCGCTGCGTATTTAAATCATTGGAAGGCGTGCAGTTCAATCGAGTTTGTGCGGCCGTTGAACGTAAGCTTCGAGTCGATTTAAACCATTTAAATCGATAAACAAGGGATAACAAGTGACAACGTTAACCTGTTATGCTCCATTAAGAAGTAATAAGCTTATGGCAAATCATATTACTTTGGGGCCGAGCTACAAAAGTGACTGGTGTGGCATGGAAATATTGAGTTCTGATTTTGGGAATTTTGCTCATCGTGGACCCGTTTAATGCGGGATAGTACAACACGTTGGCCCGGCCTTAAATGACCTTACCTGTTGATAGGCCGTTAAACACCAATACTCACTCGCTCATTCATATTCCCCCCCCCCCCCCCCCCCCCCCCCCCCCCCCCCCCCCCGAGACTCAGTAACTACTAAAATGCGGACATATATTGAACCCTGATTTGATCGACTAATAACATCATGCTTTGCATGACTTTTCATTTCTACTTTACACATCTCTACCTAAATTAGTATCCCTTTTATAACAACAAGAGGAAGAAATAATCATTCACTAAATGCTATTGATTTTCAAATTTTCATTAATGTTTATTGCCTTGGTGACAGCTTCACATTTCTGCATCTTCGATGGGCGTATTTTGTGACTTACGGCACTCTTGTTTATATTTTATTTCCCCACAATCATAGGACCTTTTTGTCACGAAATTTGTTCAATCTAATCCTGGTTAGACGTCACGTATGTTTCAATTAGTAGTAGCCTGGACAGATTACAATCTTGTTTGGTTTCAAATTACGCCAATCCATGCTGGCATTTGGCCTCTACATGTATAAATTGTTCCATAGGATGTACACATATTCCATAGGAACAATTTATACATGTAGAGGCCATTTGGCCTCTACATATATTTATACATATATTTTCTCTACATATATTTTCTCTACATATAGTTTCCATTTAGCCTCTACATATATGTATGTGGGTGGCAGGTGAGAGCACGCGATGGGTAATTTAACGATCGGGGTTCATCCTTACCGGAATCCCAACTGGAGACCTGGTTTGGCCCCCACATACGTCTTTGGAATTTTGTATGTGACAGTTGAATCTGGTTATACCCCTTATGTGAGTATTACGATATTCGTAATCCTATTTTAGGGGAAGGGGCCAAGTGACTTGGTGTGGTATGGACCTGGCACCAGGTCAGGTTATTCTAATTTCAGGGCTGAATATATTTGTTCTTGGTGTAAATATTCCGTTCTGATTTTGGGATTTACCACCCACCCCCCCATGCAGCAGGTTAAAACGGGATCGAACCCGTTTGCCCGGCCTTACATGACCTTAGCTGTTGATAGGCCGTTAAGCACTAATAAACAAACAAACAAAACTACATTTATTTATACATATATTTTCTCTAAATATATTTTCTCTACATATATTATAAAACAATGGGCAGAGCTCCAGTTATGGTGCGGTGCGTATTGCTGTATTTTACTCACTTATTTTAGCAGAATACGCATTGATTATCAAAAGTGGGAGTACAAAATACTCACAGCTATGTGAAAATTCGCATAGATTTTCAAATTGAGGAGTGAATTGCAGCTTAAATAAGTGAACTTAAAAAAAAAAAAAGAAAAAAAAATAATAATTATCATTTGCTCTCTATTTAATAAGGAAGAAAATCAATATTACATTTCAAATCTGGGGTAGAATACTCTTTAGATACAAAACTTATCTGGAGCTCTGAATAGCTTCTGATGTAAGACTCATGGAATTTACAAGAGCTCTTTCGCATGCGTTAGTACTAGACTGGTTTAAGACTTAGTATTAACTATTAATCCTTAGCTGGAGAAGTTAGTTTTATTAGCTCACCTGAGTGAGCTATTGTTACCGCAATGTGTCCGCTCGTCCGTCCGTCGTCCGTCCGTCCGTCCGTCCTTGAACATTTTCAAACGTCTTCTCCTCGGTAACCATTGGGCCTATAGTCACCAAACTTCATGGTCATGGTCCTTAGGTAGGGGGATTACAAAATTGTTAATATGACGATTACATAATCCAAGATGGCCGCCGTCTAACAATAGCACAAATTCTTCAAACATCTTCTTCTCAAGAACCGCCAACCGGATTTCGACAAAACTTGGTAGGAATAATCGATGTACAATGCTCTTTCAAAGTTGTTAAAATGGTAACCCCGGGGTAAAAAATGGGCGTGGCCCGTGGGTCAAATTAGGGTCAAATTTGATTTTTGACCGAATATGGTCATGTCATATATCAAATCGTAGGTATCAACTAGGCGATCACTCTGGTGCATTTTTTTGTCGAAATCGGATGGTCATGTCATCCAAGATGGCCGCCGAAAGGTCAAAAGGTCGTTCTTTTATTAGAGGATTCAAAATTCTTCTTCACATGAACCGCTTGGCCCATGGTAGCCAAACTTAAAAGTTATGGTCCATGGGTGAAGCTTTTTCAGATTTGTTAAAATGGAGGTCATCGCTAATCCAAGATGGCCGCCGTCTAAAAATAGCACACATTCTTCAAAAATCTTCTTCTCAAGAACCGCCAACCGGATTTCGACAAGACTTGGTAGGAATGATCGATGTAGAATGCTCTTTCAAAGGTGTTAAAGTGGTGACCCCGGGGTCAAAAATGGGCGTGGCCCGTTGGGTCAAATTGGGGTCAAATTTTATTTTTGACCGAATATGCTCATGTCATATATCACATTGAAGGTATCGATGAGGCGATTGCTTTGGTGCAATATTTGTCGGAATCGGATGATTATGTCATCCAAATTGGCAGACGAAAGGTCAAAAGTTCATCCTTTTATGAGATATTTTAAACATCGTCGTCTCATGAACCGATTGGCCAATGGTCAGCAAATTCTACATGTATGTTCCTTAGGTGAAGCCTTTCCAAAGTTGTTGAAATTAAGTTGGCCTGAAATCCAACATGGCCGCCGTCTAAAAATAGCACAAATTCTTAAAAAATATTTTTCTCATGAACCGCCAGCAGGATTTCGACGAAACCTGGTAATAATGATCGATGTACAATGCTTTCAAAGTTGTTAAAATGATGACACCGGGTCAAAAATGGGCATGGCCCGTAGGGTCAAATTGGGGTCAATTTTGTGTGCGAATTAGGGCCATCATGGCCCTCTTGTTGTTCATATATTGTTTTACGAAGGTATATACTACATGGGAACGCACCAGTTAATGTAAAACTAAAATATGGATGTAGAGTTTTCATTTGACGTATATAATATATAAATATTCTGATTGTGCAAGTGGCGATGAGCCGCGCGTATACAAGAAAATACATGTACACAATAGAAGAAGATTGATTTAACATTGGATAGTGTAAACAAGTAACAGTAGGTTCCATAGCTATTTGCCGACATCGTGTTTTATACGACGTTTTACTTCTGCGTGTTTCATCAGTTACTGTACAACTATTATTATGCCCCCGCCTCCAAATGGTGAGGGGAGCATATATAATTACCGGCGTCCGTGTGTCCCGTCCGTACGCCCCAGCCCGGACGTCCGTACGTCTCGCTCAGGTATATTTATCATAGTTTGTTTTTTTCACGTAACCGTTTCATATTTCACACATGCATTCCTCCCATGGTCCTCTATCATGCTGTGACAAATCCACGATCCCAGGCCCCTGCCACATTCATGGTCAAGGTCGCATACTTAGTGCAATAAAAACTTTAACGCTTTGATACATTTCTTATAATTTGTGTTTCCTTTCACGTAACTGCTTCATATTTCACACATGCATTCCTCCCATGGTCCTCTATCATGCTGTGAAAAAACAATCCACCATCCAAGGCCTTGTGTGCTTTCAAATGTGCCCTCACTTTCTTTGGCTGCCAGCGGGATCATTCGTGTGCAGACAGGCCATATTTCTAGTACAGGCCATATTACAACGATTACAAATAAGCGCGATAGTGTGTCCGACCAAAGTTAGAAACCTTGTTAATATATATAGATGAAAGCCGAAACACGCCGAATGCCTGTATCTGTTGTAAACAAAATACACTAGTCATCCTGTAACTGTAACACATAATGCGAAACATCAACTATATACATTTATATATGTTCTGTTCTTAAGGGTAGTATCTCACTGGGCTGCGACAGCTCGCGACTAGTTGGAGACTCAAAATTGGGAGAAAATAAGCGAATTAGCAACAATTTTCACAAAGTGTCTTAATTATGTCGCAATTTGTTCGCACTGTCTGACTCACGGAAACTAAATTGAGAAGAGTTCGAGACGGGTTCGAGACACCCGCGACGACTCTGTGTTCAAAATTCCAGCGACAAGAGAGCGAGGCCCTGTGACTCACACGAGGAAATTGAGAACCCCTGCAAACATTTCGAGACATTTTGGAAACTCCCTCGCGAATGCCGTTCGCAATTTGTCGCCAACAGTCGCAGCCCAGTGAGATACTAGCTTAAGTATACTGTTTATTGTTTTGCATCAACGTATCGTCTACAAGTGGCATACAGGTATTACTAAATGTATATTCAAAATAGTTGGTTTTACATAAATATAGAAAAATACAAGTGCGAATAAATACGCGATAGGAAATAAGCTCATCGTATTCATGCAGCGAGATATATAAATACAGAGCCGGCAGGCGGTGTCCCTGATGTAACATATATGTGGCTGTGACTGGAGAAATGGGGCTTATGGGTTTTGCGGCCAGTGTAGCTCCTGATCAAATAACACTCATGTGGCCTGAAAACGAACTATATTGATTGGTAGAAGCATAACGGGCGTTTCATAAATAGAATGGCGAACAGTGCAGATCCTGATCAGACAAAATAGCCAGTCTACGTACGTGTAGATAAATACATGTATAACATAGTGTGAGCACGATTGCAAACTTACGGAGCGTAGAATTCTTTTTTTTTTATTAATTCGTTCCCACCAAATAACAATTCGTTCGCTCAATGTAACAATTCGTTCCCACGAATGAACAATTCGTTCCCTCAATTGAACAATTCGTTCCCACGAAATGACGATTCGTTCCAACAGGAACGAATTGTTAATTCGTGGGAACGAATTGTTAATTCGTGGGAACGAATTGTTATATCGTGGGAACAAATTGTTAATTCGAGGGAACGAGTTGTTAAATCGAGGGAACGAATTGTCATTTCGTGGCCGCAACGAATTGTTAATGCGAGGGAACGAATTGTTATACATTGTATCGACGAATTGTTAAATTGAGGGAACGAATTTTTATTTCGTGGGAAGGAATTAATAAAAAAAAAAATCCATGTCCCCTGCGGGGCTCCGTACTACGTATCCGCAACAACGGGGCAAACTACGGGGCAGTTATTGTTTTAAATAAACACATAAAGTAGAACACGGGATGTCGATGTGGAAACGACTATCCACGAGCGGACCAACCGTCCAATCAGAGACGAGCGATAGCACAGTCGCCAACCATCCGCCGGCAGTCGCCAACCATCCGGCCGCCAACCATGCCGCCAGCCATCCGCCGTCAGCCGCCAACCAGCCGACCGCCATCAACCCGGTATCCCCGGTAACACCCGGCCACTCGCCGAAGGTCAACACCACTTGGACACAAACGAGAACATTTCTGCCGTCGGCAACGCAAACCTAGGACACGTCGGCAACAACTTCGTCATGAAACGCGTCAGCACGGCCGGCCCTTCGTTCAACAGCAATCTGTTCGCTAAACGCTTTTCTAAGCGTCTATCGTCAAAGTTCATGAAGAAAGGGTTTGGAACTCTGGGAAGTTCGTCCACTGTGCATCATGAGGAGCCGACCTATCGCATGGAGCCTAAGAAAAAATGCAACTCGGCTGCCGTGGAGCGAATCACGAAATCCGTTCTGGAGGAGAATTTGGCAGGACTGACGTACAACCAGAAACTGTGTTCGTCTGTCGTCAAGGAACTGACGGATGAGATTCGGGACAAGGTGAGTATTGACTGGTGGTATATTCGGCGCTTTAATTGCTGGGATTTGTCTGTTTGACGTCACGTTCCTTAGTTTAACTTAACGGAATGTTAAATACTTGCCCAACACCACTGTTTACGGGGCGCCAAGCGGGACATGGCTCAATTTTGTCAACAAAATTCATTTTTGTGCCACAAAATTCAATTCTGTGTCACAAAATTCACTTTTGTGCCACAGAATTGAATTCTGTGTCACAAAATTCAATTCTGTGCCAATTCTGTGTCGCAAAATTCAATTCTGTGCCACAGAATTCAATTCCACAAAATTCAATTCTGTGTCACAAAATTCACTTTTGTGCCACAAAATTCAATTCTGTGTCACAAAATTCTGTGTCACAAAATTCAATTCTGTGTCACAAAATTCAATTCTGTCAATTTTGCACACGCATGTAAGAAGGACTACCATTGGTCAGAAACTGCACTGGAGAAATGGGTCACGGTCGCCGATCTACACATTCAATGTCGATGATTTATTTCTCATTCTGCCGATGATTCATTTCTCATTCTGCCATTTTGCTTCAACTATCTCCAAACAGTCAAACGTTGACAAACCCATTCGTATTTAAAACTCATTTGCGTTATAATTGTACACATAATTCATGTACATGTAGATCTCCCGCGAGTACTGACGTCATTTAGTGTGTATCGCAAGGTACATTTGCCCCAGTTAAATCAATAATACACGCGCTGTGGCCTGTGTTCTGACTGCTGTCTGTGTTTATAAACAGAATGTGTGTATTGGGCCATTTGAGGAAACCATTTGTAGTATTTGTGTAGATACCATGGATACATGTACTAAGATGGTGTATACTGTAAATAATGCATGTAGACACATAGTTGCGAACACGTAACTTCGCAACTAGTAGACACAGATCCAATACCATTTGTTTCACAAGGTTAGATCTACTGTTAGAATACGACGTCATCTAATGTCATTTTCGAGCATAAAAACGTTACATGATAAATAGAATACCAGGCTAGTGTTATTTTAATATCAAGTTTATCAGGCTCGGCTCGGAAACGGTAGGAATTCCTCGGCAAGCCTCGGAATTCCTACGCGTTTCCTTGCCTTGCCTGATAAACTTGATATCAAAATACACTAGCCTGGTATTCTCTATATATGGGCATGCTCTCAGGTCTAGCTATGTCCCGGCTACTTTATGTTTGACCCTGTTTACATAATTGAGGGAAAATTCTGAATATTTTTTCTTATTTCTCCTTCAAAGTATATATGCTTATATGGTGTGACCACTCATTTGTAATCATATATAACCAAAATAACTGTCCATAAAGAAGTATAATATTGATATATTGGGTTATATTTTCGCATTGAAATATTTAAACCTGCAAGTGTACTCCACCATCTAGTAAAATGGACTAAGACCGATCTCAACCAATCAACGTAGAGATGACATAGACTATCCTACGCAAACTAATTATTGTGGACAAAAATGAATTCTGTCCTACAAAACTGAATTTTTCTTCACAAAACTCAATTCTGTCTTACAAAATTGAATCCTTTATAACAAAAATGAATTTTGTATACGAAACGTATGCATAATTGAATTTTGTGACACAGAATTGAATTTTGTGACACAGAATTGACAGAATTGAATTTTGTGACACAGAATTGAATTTTGTGATTTTTAGTGCTACAAAACTCAATTTTGTACACATAATTAACCTGTCCTGCATGGCGCCCCGTACTGTTGGCATAAGGTTGCTGTGCCCACAGGTGGAAAACTCGGACCTAGGACCCAATAAATGGCTCATTTGAAAAACGTTACCCCACCTACCCATTTCCGTACACTATTAGGTTATATTTGGCTGTGCCCTTCTTGTGGCCCCATATACAGTATATGGAAATCTAATAAAAAAGACCTACTCGTAAAAAAACTACTTGCACCAATACATCATGTATATGCAGCCTATGCTCAATAAATGTAAATCCAACGATTGTTTACAATACAACATTGTTAATGTAAAATTTACAGACAGATAATTTTGCACTTACGAACATTTTAGTCGTACAAAGTTTATGTAAACCCCCCCCCCCCCCCCCCCCCCCCCCCCCCCCCCCCCCCCCCCCCCACCCCCCCCCCCCCCCCCCCTGTATAGAGATGTAAATTTCCATGTCCTACAGCAAACTTGATAAGTATAGTACTTGCATATTACAGATATATGTGCATTTTTATTGGTACGGTATTTGCATATTAGGCTAGTGTGCATATTAGGTAGCGGTATCCAGGCGCGGATCCAGGTAGGGGGGGGGGGGGGGGGGGGGGGGGGGGGGGGGGGGGGGGGGGGGGGGGGGGGGGGGGGGGGGGGGGGGGGGGGGGGGGGGGGGGGGGGGGCGGGTTGGGGGGGGGGGGGCGTAACTATTTTGCAATACTTGACTATATTATCGATCGCGCTAGGGGGTCCGGGAGCATTCCCCCCGGAAATCTTTTGAAATCTACATCGCATTTTTTTATTAGATTCAATTGAGGGTACATCTACCTTAACTGACTGTTAAATACTTGCTCAAAACCTCTGTTGGCTTAAAGGACTGTTAAATGTTTGTTCAAAACCTATGTTAGCTTAAATAACTGTTAAATACCTGATCAAAACCTCTGTTAACTTAACGGACTGTTAAATGCATGGTCAAACCTATGTTAGCTTGACTGTTAAATACATGCTCAAAACCCTATGTTAGATTAACGCACTGTTAAATGCATGGTCAAAACCTCTGTTGGCTTAACGGACGGTTAAAGTCCAATTTGGCCCTGATGTATATTAGCATAGCTAAACCGACGTTATGATGTTTCACGAAGCTGGTAGCGCCATAGCTACAATAATTCGCCTCCGATATGTTATCATTATGTAGAATTAGTAAATTGCCAAAAATAATAGAACGGGAATCATTTTCCCATGGAAGCCATCTTTTCTCTACATGTTGTTCAACATTCAACACAACGAAATGAAGCTTTCAATTTTACAAGATATACATGTAAATGTCAGATAAACACCTTGATACAGTAAAATAACCAATTTCTGCATGTGTATGTTCTTAATAAATAATGTATTGATACAGCTTTGCCAGTTTTATATCGCTACATATCAAACAAGTTGGATAACCGATTGCAAAAATCACTCTTCCATGCGTTACATGAAAGAGATGGGGTTAAATTGCTACCCTCGCGAGATGTATGGAGTGGCGTAGCAATTTTGTTTCTAGTAGCGCCCCGAAACTTCGAGATGTCATGACATCGAGCCGAACACAGAAAATGTTCACCTATCAACACTACAATAACTGATAGTTTCCGTAACGGGCGTGAATAATATAATAATCACAGTTGGGAGTGTTTATTCGTGGTGCAGTTCGCCTGCCATGTCGTTTGCGAAATACGGGACCGCTGTACCCAATTGTGCTTTCTGTACGTTTTTCTCAGCAAAATTCCACTGGTGTTGCACTCCACGCCGGCGTAAAATGTTTCACTTAGAAAAATACACAGATTCCGGACGAGATACCACTCAGTGCGACCTAGAGCTATCGCATAAACGCAATTTTCGTCTCTTAACGGGCGCAAATTCATTGCGCCGGTTACTAGACGAAAATGCGTTTGTTCAGTATCTTCTGCATATAGCTGAATGGGAATTCGTCAGGTAACGGACATGACTATTATATTATCCCGTCAACACAGTGCGTATTTGCCGTAAAACACGGTGCCGTGAAACATTTTGATATCCTGCCAATACGACATAATCACTGTGTATGAGCATATATATGCGGTTGTCATACTAGTCGATTCTCCTATTTTGAGGATGCGTCTGGGGTTATTTTTTGCATTTTAAAGATATGTGTAGTGTTACCCGGATAAATAGAATAGTAGGTTAGTACCGTGAATGGGAAAAATATCTGGCGCGGCACGGAAACGGGATGGGCTCGGAGCCTCGCCCATTCCGTTTCCTAAGCCTTGCCAGATATTTTTGCCATTTCACGGCACTAACATCTATTATCTATATGTTGGAGTATTTACAAGTGTGCAATAGTGCAGCCCGTCAGCTACATGTATGCAGTTCGCGAAATAAGGGACCCCTGTACACAAACGGACGTTCCACATTTGATTTTCAGCACTATGGAAGGTAATATCCGCCATAATTATATTCGTCTTGATGCTTTCTTGCTGATGACAATACAACTTCCATGTGTGTTATTGCATTCGTATCTTGTATTGATGACACTTCTATTAGTCGGTCTCAGATTCAGGCACATATGGGAAATGGTGTTCACTTTATGTTTGATGTCGGATCTAAATCGATTTTTTCTTGCGCACACGATGACACCGGCCGATTATTTTAAAAGGTGCCCAAAGTTGTCTCCGGGCCATTTAAAGACCACACCTGTGGGGATTTGTACAATTGTTAAATAGTAACCGATTTTAATGCTGTTGGTGTCGATTTGTAGGTCTTCAGGTGTGCTGAGGCCGATAAAACAAAAATCAAAATCAAATATGGCCACCATAAGGTCTAACATTCAACATGGCCTAAAAAAAGGTGTAAAATTGCGCACTTTGTTTATGTTTGAAATGGGTCATTCCAATTAATTATATATGTGTATCGTTGTTATTTCTGACATACATGTTCGCTGATAATAAAAATAACATTCAAAATGGCCGTCATAATAGACATACAAATCAAAATGGCCGCCGAAATATTATAATTATGTTCAGATTTGTGAAAATTGTTAATTATATAGATATTTGAAATGGCGTTCTACAGCAAGGCGATACCTGTGCATTTAAAATAGCTTCAATGTGGTATAATTATATGATTCAACCATTATATTAATACTGTCTCACCAAGAATACATGTAAACACCACCGGCACATGCTCACGCACCGTCCTTCTCACTCCACCTATATTCCATGGCATTCTACCGGACTAGATATTATACGTACTGGTCGCTTAAATGGCGGCAAAATGGTGCATATAAATACTGCATATGCTTATTTGAACAAAATGAATCTATCACTGTTTTGACCAGTGTAGATCATGATCATACTCTATTTATGACCTGACATAGGCATATTATATCACCATCAGTAATGTCACGTCGCCATCAGAATAGTGAACACTGTGGTCCCTGAGCATGAATCTGATGACACACAATCAATTATTCAATGTGAAAATGTCGATCCAGATGGCATGGGTGACACACGTGGAGCTACATGTGTGATGATGGATGAAGGACAAATAAGTATATTATCGACGAAAAATTGTCACAGAGCCAACTTTCCAATGTGAAGATGGCGATGCAGGTGACATGGGTAACATACACGAAGCTGAAAGTGTGATTCTGGATGAAGAACCAAACACACAATTGGGGATACATGCCAATGATGCTTATACGCAGGTTGATGACTCTGGAATCAGCCATAGATAACCTTCGCCGTGAACAAACACCGGGTAACCTTGAAAAGGTGGTAAGTCACCCAGACATGACGCTGCCACCTACACTGATGGGAGGAATCGCTACGTGGATGGACTCGTTCATGAGATGGTGAATATCCTCTTGAACATTATCCATTTCCATCGCACAGGCAATTGGGAGGGATTTCTAGAGTCTATACATCACTTCTTGCGGTGGTACTTTGGGTTGAATCGCCAGAATTATGCCCGAAACAAGAGCTACTTCTATATTGATATGAGAAATCTGAAGACTCGAAATCCCAGTGCATACCAATATCTCGTTGATGGGGGTTTCAGTGGCTCGTTGAGTGGTGAGAAACACACGAAGACAGAGAATGCTGGCGCAAATGCGCGATGTGTCCGGATCAATCACTACCTAGCAGCCCTCAAGCAGCATCTCGATGACAAAGTGAAGAAGGACGCACATTCTAAGCATGTGGAACTCGGTAGTAAACGGATGAAAAAGGATGGAACTGCTGTTGAACGAATTGCAGTGGGGTTACACACTTGGGTTACCGACCTTTGGTCACCAAGCCAGCCACTCATAAACATATCCACTGGAATAGTAACTTCAGAATAAAGGGCAAACAATGTAGCGACCACAAAAGAACTTGGGGGATAAAGCAAGCAAATAATGTATACAGCGAATAACAGCGGTTGACGAACACCTGCAAACAGACCCACAGCAGGCGACACCACACAACAGATCTGAATCTATAGAAACAGGTGACACACCCTGCATAACTCGACCGACCACAGGGTACCATGATCCAATCAAACGTCAACCAGTTTTTACCTGTGTTAAACTCGCTGAAAATGTCAATAGTAGAAGACGAAGGGAGATCATTTGCAACAATCCTAGCTGACTATGACGCTCGAAAGTTGAATCTGCGCCCTATCATGGATTGGCCGATTACAAGCAAACCATGGGCTATTTGCAGTGAATTAGGTCTGAGTAGAATATCAGCGAAATAATTGTTCAGAAACAATCTACAGAACCTTTCCCCAAAACCACCAACTGCCACTGTGCCGACAAAAATTGAATGTAGTATAGTGGATGCAATGAGAGTCGTGCGTCTAATTTCAATAACTGGGCTTGTACCTAACACATTCAGATCATGGGCAAACAGGGTTGTGGTGTATCTCAGAACTTTGCCAGGCTCAACCATTCACCTTGTATTTGATGATTATCGTCCAGCCGATGGAAACGTGTACATGTCCAAAGGTGATACTGATGTGTATATACTGCTATAGTATGTTTCTGGCAAATGTGATAGCAATTTATATTTCAGACAGGGGACTGCGTCATGAAAATGTGGTATAACATATCACAATGTCAAAGTTTTAGCAGAACATCTGGGAGATGATATATGTAAACGTCTTCCGGCATTCCATGTGCTGACTGGGTGTGACTTTACACAGCTTTTTTACACAGCCTTTCTATGGTCGGTCCAACTACCGATGCTTCAGGAAAATGCAACATAATTCATACATTGTCACTGTTGTCAAGCTTGGAGACTACTGAGGCCGATGTCAACGAGGTCACAGACGTTCTCCTCCATGTTATCTACAACCGACCGAAAAAAGAGAAGACACCCGGAGATAGTCGATATGCTATGCTCTTTTCCGGGAAGGGAAGTAAGCGTACATTCACGCCACTAAAGGGACTACCACCAGATGGACTATCTCTGAAATATGCAATCCAGCGTGCCAACCTCGTTGCAAACGGGATGGTAAATTGTTTGAACAGTACATACCACCAGCTGGATGTACTGGCATATGGCTGGGAACTTGAGAATGGCATCCCTGTGTCAATTTGGTACGAAGGGAACGCATTACCTCACAATGACGAACTGGATCGCATGCCGTCTGTGGAGCATCCACAGCTACCACTGACTGAAACATCAGCGGCTGTCACCCCAGAAGACATCCAGACATTCTAGACGGTTTTCAGTTTGATGTTGATGCTACAGACTGATGAGGATTGTGTAGCACCAGAAAGCGAGGACAGCTCTGATGATGAAAGATGAATAGGTTTACATTGATAGACATTTCGCTGTTACACTCTCAACGCATCCCATTGTACGAGACATAGCCTACATGTGTAGTCGAATATAATATAATACACCCAAGGCACAGGAGCAGGCAGTAATTCACACATTAATGTTAGAGTCCCTGTGTACTCGTCTCGTTAACACCAAGTATATTACACACATTGGGCGCAAGAGCAGGCAGTAATTCACACATTAGTGTTAGAGCCCCTGTGTACCCGTTTAGCGACCACTAATATATTACACCCGTTGGGCGCAGGAACAAGCAGTAATTCACACATTAGTGTTAGAGTCCCTGTGTACCCGTCTCGTGACCACTAGTATATTACACACAATAGGCACAGGAGCAGGCAGTAATTCACACATTAGTGTTAGAGTCCCTGTTTAACCATCTTGTGACTATATTTCACCCAATAGGCGCAGATAGTAATTTCCAAAAAATGTATATAATAAACAAGTTTCACCCATCCGTGCAGAATCATATTATTTTGGGCGGCCATTATTTTGATTTTTATTTTTATAAAGTAATTAATGGTAGCCATTTTTAAGTTTGGTATTTATTAATTATTGGAGCTCCATATGTCAAGCACAAGGATGAATTTAATCATCTCAAATGAATTTAAATGACCCATTTCAGCTATTAAATTAATAACGCAAAATTGCATTAATTTGGCGGCCATTTTGAATTTTAAACCTTATGATGGCCATATTTGATTTTGATTTTTGTTTTATCGGCCTCGGCACACCTGAAAACCTACAAATCGACACCAAAAGCATTACAATCGGTTAGCATTTAACAATTGTACAAATCCCCACTAGTTCAAAACCACGCCCATTGGGTGTGGTCTTTAAATGGCCCGGGGACAACTTTGGGTACCATTTAAAATGAAAGGACTGACATGGGAGAGGCTACACTTGGCAGTCTGATGAAGAATGCTGCAGACGGTTCCAATGAGTGGTAACGACATATAACTTAATTAAGAAATAAACAATTTATTTTCAAGAAATATTGTATCTCTAAACTGAAATGGGTTCATTTTTTACTGTTCCCATAGCTACGTTATGTTTTCACTGTACATTGTATAAGCAGCATGTCATCTTGCCATGTAGTGTGGTTGGTCGTAAGTACGTGAAGGGTACTTTCAACGGGGTTCATCCTTACTGGAATGCCGACCTACACGGTTTGGCCCTCATGTATATTTTCGGCCTTCTGATACTTGAGAGCTAAATCCTGTTATACCCCATTAACAATTTAAGATCAGTGCTGATCATATTATATTACTTTTGGGGTTGGCGCTAATTAAGTGACTCCGGTGTGAAATGGACCTGGCACCAGGTCAGGATATTCTAATTTCAGGGCTGAATATATATACATTCTGTAAATACTCAGTTCTAATCTTGGGAATTTCCCTCATTATTGGCAGGTTAAATACAGGATGACTTACAGGATTGTCCAACACGTTGGCCCGGCCTTATATAATCAATTAATCTTGCCTTAATCTTGCCTTAAGGACCTTACAACATTTGTCACCATGGTATACTCAGATTAGATTGCACACTTCAGCTGGGTCAGTTTGTTTATTGGTGTTTAACTGTCTATCAACAGCTATGGTCATGTAAGGCCGGGCAAACAGGTTCAATCCCGTTTTAGCCAGCTGGGTCAGAAGTCAGTTGAATAATATTTTTTTATTTATCAAAATAATATTTTCGACCAACTTTGTACACATGATGATCAGTGTATACAATGTCACAAATGCTGTATGATCCCTTTCACCATCTGACAGCCATATGTGATGCAGCTAACCATGAGCATATACATGTATCTATATATACAGAGCTCCAGATAAGGTGCGTATTTGCATATTTTACACACTTATGTTGGCAGAATATATAATCCAGATTAAGAGTTTCTCAGTCAAGAACCATTATACTCATTTCCTGTATATAACTCAATTCCAAGTTATAAGTACACGCTTGTACGTCATGCATCATGGCAAAACAGTAGTCGCAACAAACTGTGCGAACACTGTACTCATGCGCTGCCGCACATGCCGAAACATGTCTATTGTCCGTTGTATACCTCTACACAGCACATACGACCCCGGATCCACATAGCGGGTGTATCAATTACCAGATTACATGGCCACACATTACACACCATGCTTAGCAGCGACTTCCAAACTAGGGCCGCCATATTCAGCGCTCGCGGCCGGGCCGCGATATAAACCTGTCCCGAAATGACCTTGTCAATTTGCATAAACTGAAGCCATCACAGGCGCTCGGATTGTTCAACAAAAATAATAGTCGCATTTCATCACACTATCGGATTATTTAATGATTAGGATGCATGTTTTGTTGAATGGGTATATAATAAATAGGTTATTGGATTTGTACGGAAATATATTTCGGCGTACTCGTTCGTTCGGCGGAACCTATAATTATTCAAACTCTAAGACAACGTTTCCTTTGTGAAGTGTATCATACTGCATATGCTGTGTAACGTCATTATAGATTAGTTGATGTTTTAAGTAAAATGGACACTGATTAATAATATCGATGGCTCAATATGATTATTTAAAGCATGCAGTATGTAACTGTCAAAAAACAATGTTTCTGTTTTAAATCATCATCATTTCGCTGTCCAATGTTGGATTTTATCGAGCCATTGACCTATGACTATGTAAACGATTCTGTAATTTGTCTGCATAAAATGGCGGAAACTACTTTTCATGAGACACGAGGTTGTATCATTGCGCGTGAAAAAAATATACTCAAATTAATATATGTCAGTTTATATTATATTAAATCAGATAAACATTTTGTAATATAAATGTCGTACACAAAAATTAACAACACATGTATTACACTACACAATATAATGTTAGCTCACTATCAGAACTATTTTTCATGGCGTATAACTACGTATAAATTACATGTGGAGCGGTCGATCATTGCGCTAAAAATATAACCTTCCTAACAAAATATTTATTATGAAACACGACAGTTAATAATTTATAAAATCACAAACTGTTTTTAAAAATATAACTGTAGCTGGCCAAAAATGTGAGTGACACGTTCATAATGCACCGCTCGCTTTGGAACTCTCTCACATGGCGTAGCTAGAATCATGAAGCATGAAGTACGTTCGTTGGTCGACAATTACTCATTTGCATAAAACATGAGCCGTCTCATCAGGATCTGCACTTTTCGCAAGTAATTTTCATATTTTGAGAATAAAAACACCCCCTTTTCATAAATGGACTAGTCTCAACATTATTTTGTGACCATTGGATCGGTTACACAATTAACATATCAAATTCCATTCCAGTTAATTAGGGATGAAAGGGTTAATACAGTTTCTTCTTATTTTGGCTGTAGAAGACAATCATAGCACAGATAGCACAGTTGAGGATCGCACTGGAGGAGAAGTTCAGCACCATATAGACATCACCCGTCTGTACGGCAGATGTTATCACACGTACTGAAATATACAACGCAGTGGCTGTAGTTTTGTTGCATTGCATAGCAAAAATGGGATAGAAGGATGCAAAAGTAACAAGGGCATCATCGTTATCACTAAGCTAATCCCCTCGTTAGCAGCCTTGATAACAATAATAAACTAGAAAATGTGTTCATAGAACACGGATGACCCACATATCGCTTTGATAATAAATAAGGCCAAATTCCAAGTCAAAATTTATTTTTACCTGAGCGTTAAAGTTTTTGAAGCACCAAGTATGTGACCTTGACCCTGGGCTTGGCGGGGGCAGGACGAACGTGGATTTGACACAGGGCAGTAGAGGACCATTAGAGCAATGCGTATATGAAGTATGAAGCTGATCCGTGAAAGGAAACAGAAATTATAAGATATTTACCTGAGCGTTAAAGTTTTCGAAGCACTAAGTATGTGACCTTGACCCTGGGCTTGGCGGGGGCAGGACGAATGTGGATTTGGCACAGGGCGGTAGAGAACCATTAGAGCAATGTGTATATGAAATATGAAGCAGATCGGTCGAAGGATGAAGACATTATTAGACATTTACCTGAGTATTAAAGTTTTATGACGGACGGACGGGACGGACGACGGGATGGACGGACGGACGGACAAGGGTAACACTAAATGCCCCCTCCACTATCGTGGTGGGGCATAAAAACTTTAATGCATTTGCCTTACAAACAAGGTGAGCATAATTCCTCAGTGATGTTGACCTTGGGCGGTCGAATGTGGATCGTGTGCAAAACAAAGCATCATCCATAGACACACATTGTGGCCAAATATTATCAAAATTGGTAAAGCCGTTCATATTTTATTGAAAAATGAAATATGCTTAAAACTTCATGTGCATGTTTATCATCATCCATATTTTCATTCCCCAACCCACCCAGGGTTTTGATTGTCTCTGATTTAACCTTGTATCTCTGGTTAAATTAAGCAACGTGACGTCACTCCCACAAACTCCGCCAATTCTACCCGATTGCCCTGTAAGTAGGTCTATGGGAAGTTTCTTGTGTTTTTCCAAGATCACTAACCCAGTTCTAAGACTACCATATACGCAGGGGTGTTGGAACATGTCAGGCAGGTCAGGCGACTGCCGGACCATTAACTTTGATAACAATATGACATTTATTGACATATTTAGAATTCATATAAATATTATACAACACAAAATCATTAATGTAATTATTATTATTGATAATAAGTGTATGGTGTTACCACTCAGTTGAACCGTCTCAACGAGACGGTTCAACTGAGTGGTAACAACATACACTTTGAGTGTGTGAGTTGGGGCGGGGGACCTTCCTTCGCCGGACCAATCTCACGATGCTTCCGACGACGCAGCTACGTACCTACACAGCCATAGGCAGCGATTGCCCAGGTAGCCAGACTGAGCCTCCCGGGATCTTTCCTTTTGTACAGTTCCAATATCTGAGCAGACTTGCTGGATATGCCCAATGGTGTACATAGACTCTGCAAACATGAGGGCTCCAGATAAGCATATTTTGGGAGTAAATCAGTAGTAGTATAGAGGGAGTCAAAATGATACCACCTAACGGTGGCATCATTTCTCCACCCTCTATACTACTCCACCACCCCCCGAAAAATCAAAAATTGGTTAACGAGGAAATTGTCTCCCACCAACCACGAAATATTCAAAATTGGTGTCATAAATACATCATGTTTTTTTCACGTCCAATTGAACAGATAAAACAATAGTCTTAAAAAGGATTTATTTTTGACACCAATTTATGAATTTATTCTAATAAGTTTCTGATTTAAATGCGTCCTCGCGCAATAGTCTATATTCCAACACCATATTTTCCTCCTCCGATATAGCTAATTGATTCCGTAGATCAGCAATTAATTCTACCAGCTCTAGTCTACCACGTTCACCTGTAGCCACAGGGCAGCGTAGTTGCTTATGTCTACAAAGAGTTTGGGCACTAACGAATTTACAAGGGCATCTGGGGCATTGAAATTGAGGGGGGACACAAGGAAACTTTCTACGTCTCGCTAGATGCCTTCGTAGATAGTCTTTACGCGTAAACGTCTTACAACAAGTCTCACACTCCATTATATATGTATATGTTTATGTTTATATTCAATTGGTCGTAAAAAAAAAACATAATGTTTTCAAGACCAATTGAACAGATAAATTTCATAGGTTATACAAAAGTATATTACAGAAAATATGATAACGTCAGAAACTAGAGCAGAAATAGAAAGTTTGAGAAGAAAAGCCGAATCTCTAGGGATTACTTATAGTAAACGGTTGAGAGTTAGGGGGTTGACAAAGTTGATAATGCCACAAAGAATGATTTATCGTTTCACAGATGAAAAGGCGTTTACGATGATAACGTCAGAAACTAGAGCAGAAATAGAAAGTTTGAGAAGAGAAGCGA
Source organism: Conchocele bisecta (assembly GCA_029237695.1). Taxonomy (NCBI): domain Eukaryota; kingdom Metazoa; phylum Mollusca; class Bivalvia; order Lucinida; family Thyasiridae; genus Conchocele; species Conchocele bisecta. The sequence goes on along the minus strand of CM055268.1, from coordinate 120,965,145 downwards.
ATCTCTAGGGATTACTTATAGTAAACGGTTGAGAGTTAGGGGGTTGACAAAGCTGATAAATGCCACAAAGAATGAGGCGTTTATGAAGCGGTTTACCCGCGCCTATAAAAGAGGGGCATTTAATGATATATCCAAAGCGGAGGAAGTTGGTAACAGAATTCAAAAAGAAAGTATTGCGGGGTTAAGGGCTAGTGTAATCAAACTTCAAGCACAAATAATTTGTCCCAAAATTAGACGCCAAAATAATAATAAGAAAAAATCTATCGTTAGCGCGATAGTGGAAAAAGGTGAAGAAATATTGGGGGCTCACGATGAAACATTGGAAAAGGTAGAAAATGGAAGACGGGTAGTTACATTATCCTTTCGTAAAAACATTAACATTAACGAGTCTGAACGCATGTCCGATAAATCGCTCCGTATCTAACAACCAATTTTTATTTGAGATATTCTATCTTTACAAGCTAGAACATATGGAGGAAATTAAAAATGGAAAACCTAAAAACTATAATATTTCACAAAAATCTCGGTGGTAGCGAACCACTATCATCAATGAAAAACCGTTAAAAAATGGCTGTCAGATAAGGAGCAAACACGAATAATGTCCGATAAAATAGACAGACCGAATACAAAGTGGAAGTTTGTAAGATGGGTAGAGGTTTTCGTAAAGCTAATACAGGGTAGTAGGGGAATAGATTTGGGACTACAATCCAAAGAAGCGGCAGGAGGAGAACTTCCAGAATGGCTGAAGAATAAAAAAGGTATGTATTCTTTAGATAAGTATAATGACGACCTTTGTCTGTTCAGGTGTCTAGCTATGCATATGACAGATAAAAGACCCGACAGATGTACAGAAAAGGCGAAAGAACTTAGTAAGCAATATTTTGGTAGTAATGTGGTTTCACCAATTCCTTTTTCAGATCTGAAAAAGGTTGAAGAGTTTTTTAAAATCGGTATAGAAGTATATCAACCCACCGAATGTAATGTATGGTGGTTGAAAAAGGTACCAGCACACTATAAGGCAATAGGTAATAAACCAATGACAATAGGACTGTTTAATAATCACGCATTTCTGATAAAAAACCTTAAAAACCTATCTAAAATTTACGCCTGCGATAATTGCAAACAGAAATTCACGAAAGCGAGTAATATGAAGAGACACGGACCAAAATGTATGAAAGGTGAGACAAAAATAGTATGTGATGGTAATTATTTAGAGCGCCCACGTTCGTCGTTTCGAGAAAGCGTTTTTACCCAAAAGGGTTCTAAAAGTTATGGGGCGATCGATTGGATGTATTCTGTGGAAAAGCGGGAGGGAATTCACATTCACCACGAACAGTGCGGACACGGAGGTGAAAGATGGATTTTAGGAGCTCCGGTAGATGGATACTGTCCAGAAACCAATACCGTATATCAATATCACGGCTGTTACTGGCACGGGTGTGAGATTCATGCAAAGCATAAAAAAGAAGAACGCGCATCCACAATGAGAAGAGATAAAGTTATTAGAAAAAGCAAAGAATTCAACCTACTAGTAGTTATGTGGGAATGCGAATTACCAAAGAACGGGTAAAGATATAAAGATCGGTTGTGACACTACTCTCTTTATCCATATCAGATAGTATACGATTTTGAGGCGTATCTCCAGCCAGAAGTTGAAACTACCGGTAATAGTTTAGAGTACGAAGCTGAGCACGTTCCGGCAAGCGTTAGTATAGGAGATAATTTCTCAGGAACAGTAACTCATATTTGTGATAAAGATCCCGCAAAACTTATAGAAAAATTCGTAGAAGATTTGAAAGTCAGGGAAAAGCATATAAGAGAAGAAGTGTGGTCAAGATATAAGTTTAATACGGAATATTTAACGTAAAAACCAAATCGCCAAGATCGAACAGTGGATAGAGCAAGTACCGGTTATAGGTTTTAACAGCAGTAAGTACGATATAAACTTAATAAAGAAATACCTAGTAGGCGAACTGACATCAACAACAAAGAAAGTAATGGTCGGAAAACGTGCAAACTCAACAATATTTCTATTTACTCAGAATTTAGATTTCTTGATGTAATACTTTATCTAGGACCTGGTGTAAGTTATGATAGTTGGATAAAAGCCTACGACTGCAAAGGACAGAAATCTTTCTTTCCTTATGAGTGGTTCGATTCTCCAGACAAACTGGATTACCCAGGACTACCCGATATAGAGAATTGGTATTCCAAACTATCTGGGAAAATGTTAATAGATGAAACAGAATTAAGTAAATGTCGTAGAATTTTCGAAGAAAATAATATGAAAACTTTCAGAGATTGGTTGAAATATTATAACGATTTAGATGTAGCACCGTTCCTAGAAGCGGTGGAAAAAATGTGTGAATTTTATAAACACAGAGGTGTGGATATTTTCAAAGATGCGGTAACACTACCTGGAGTAGCTATACAATATTTATTGAGAGGAACCATTAAAGAACAAAAATCTTCAAAGACGATTATACCGGAGGATGCTCTATATGCACCAAAAGAAGAAACATACGAAATGATGAAGGACGCTCTAGTTGGTGGTCCATCAATAGTATTTACACGCTATGCAGAAGCCGGTGTTTCCAATATTAGATCAAATGAAAGTAACAAACCTTGCAAGGCTGTTTTGGGGTACGATGCAAACGCGTTATATTTATCTACGTTAAATAAAGAGATGCCGTGTGGGAGAGAAACTATACACCATATAGATACCCCACATAACCCTAAATTTATTAAAAAGTTTTGTAAAAGAGTTTTATCTGGAGACTGGTTTGGGTTTGCGGAGGTGGATATAGAAGTTCCACACAACTTAAAACATAAGTTTTCTGAAATGTCCCCAATATTATAAACAGAGAAGTAGAGGTTGATGAAGTTCCCACACACATGTTAAAATATTTGGAAGATACTGGAAGAACTAGAGGAAATGGAAGAAAATGGTGGTGGGATCTATGACCGCCACTAAAGTATTGCTGTACGCGCCACTGTTGAAATGGTATTTAAAACACGGCCTAGGAAATAACGGGAGTTCATCGTGTTATAGATTATATTAGTGGTAAACCCCCTTCGAATGGTTCGCAAAAGAAGTTACAGCCGCAAGACGAGGCGATGTAGAACCAAATAAGAACCAGTAGCGGTATAATGAAATTATTAGGCAATTCGTGTTGTGGAAAAATGATAGAGGCAACGGAGAGACATTTAAATACGACATATACACAAGACGAAAACTGTGTTGACAAAGCGTTAAGATCTGCATTCTTTGATGATTTGGAAGAGATAGGAGATGCGTACGAAATATCTTCCCGAAAAACCCGGTGTGCGCTCTAGACCATTCCATTGTGGAATAGCGGTTTATCAACTAGCTAAATTGAGAATGAATTGGAATTTTACTACGAATTTCTAGATAAATACATAAAAAGAGAAGACTTTGAATTAATACAGATGGATACAGATAGTATGTATATAGGAGTTAGTGGAAAAACGATAGAGGAATTGATTAGACCTAACTTACTAGACGAGTTTGAAAAAGAAAAAAATAAATGGTTGGCTTGGGATAAAATGGAGCGAAAGAGAGCCCGGACTTTTCAAAATGGAATTTAGCGGGGATAGGGCGATAGCGTTATCTAGTAAGTGTTATTTTGTAGAAAAAATTAATTAATTTCACTAAAGATAATTTGGAACAAATTAAAATTAATAAAAACTCTGCGAAAGGAATGTCCAAGAGAACTAACAATTTAAATTGGGATAGATATAAACGAGTACTAAGTGAAACTACAGAAGATGGAAAACACATTATAGATGTAGCACAAAATAGAGGATTTAAAATGAAAGACGGCGTTATGAAAACGTACTGTCAACAAAAATTAGGACTCTCGGCATACTACGATAAAAGACGCGTGTTACCAGACGGAATACATACCGAACAAAATCTCTAAAGAATCTTACGATCCGGGGTAGCTGGGTGTCAGAAGGCACCATAAGAAGTTCTTCGCGAACAAAACCGCGAGATGGACCATCAGTCAAATAATAGAGCACGGGCTCATCAGGTTTGGTAATAGAGCGATCCAGATGATATACATTCATTGACCACACTGGATCAGTCGCGCGGCGGCTGCCACCTTCGAGCTCTCCCGGTTGATAGAGGTACCGGACGTCAATATCTGATGGAAGTCGTGCTCCTCTAAACCAACGGGTCGCGCGCGCGAGACGGCAGAGGGCTTGCTCGTCACCCTTTTAAACTTGATAGCATCTTACAGGCTTCTTACCTATCAATCTGGTCACCTCTCCGTTCAGTGTGGAGACCACGGCGGGCAGTCTGGCCACCCACTCGGTCGATCGCGAATGAGGGTCTACAAGTTCTTTAGCGTATTGGTGTCCGAACAGTCTCTCAGCCAGGGTTCGATTGAAGCGTTCCACGATTCCCTGGTCCCGGTGGATGTTGACGCCGCGTCTGATAGAAACTTTATGCTTAGACAATATGATGAGAGACGCCCATGAACTCGCGGCGGGATCGACCTGGAGAAGATTCGGCCATTTGAGAGGATCCTCTTATATATTCGGGAAAGAGCCTCGGCCACTTCCTTAGACTCTTTAGTGGCCAACGGCTCAGCCCCCTTGTAACGACTCGCTACGTCAACGATTGTCAGTGCGTACTTGTACGTTTTGCGCCGACGCGATCGTGAGGGAGAAACAGGAGATCCGCTTGGTGAACTTGGTTCGGCACCGGAACGTCGAATTTTGGGCGCGGAATATTGTGAGGCGCGGGTAAATAGATCTGCCAGATGGCCTGCTTCTTGAGCCATTCCTTGACAGCGTTTTCTGAAACTCCTTGGTAGCCGCCGCGAGGTTCTTGATGGCCGCGAGTCCCTTCCAGTAGCCGCGTGGACTATAGTATGTATTCGACAGCTTGCGCGTTAGTTTGGTATCAAGTTTGCGCGTGTTCATCGTATGCGAAGTATTCTAATATATCGGACAATCTCCAACATGCCCTCGCCAGTTCGTCCGGTAATAATAAACCTTTGTTGGAAGTACAATTGCGATTGTCGCTGCAGCCCCAATCGCGTTTGGGTTGGAACAGGAGAGGGGAATCTAATTCATCCAATCTCGATTGGGAGGAATCTAACATCCGCTTTGCGAAAAGGGTGGCCGCTTTTTCGTCCTCGAGACAATCTCGGGCCAGACGAATCATACTCTTTGCACCAGGTAAACGATGTTTTTGGGCAGTGTAGCCTACATCAATCATAGCGTTATAAAGTTCGTCAACTAACATCGTTCTATATATATATATATTTATAAAAAAAAATGTTTTAATTAATTAATTTAAAATCTCGATTGAATATAATAGCCGGCGAGACCCACCACACCCATTCCACGATGATGAACGCGATCTCGCGGTCCTTTTGGGGCTCTGACGGTACATAGAAATCTGAAAGTTGGGGCTCGGGATCCATTGGATCGAGACTTTTGTGCGGATATGCCAGCGCGTACTCGCGGTTGGCTTCTTCAACGTTCTGAAAAGTTTGCGCGGCGTGATTTTCGCGGCGAAGCTCTTCATTGACCCAGTCCAGATGGGCGGTTCGTTTTTTCGACCATGCTTCCTTTGCGCTATTGAGTTGTTCTACAGCTAAATCATGACGCTTACGCTCCTCATCCACGTTCGAGCTTTTCATTTTAGAGAATATAAAGTTGCTACCGCTGAACGCCAATGCGTTTACAAGCGCACCACCTACTATTACTGCGATTGAAGCCATTATTTCCATATATTAAATGGTAGAATTCCAGCTTTAACTAGATAATCTCGGGTCCAAACTGCGGCCGCTACATCTAAGGTCGCGACGCGAGCCCTACGTCTCTCACAGTAAAGTCCAATTTGGGAGCGGTTTTCCTCCTAGGGCCATCTTTGATAGTCGAGCATACCCGATACTGAAACCCGATATCACCACGGCGTGATAAAGCGCATTCACTAACATTTTACCATCTTGTTCAGCCATTGTTATAATTATTGCATATAAAATGGGTCGCGATCAATGTTTAAATGGGGCGCATCCAAATTCAACATTGTTGATGATTGGTGTTTAGTAACTTTCTTCTGAACACTGGCTGGTTTTTTTTTCTTGTTTTTTTCTGGTATTTCCACACGCACAGGGCACCAACAACTGCCAGACCACCACCAACAACCCAACTCCAATTCACGAATTTGGGTTCAGCCCAACTCCAACGGTAGTTGGTATTGGGTGACAAATTTCTTTGAATTTGAGTGTGCTTCCAATTCGTGAATTGGGGGTGTTGTTGTCTCAACTCTGTATTCAGATGTTTTGCTGTCTCCGTCCCAATCTCGATTGGAGTTTAGCCTCTCGAAAGCTCGGCGAGTAGTTTTATCTTGTTTAACTTTTCGGGTGGCAGCCGCCGCCCGCCCAGCTGCCTGTCTTTTGGGATTTTTTATATGCGGTATGTCATCCAGTGGCGGAGTAACACTCTGGTTCGATTGTGTTGGAGCAATCTGGTTCAAACTCCGTCACTCTCGTGGGTGTGTCTTGTGTCATCATTTATATATTAATATTAGAGCTTATAGTTCGTGGGCATATATGTCCAAATTGACAGTGTTTACCCGTGGTCAACGCGGTTGTTAGTGGAGCTAAGTACATTCCAAACTTGTGATAAATTGAGCAGCATGCGTTCTAAGAGTGTGTCCTATAAAAGGGCAGGTCAGTCTAGATCATCAATCAACCCGCAGTGTTTGGTATAGGGAGAAGTCTACTAACGGCGGTAGCGTACAAATGAATAGCCGCCGATCCAAGAGTTTTTGTCATCTCTGCTCCCAATTTGGATTCGTATCGCGCATACATTTTATCGATCTCCGCATCTGACAATCTTATCACCTGAAAAACTGAGAGACGCCTACCGAGATAATGCTCCGATTGTCCCCCAGCAACCAGCGCAGCTAGCCGCTCTCGTCGCGCCGCATTTTCATTTTCATTCGGAGTCGTTGCACTCAACCCAGATTCCGATTGCTCTGTCGGATCATTATTGTTGGCAGTCGGAGTTGAGGTTTCTTCTATTAGCTGATCGAGAAGTTCGTCGCAGTTCATTTTTCTTAAAATTAATTTAACTATTCTAACAACTCTCATCACTTTAAACATATTTAATTTTTTCAAAATTATTAAAATAATAAATGCGCACCACCCGATACTTATGATCACCATTATGCTCGCAACAAAGCTCGCAGCGGAGCACCAAATTGTTAACATTGTTAACCATTGTTCAGCATTTGTTCAGCATTATTCAGCATTTGTTCAGCATTATTCAGCATTATTCAGCATTGTTAAGCAATTGCTAAGCATTGTTCAGCATTTGTTCAGTATTTGTTCAGTATTTGTTCAGCATTGTTCAGCAATTGCTAAGCATTGCAATAGCTTATTACTTTGCAATTTTCCTAATTTTTTCAAAATTATTAATTATTAAATAAATCGTTAGATTTAGTTGATAACTTTATAAGCAGTTGGTTGATCAGTCTTTAGCAGAAGCTTGGCGTGCTTAGTTTCGGAAAGCATCTGTCGAACCTCCAGGCGCTCCTCGCGCGTTGGGATAACGTCATTCTCCCGAAGACAGTCATCGAATGATCTTCGGTCCTTGCAGTGAAAGAGGGCGACCCATTTCGTTTGCTCGCGCAGATCCTTGAGGACGGCGTTGTATTTTTGAGTGGATTATCCATACGCTTTGCCTGCATGGCGGCCAGAAAATGCGAGCTCGGAGAGCATGTCCTTCTTTTTGGTCATCGCCGCCTTGGCTGAGCAATCGTCAATCACGTATAGGGTGGGCTCGCCCTGAAATATTTGGTATAAACCACGCAACCAATCGTGAAGCCTATCACGGGGTCAATAACGTATACCTCAGGGTCGGTCCATATCCACGGGCACCTCCTGATAAGTATCGTTGTGCCGCACAGTGGGACATAGGATCACAATGTGACGAAAGGCATCGCGGTAGGATCCCTCGAGTAAGTCGAGGATGAAAACCGTTTTTCCACATCCTGTCTGCCCACATATTATGGCAGAGTGAGCATCTCCAATCGTGAATTGGTATTGATTGCTAGATTTCTTAATTTTTTCAAATTATGTATTAATAAATCGTTAGATGATTTTTTTATTAAATCAGTAGATCGCTGATACGTATCGACCATCTTCGATGTTGAGTTGTGCGTCTGTAATTATATATAAGTACACGTTCATGGCCCGGCTCCGTCCGCCTCTTTGGTTATCTGGATCGTCACACCTCTACTAGCGTTCTCAACTTGGCGTCCGCTACCGTGTATTTGGTCATCGTCGCTGGCTCGCATGTCTAGCCATAGAACGTATTTGGTATTCAGGAACTCGCGAGGGGAGACGGCCGAGAGATGCAGGTCTTTAGCAACTGCTGCAACCTCCGGAGAGCGCTTAGATCCGGCAGCAAACTGCTTTCTTACTTCATCCCACTGCTGGTGCGCGCGAAGACCCGCGCTGTAGAGTTGATTGGGGACTCCCTCGATCGTCACCTCTACCTTCGTGATTTTGGGGTTATAGAATCTGTCGGTTTTTCTAGCACGAACGCGAACCGAGCATCCTCGAACAACATCAGTATACCTTTCATCGAGCGCGGGTACGTTGACGTTAATATTCCACAATGTGTCGCTTTTGTTTTTCGGCATCTTGCGATGGCGAAGAACTCGGTCGTTAAAGTATGGCAACGCGCCCGGCGTACTGGGTTCTGATCAATCGCGCTAGTTCGGGCATCGTGACCATGTCGTACTCCAGCGAAACATTATCGATCGATACGTCGATAACTGGTCGGTGGCTATGATAACTCGGCCGTAGTCGTTGAACGTTAGTTCGTATTCGAGGCGGCAGCCAAAGCACTCTGATAGTAGGGCATGTGACTCTCTAGCAACTCAAAGTCGAGCGGGATGTAGAAGCGGTTGCCGTAAGCACCCGCGGACGCGTTGTCACTCGCGTTGTTTATCTGCCTTGTTAGCAGCCCCGATTTCTAATGTGGTTTGGTTACGTTCTTATTTTTGCTGGTGTCAATACCTTGATAGACAGCGTTTTCAAGCTCGTGTGACGTCTTCCACAGGTCCTGATAGCAATGGTAGACGTCGCTGTCGTCGATCGACATCACCTCATTACCAGAAATCTTTATCATAGTCTTCTTGACTATGGCGCGACCCAAGTTCTGAACTACGGTTCGGTCCGCGTCCGTCGACGTTAGCGAAATAGTGAAAGCGAGGCGAACAGTACCCGGAACAATGACGTCGTTAGCTCCGAGGTTGGGGAAGCGGACTAAGAGCTGCTGGTTCTGGTCGATCGTCGATGGGTTGTTCGTAATAACGACACTCTGTCTCACGCCTTTTGCCCCGAGGGGCTCACGCAGTCTGCGGTATGGATTGAGTTTGCGACCGTATTGACTCGAAGACATAATTAATTTTATTGAAACTATTAAACCCGTATGGTTTTGTCTTTAATACATAATTAATTTTAAGAAAATATGACTGATTACTATGTTGACATGGATGAAATCGGAAGAGACGATTACCTCGATGGTGATGATGATAACTTCGAGGATTCCCTCACGACACCCACCATAGAAACTCCAGTTCCAATCCAATCACAATTGGGTGACGCTACCACTAGTCAAAGTCAGGAATTACTTGAGGGAGCTGTAAACGACTACTACAACAATTTGGCAGCAGAAAAAGGTCTGGTCCCCTCTGTCGGTCGCGACTACTCCAAGTTCAAATTTATTAGCGGTAGATTGCGACTAAGAGCAGCACTAAATCTCCCATTAGTCAACATTAAGACCGGAAAACCCCTATCGCTAAACACATTGCCGGATAGGGGGCCGGTGGCCAACTCATAAGGGACGAACTAGGCTTCACGGATTGGAAGAGGGGTAAAACAATTATACCGGCCCGCGCTGTAGAGGCCCTAAAGTCTACCGACGAAACTATAGCGAAGACGGCCACCGCGATAGAAACGGTCGAGCTCAGCGAGGTCCCTAAAATAGCCACCGACGTTATTAACACGATGGAGACCACGTTCAGCGTGCAATCACAATTGGGAAAAATACTCAACGATGACCCACCGTTACCTCTTCGAGAACTCCGTGGACTAGATAAGGCTCTACAAACGGTCCGGGGCGAACTGGTCCTTAACCTCTCCAAACTCACGGCGCTGGATGAACATATCGCGCTAGAAGAAAGAAAACTGGAGGAAGCCGGTGACGATAGAGAATCTACCGAGCGGATCAACAAACTCCTGCGGTCTTTGCGGGATGAAAGAGAAGCTCGTTGGAGGCCGCCTCGGCTAACGTGAGGTCTCTCCGCACACAAATAAGTCGGATCCGCGAATCAATCTCGAGGGTCCTGCACGAGGAGACGACACTCGGTGAGCGTCTTCGCACTCTGTTCAGAGAGAGGGCGTCACGATAGCAAGCATCCTCGTTGCTATCGGCATGACTATATCGACCATAGTTCTAACTTTCACTGGTGGTGCGGCGCTACCACCCGCTCCAGCACCAGCACCAGCACCAGCACCCGCTCATCCGGTGGAGCCAAGGAGTGGATAAAAAAACAACTAAAAGCCCTCGCCAGTCTTCTAGCTAAATTAGCTGGAAAGGCGGCTGCCGCACTACCTGGACTGATCGGAAGTATCGTTTCTTACTTGCTATCTATATTATCAAAAAACGGACCGGATGGGTAGCCAAAAATACTTGGGCTTTAATCGTGGCAATCGCCGTCTCCTATTTATTCTCTGTCAGAGAGTTCCTACAACCAAAGCGTAAATAATCCGATCGCCACGAGGGCGATGACGAGCCCCAACCCCAATTTCTCCTCCTCGTGTGTTGTGCTTCCAATTTCATCCAATCTACGATTGGTGTTGATGATTGGTGTTTCTCCAATCGCGATTGGTCTGTTGATGGAACTCGATGGTGCATCCAATTTACGAATTGGGGGTACTGGGTTCGATTTACGAATTGGGGGAGGTGTATCCATTTTGTGTTTTATGAAATCGGTTCCACTGTTGGGGGTGCGCTTGATGATATCCGTGTTCACGTTACCGTTGTGGCCGATTTTTGATTGGCTTGGTGGCGATTACGATATGAATTTTATTGTAACCGTCAACCGGGTCGTCTCGGTTAGTATCATATTGCTCGGCGCCAATATAAAGACCTATTCCAAATACATAGTCTATGGGGTGCTGGCATTCTGCAAAACGTCTTGAATAAATTCTGGATCGCCTTCTCCAGGTCCACCCTAGCTGAGATGGCGTCTCTACAAGTGCCAAAAATTGTTTTTGTGCATCAAACGCTGTTCCCATGCCCAGTATAGAACTGCGAGTTTGCTTCTGTGCGCCGAGAATGGCCCAGACGTACGTTGCGAATGGAGTCGTTGACAGCGAGGTAACCCCGGCCTGCGTGAACCCTAGACCCGTATCTACATAAATGTACCCCACGCGTTCTGAACCTCAGCAGCCTGCTGTATGTAATCGACGTGAGCCAGTTTCGGAAGGTAACATTTTACAAGAAAACACGCCACAGTGTCGACCTCCAGACACTTCCGTCCCGAAAGTCATAGTCGCGGGGTCAAAATTCCCGGCGTTCCGACTGACGATGTGGTACCGGAGTGATCGTGTCTAAAATCAGTCTGTGTCCAATTCCCGGACTGGCCGTGAATGAGAACGTCCCCGAGGCCGGTGCTGGTAGGAAATGCTTTCTGTCTCCAGTCCGCGTCTTTTGAAACGTAAAATTCGTTACACAGTCTTTCAAAGGCCATACGGTTATATGTGTTGGAAATGGGATCCCAGGCGTCGTCTTGAGGTAGTGAAATACCTAGTTCTTTGAGAATCCTCCTAATAGTATAATACACGTGAAAGTTGTGACACTTCGGAGCATGACATTCTTGGATGTCAGATGGTCTTTATATGAAACTCCACACCGGCTGTTGCGCACCATACAGCGAAATTTATTTGGTTCTGCCAAAACTGCATCGGTGTTGCTTTCCAGCCGTTTACCACCTCCATCGTAGTAATCTTGGGCAACCTATATTGTTCAAAGATGTTAGGGAAGTTGGTGGCAAAGCCACTGTCCGGTCTAACCGTTACGGTTGGGTGTACAAGGCGGTTAACAACGTCTGTGTATTTACCTCCGACCGCGTACTTTACATTAGAGTTAAAGCTAAATGCTTTGGTATCCATTGAAAGATATTATTATGTTTGCTACTATAACTAATGTTCAAAAAGGGAGTTGTGAACTTCAAAAATTAATAGACAACTGCTGCGGAAAACGCGGGTAGGCCTTAGATCAATCACCTTCACGGTTGGATGGCAGAATGTGGGGAAGAGTGAAGGGTTTTACTATGTGAAGGATGGACAAACAATTAGGTGTAAAGCTGCCTCACGGACTGTGGGGAATAAGACAGCTCAAAGATTTTGTCAACTCAGAGCTTGACGGTATAATCAACCTCACAGTATCGAATGCTACCGGGCTCGCAACAATGACCATCAGCAGTGATGTAGTGGTCTCCCCGGGGTTGGGTATCATTCAACTCGGTTTTAGAGAGACATACTCCTCAAACAAAGGAGTGTTCACCCCGGGTGAGTACGTCGGTGATAACCCGGTGGACTTCACCTTCACGAAAAAACTCTCAGGGTGCACCTGGATCGGGTGGAACACATCGTACAACACGATAGACGGATCCCCCAGCACATTACTGAAAACTGTGCCCGCCAGCGATTGTTTCTATGGCGAGACTGTAACCTTAGACTTCCCACACCCAGAGATGAAATTGTTTTGGAATCGGGACACATCCACGAGTTGAAGATTTATATTCTTGATGATAAGGGCGAGAGTTGAATAACGATTACCCGATTTCGGTCGTCCTAGAAATTTCAAATTAATTAATAATTTTGAAAAAATTAGAATTAAACGCATGTTCGTATATATTATCAACATTATGAGTATATACGGACCAGGTAGTTCTTCCGATTGGGTGACAAATTCAAATAATTTGGAACCTGCAGAAGGGGGATTCATCCCGACAGAGGGCGACTTTTTAACTACCCAAAAAACAAAGGCCTTGATTAATAGAACTATATCGAGGGCCACGGACGAGATTATCAAGAGTCTACTATCACAACTTAGAGAATATGCCTGGCGTGAATACACAAAGTCGTGAAGAAACGCATACGGAACTAAACGAACTAGGTAAAAAAATAACCAAAAATTTAGAAAAAGAGGCCCGGTTGGGGATTGATAAAGCCGAGAAGACCGTAAGGCTGACATTACGGAGGTTTATGATGCGTTGCGCTTAGAAGACTCTCTCAGCAAAGAAGCTACACTTGCTGAATTAGACGGGAAAATAATCGATTTTCGAAATGAGGCCACGTCGGGTATTGAGAAAGCACGAGAAGACCACCAGGCGGACCTTATGAAGGCTTATGAGGTGTTGCGCTCAGAGGACTCTCTCATCAGAGAAGCGACACTTACTGAACTAGATAAAAAAATAACCAAATTTCGAAAAGAGACCCGGTCGGGTATTGATAAAGTCCGAAGAAGACCACCAGTCTAACCTTGCAGAGGCCATTGCGGAGGCTTATGATGCGTTGCGCTTAGAGAACTCTCACAGTAAAGAATCGACACTTACCGAACTAGATGAAAAAATAGCCGAAATTTATAAAAAGAGACCAGGTCTGGGGTTGAGGGGGTCCGAGAAGACCACAAAGAGGCCATTGCGGAGGCTTATGGGGCGTTACGCTCAGAGAACTCTCTCAACAGAGAAGCGGCACTTACTGACCTATATGAAAAAATAACCGAATTTAAAAAAGAGACCCGGTTTGATCTTGATGGAGTCCAGACGGGTATTGATAAAGCCCTAGAAGACCACCAGGCGGATATTACGGAGGCTTATAGGGTGTTGCTCTTAGAGGACTCTATCAACAGAGAAGCGACACTTACTAAACTAGATGAAAAAATAACCGAATTTCAAAAAGAGACCCGGTCGGGTATTGATAAAGCCTTAGAAGACCACCAGGCAACCATTACGGAGGCTGATGCGTTGCGCTTAGAGGACTCTCTCAACAGAGAAGTCAACAGAGAAGACACTTACTGAACTAGATGAAAAAATAACCGATAAACTGAAACATGATCGTATATCCGCGACCAAAGCTCTTGAGGAGGCCTCTTATGATTCGTACTGAGGCATATAACGCAAACAATGCGCTTGCCGGAATAGTGAAAACAATGAAAACACCAAAACGTGTCATAACAGTTTGGGCTGAGAAGCGGGGCCCATTGGTTGTGGGCACTATGAATATTCGTTCGGTGCCAAAGCGAGTAATAAATATGGGGGATACACTATGACAGCTGCAGTGAAGTTATCCAAATGGCGGTCTGCTCGGTTAATGCTAATGGTAAACCTGTGGGCGCGGTCGCGATAAATATTGTAGTAGATGGGGAAGAACGGGGGGGTTGGATTGTCACTAAAATCTCTGGAGATAGTTCGACGGTGGTTTCGTTCTCCGGTGATGATCGAATTAGACTTTCCCAAGGTAGTGTTATTAACTTTGTTACGAAAATCGGTGACTCAGAGAGTTCTTCCACTATTGTCTCATTGTTAATTGAACTTATTGTGTAAATACTAATATATTGAAATAAATTTAACTATGAACGAATCACCGCTTCCAATTGTCAATACCGATCCACCAACACTGTATCCAACTCTCAATACCACTCCACCAACATGATTCAACTCTCAATACCACTCCACCAACACTGTATTCAATTAACGAAAAAAGTTCAGATTTTAGGTTGAATAATATCGTCGCTATGCAGGATATTTTAGTTAGAGAATGTGCAAATAGAAAAAGACACTCTAATAAATATAGGCGGCGCGGCAAACATAGCTGAAGCATCTAGTACGGTTCTGGCAAGTGTTTCTGTGTTGTGTGGGGCGGGGGACTGCTGCAACGCTATCTACAATTGTAATGATTCCACTTGCAGGGGTTTTGAGTGGAATTACCGTTTTATCTGGAACACTTTGTATGGTAATTAGGGCGGCGGGTGGAAAACTCAGAGAGTAGAAAACATGATAGAATATCCGTTCTCGCTAGGTCTAAGAAAAATAGCATCGACGTTATGGTGTCCAAAGCGTTGGCCGATAAGAAAATATCAAATTTAGAGTTTGAATCCGTGGTGGAAGAAATGGGGAGATATGAAGAATTAAAAAATGATATAAGGATCAAGGCGCGCGCCACCATGCCAAAAATTGAGTGTACTGATTGGGATAAATTTAGGGTAAAACTTGGAAATAAAGTCGGAGGAAATGTTACAGCACCATTATAAAATAATTAAAAAAAATTTAAAAAAAAGTAGTATAGAGGGAGTCAAAATGATACCACCCTCTATACTACTAAAAATAATTAAAAAAAAAATAAAATAAAAAAAAAAAAAAATAAAATAAAAATAATAATTTAAAAAAAAAAAAAATTCTTAATTTTCCTAATTTTTTCAAAATTATATTGGTGCAGTAAACAAATTTACATACCTATACAACATGTGTTTTTCACTGAGAATTATCGGCTCTGTTTACCTCGGCTATCAATTTACGCATGGGTCATAACCCGTGTAATTGAAACATTGTCGTTACAACATAAATTAATTACTATGTAATAATAGGGAGTGTTCAGCTTTAAATTATTATATAAAATTAATTATAAAATTAACAAAATAACGAACCATCACATGTTTTCTTTCGCCAATAGGTATTAATAAATAATTATAATATGCACACCATTTGTATGTTGTATAGGAAACTGATGAGTATATATATGTTTGTTGACCTTACAACAATTGGTCTCATCTCGTGCATGCCATGTTGTTGATCCGGTATGACGTCCGTCTCGTCTGTTTAATGGTAGCAGTTTATAAATATGTGTGTATTTGGCGATGTAATTGCAAAGCTCAAAGGTGCCGGCCTAAAAGATTTCTGCCTAAGAGCTTTGCAATTTCGGAAACCAAATTCACACATAGGCTCGCCTTACTTCGCTGGTTTCTCTTAATTAGAGGAATTGGCAATGGGGTTCAAGGTGGCCGTAAAACTAAACTGTGAGCCAACAGATGAGTGGGCTTAAGAAAGGTCCCAACACCCCAGTGGCTGGGTGCCGGCTAGAAATCTGCCCAGTCGCTGGGGGGTGTTGTGCACGAGTGGAGGCTTTTGTTATTTTTTTTTTACAAATTATTAATATCTTTATAAGCGATATCGTAGAAATGTATATTCGTAAACGAATCGTTGGGTTTTAACAATTTTATATAATACACCTTAGTTTCATATCCGATACGCATTATCCGTCTTAATGTTTGTATTTGCCTATTGTATAGTTGACATAATTGCCGGTATAATATTGTAAATGCAACGTTTTTATCGGAGCGTAATAAATTACGCTGGTATTTCATATATTCGATATCGCCTAGTGTTCTCATTTTATAGAATTTATATACAGGATTATAACCCCCATAAGATTCATAAATTTCTTCAACACAGTTATTAAAAATTTTCAATTCCAATTGTATTGTATTATCCATTTTCTCTAATAGTTGTTTTTTTTACTGTTCAATAATCCAATTTCCAATTTCTTCTAATAATTTTCCAATTTCTTCGTTAAAAAGCGATATTGTAGAAACGCATATCCGTAAAAGAATCTTTGATTTTAAACTGTTTTATAAAATTAGTTTGATAATATTTCGGTAGTGTTTCTACGATCCTATTGATCCTATTTAGTCGCTTCATTACATAAATTTGAGACTTATACCGGCGACATAATTGCCGGTTTAATATTGTAAATGCAACGTTTTTATCGCAGCGTAATAAATTACGCTGATATTTCATGTATTCGATACCACATAGTATTGTCATTTTACCGTGTTTTAATACTGTAGAAACAGCGGCGTAAAATTCTTCAGCAAGGTCAATATACATTCCAATTACGTTGTGTATTTTATTATCCATTTTGTTATAATATTTTTATTATAACCTATTAATTTTTATATGTCAATGGACTGAAAACAACATGATGTATTTTTGACACCAATTTTGAATTTTTGAATTTTTCGTGGTTGGTGGGAGACAATTTCCTCGTTAACCAATTTTTTGATTTTTCGGGGGGTGGTGGAGTAGTATAGAGGGTGGAGAAATGATGCCACCGTTAGGTGGTATCATTTTGACTCCCTCTATACTACTACATTTAAAAGAAGGAAATAAGCATTGTATCAGAGTTCCAGTTTAGGTGCGTAATTTTATCAACTTCGGTCAAATTACACATCTTAACTGGAGCACTGATTGTAATAGATTTGAGGGTGTACAAATCAGCATTGACATTTCACATTTCAGCATCAGAAAAAGTATCGAGTACAGATGGACACATTTATGTATGTCTGTTCAGTTAACAAGTTCATGAAAAGCTTGAATAATTTTAGTTTTCACTACTAAAAATCAAGTTTGTGGTGAAATACTCTTTGAAAATCTAATTTCATCATTGAAAAATTATTTAGGGGGTAAAATACTCTTTAGAAGCTAGAAATTAGTACTTGCCAAATTGACCAATTAGGGCCACATCAGGCAAGTGAGCTCTGTCAACCATGTGCATCCACAGGTTGAAGTAACGAACTACTGTCTGTTTCACGAAAGCTGCCCCAATTTTACGACTATATAAACAATTCAAAAACAAGATTTCTTTTGATAATATTAAATTAAAGGAAAAATTAAGAATGAGCCTTCTTTTTATTTCGTGAAATTTGGTCAAATATTGATTTTATTGCGAAAAACAATTTCACCAAGTTAAATCCCCATAGACATCTTCACGGAGTAGTGAAGATGTCTATGGGGATTTAACATGGGGAATTTTTTTTTGAATTTTAGAAATACTGGACCGATTTTTAAAATTTAACTTTTGTTTTCTTAGTTAGATCATATCCAAGCTATCTAGTCAGGTTTCGGAGTCAATTTCCAATTTTTTTTCGTTTTTTGACTCCTCCCACACTTCCTTACCACTTTTTCCCCCATGTTAAATTCCCATAGACAAATCAACTTTTCGTAATAAAATCAATATTTGACCGAATTTCACGAAATTAAAAGAAGGCTCATTCTTAAATTTTCCTTTAATTTCATATTATCGAAAATAATATTGTTTTTGAATTGTCTATATAGCCGTAAAATTTGGGCAGCTTTCGTGAAACAGACTATAGGTCTATAAATACATTAAATATACCTAAAAGCATCAATAAATGAAGAAAAAAAATAAGCTAAAAAAATAATTTGTTTACCCCCTCCATATACTCCATTATAATGGAGTATATGGAGGGGGTAAACACAAATTGTTTAGCTTATTTTTTTTCTTCATTTATTGATGCTTTTAGGCATATTTAATGTATTTATAGACCTAGGTCCGTTACTTCAACCTGTGTGTGCATCCACTCAGTTTACACTCATTTGTCTGGATTTGCCGATTGGGCGAGTGTTGCCGTGTACAGTTCACGGAATAACGAATAATACAACAAACAACTAATGTACAGAGCTTCAGATAAGTTTTGTATCTAAAGAATGAGATGGTATGTTGGTCGCCAGATCAAAGAAGTGGGTTTCCTCCAGGTACTCCGGTTTCCTCCCACATTAATGACCGCCCTTACACCTACATCTGTGCCAATTAAAGCTTTTGTATAAGTGCTGTCACGCTTGTTTGTAATCGTTGTAAAATAAATAATGTTTAAACTTTTTATTTAAAAGAGTATTATACCCCCATATTTCAAATTCAAGGTGTATTTTACTTTTACAAATGTATAATTCATTTTCTTATTAAATCGGGGAAAAAATTATAAAAAATAAAACAAATTTAAAAGTTCACTTATTTCAAGTAAATTTTTGTAACTTTATTACAGTATTTTCACTCAATTTGAAAATAAATGCGTATTTTCACATTGCTGTGTGTGTTTGTACTCCCACTTTTGATAATCAATGTGTATTCTGCTAAAATAAGTGCGAGAAATACGCCAATATGCACCTTATCTGCAGCTCTGAATGTACATCAACTGCTATTCAGCCTGTATATCTTGCTAAATATCTTGGCTGCTGCATATATTTTGACGCAATAAATCCTGTCTCTCCAATACCTCAGCTGTTGCTGGGATGTACAACCTATTCATTTTCACTTTGATGCAATAAAGCACAGATAGTGCAGGAAATTACGTAACATGCTGGTGTCACCATCCACACATCTCGGTGTTATTTGGAAAGTGAAAGTGAAAGGGTTTAACGTCCCACCAACAGCTAAGGTCATATACAGATGGGACTACAGTTTAAAGTCTCATCCGACAGACCAGTGGGATGGAAATAAAGTATTTTTAATGCCTAATGCGAGGTTTGAACCCACAACCTCCAGATTGGAAGTCAGGTGTTCTAACCCCTAGACCACAATCCATCCCTGTGTTATTTTGAAGTAGTTTTCGAATATGGATTGACCGTGAATACAGAACTGCATTGAGTCAGCATTTATTCGATAATTCCAGCACAAAAATATTTACACAATTCCCTAACATTTGATTGGCCCGTAGCAAGTCTCTGTCCAAAATTTATATCCCAGTAAACTCCCACGCCGAACTACTTTCCGTAACCGTGAGGCGCAGTTAAAATAATTCTTAAGAAAACGGAAAATAAACACATTTTCTTGATGAATTTATTTCAAATGCTGGAATTATAAGGAATGAATGAATTATAAGGAATGAATGGCCTTTTTGTGGAATTTATCGGGGATATAAACTTGGAAAAGTCGCGGGAATACTGGACGAGGCCTTCCGGCCTTCGTCCAGTATTCCCGCGACTTTTCCAAGTTTATACCCCGATACATTCCACAAAAAGGCCATTCATTCCTATAATACAGAACTGCATTATCAGTCTCAGTCGGCGTTTATTCGATAATTCGATATAGTCGGACTGAGCTGAAATGTGACTGTGACTGGAGAAATGGGGCGTATGTAATGAATGGTGCTTAACGGCCCATCAACACAACAGACTATGATTTAGGACCAATGGGATGTGTGACCAGTGCAGGTCCTGATCAACAGCACATGCATCTAGCACATGCATCAGTGCAGGTCCTGTAGCCTATTTCATCAACATTGGAAAGTATACTTTAGTAGCAAAGTATACTTTGAGGGAGAAATTTTCAATTTTATGATAAATTTATTAATTTTTATTATACTGAATTTATTACATTATCACAGCCATTATGGCTGTGATAATGTAATAAATTCAGTATAATAATTCTGCATACTTTTAATCATGAAATACATGCATTTGTTAGTTCTATATGAAATAATGCATTTCAGGAAAAATAAATGATTACTCCCTCAAAGTATACTTTGCTAGTAAAGTATACTTTGCAATGTTGATGAAATAGGCTACAGATCAATAGCACATGCATCTAGTCTGATAATGATCTATATGGCTTGTTGGAAGCATGACGGGGTGTTTCATTGATGCAATGACGAACGGTGCAGATTCTGATCCGACTGTGCTGATCAGGACCTACACGGGTCACAAAACAATAGGCTCCATTTCTCCAGTCACAGCCGATCATACCGTAATAATCCCAAATATTCAGACACCATTTGTTTTGGGAAACCCCTAAAAAAATAGGGGTTTCCCAAAACAAATTGTATCCAAATACATTGTTATTGTGATAAACCAATTTTTTGTTTGTTTGTTTGTTGGGGTTTAACGGCCTATCAACAGCTAAGGTCATTTACATGTAAGGCCGGGTCAATGGGTTTAGTACTAAATTCCATATATTACCTGTACAAGCACATGTACATGTTCAAGTACATGTACAAATGGGGGGGGGGGGAAATCCCAAAATCAGAACTGAACATTTACAATAAAAAAACAATATATTCAGACCTGAAATCAGAATAATCATGGTCTGATGTCAGGTCCTCGCCACACCAGAATCACTTGGCCCCCTCCCAAAAGCAGTAGGATCAGTAATAATCTTACTACTTTTATAATGGGCAAAACCAGTACAACCATACATACCCTAGTTGTGGGAAATCATGTATTTACATGTACATGTATATATTTACCCAGAATAAATTGTGCCAGAATATTTCGGGTTACTACAGTACATGTGTACTTACAATTGAAGCTGTGAGGATAAAGTCTGGTACTAGACGATACCCCAGTGATACGTACGCCACCATGTATCTGCCACAGTTAAGAAAGACTGATAAATTGATTGATTGATTGGTTAACCCTATCTTATTTTTTTTGTCGTCTGCTGTTTATTTTCTATTTTCCATTTTTTTTTATCAAAAACATGCTTTGACAGCACTTTAGAATAATTTACAACATGCTTTGACAGCACTTCAGAATCATTTCCATTGTCTGAAGTGCTGTCAAAAGTCACTCAAACCATGTTTTTATTGAGAAATAAGGCAAGATATAAAAGCAACAGCAGACGACAATTGTTGTGAGTAGCGGTCTAAGGGTTAAGAAATATTTATTTTATCACATTGCATTTTAATTGGTATGATTTAGGTTAATTATAGGCTTGCACATTTTTATCACATTGATCCCAGGTAGACCGAGTTTGACCAGATGGTCATTATGTTGGTGCAATGTGGGTATTTCGGTGGATTTGAGTGGATTTCAAAGGTTTTGGGTAATTTACATAGTTTCGTGCAACTTCTAATGCTCAATCATTACACACGTATACTGTCAAATCAAAATACCCTTACTTATGTGTGTAATTCACGGGAGGTGATGTAAATTGTATGTTGGTAACAATGCACCCAAACCACCAGAGATACCGAAATAATCCATAAAACACCAAAATATGAATCGTTCTTCAAGAACTGAGTGGCTTGGGAGATATTTCAATCTATTTTTATTCTAACCCTCTCCCTGTTAGCCATTTGTTTTCCGACTTGAATGGCCAAGCGTATAATGATTGTACTAAAAGAAGTAGAAGAAGATACAAACAGGAATGACCTGCATGAGAGGGGTGGGGGAGGGGAGGGTTGGACACTACCAATGCTGTAAAGGATACAATATAAATCCTGCCAACACCTTCAGTGATATCATATCTCGTGTGTGAAATATCAACCCCAAAACTAGCAGATCTGAAATGAAAGCATATTCCAACAAAACAAAATAAGTGGCTGTGATTGGAGTAATTTGGCTTATGGAATTTGTGACCAGTGCTGATGCTGATCAATAACACACATCTGTAACCTGATAATTGTCTATATTGCTTGTTAGAAGCGTGACACGTGTTTCAATGACGGAATGGAGAACAGTATAGATCCTGATCAGACTGCGGATGCACAGGCTGATCTGGATCTACACTGGTCACAAAACCGATAAGCCCCATTTCTCCAGTCACAGCCTTAATACATATGATGTTGACTGACAAAAGTACTACCTGATATTTGCAAATACCGCTCCAAAACATCAAAACATCCATCCAGTCAGTTAAAGGTCAAGATTTCCAAGTGAATCTTGATACAACTGGTGACGATATGCATATATTTTAATGAAAAATCCATCCTTAAAGACCCATATCTTACTTGAGCCTGATCCCATGTAGTGAGGGTGCCTGGCACCAGATCAGTCTACTGTCTCACTGCTGGTCTGCGATGGTAATCTAGATCAACCTGATTATATCTGATCAAGCCCAAACTTGATATACAAAAGATATACACATCTTGGTATTTCATTAGAATTGTCTCCAAGGAGACAATTCTAATGAAATGCCAAGACTTGTTTTCATTTTGAAGCAAACTATTCAATAATTGCTGTCTGTTGATGTGTAAACAGTAGTGTGATTTTATTTTAACCAATTCACATTTTGAAATATCCAATTGCTTCAAAAATGATTGAGTAACAATACTCAATTACTAATTCCTTATCTGAAGCCCTGTACAACTAAGAAAAATTATTCAATTTGTTTATACCCTCGAGACGGTTCAAATGGGTGGTCGCAACATATTTATAACTAAGAAAAATTATTCAATTTGTTTATACCCTGTATATGTAGGAAACAGAAAGTACACTTCATAATGATGACAAAAACAAACATTGTCAGTTTCTTAGGTTGTCATCTAAGATCTTCAAATCTGAGTAAACACGACCAGTGTCTGGGATCAACTACTATACGATACGTTTTCCTATTGAAGAGTAAAACATACGGTACCTTGTATGACCAGAAAAGGGTATTCCAGGTATGACGCAGCAGGGTATCCCATGGCAAAATTGTAGGACAACATTATTGAATACCTACAATGACAGAATCAAGGTGCATGATCACGTGGTTACAACAACGACAACAATGTCACCCACTCCAAAGTAAGTATTATTTGATATTTTCCTTAATATGCAACGGATTTTGATGAAATATGGCGCAGCAAACGCGTCTTCATGAGCTGCATTTGGTGGTCTAGGGAGTTTGGCACAGACTTATGTCGTTTTTGCGAAAAACGACAGAAGTTTGGGCGAAAATCAAGAGACCACCAAATGCAGCTTAACAAGACGCGTTTGATGCGCCATATTACATCAAAATCCGTTACGTAATACGGACACTATAAAAGAATACGTACTTTGAATCAGTACTTGTTGTTGCTGTTAGTACCACGTGATCATACACCTTGAGAATACAATCCTCAGTATGTCCGTTACATCTGTGAGGGGAGTGCGGCAGTATTTATTGATAGATAGACAGGGCTCCAGATAAGGAATTAGTAATTGAGTATTGTCACTCCATCATTTCTGAAACAATTGGATATTTAAAATTTTAATTGTGTCAAATAGACTCACACTACTGTTTACACATCAGCAGACAGCACTTATTGAATAGTTTGCTTCTAAATGAAAACACATCTTGGTATTTCATTAGAATTGTCTCCTTGGAGACAATTCTAATGAAATACCAAGATGTGTTTTCATGGAAAAATAAGAAAATATGCTATATTTGTGGTCTGTTTATTGTTTTCTGTAGCATGATAAAGATACCACAAATCTTTCATTGCTTTTTGATACTCACTTCTGATTTCAATTGGGTTTTTGGCAATTTTAATTGGGTATTTACGCAAATACGCACCTTATCTGGAGCTCTGAGATAGAAGATATACATGTTCCACTGTAAATGTCACTCTAAAAGACATGTTTGCACGTTTTGTGACTATGATGTGACAACATGTTTTCCACTTCCTAGGCTGGGTTGTCATTAGAGTAATGTACTCATACATTATGTAACTAACACTTAATAAATGTTAAATGACAGTGAAACTACCAACATTTAAAGGTACATGCCCACTCAGTAGGCACAAAATGTTCTTTATATCTGAGACATTTTCTGGCAAAATAAACATTCATTCACCATTACCCCATGTATTGATTGGTATTATTATACATTTTATATCAGACGTAAATTTCCACACTGATAGCAGGGGCGATAACCATGTTTCCTTAAAATGTTAACGGACATTACTATGTATTCTCTGTATTTATTTTTTGATGTTCAATGATCATACTTTATAATCTGTCGGAAATAATATTTGCATACGAAAATATCCTGATACCACCGCGAGTCACTATCAGTCAAATAAATATTACTAAATGATTATATCTGTATAGCGGGCACTCGTAATTTTTATAACTGGTGTAATAGTGACACAATTATACACTTATTTAATTCCTATACAGAACATTTTGTGCCTGCTGAGTGGGCATGTGCCTTTAACATGACACTCATCCAATTCAGAGAAGTTGCTATATTGACTATATAATGTTGTTCCTGATCAACTAGCACACATGTTCATTGGTTAAATTATAGAATGACCCTACTTCTGCAAATAGCTGTTGAATCGTCATATTTGGCTCATGACGTTGAAAACTGACAAAAAAATCGGAGATCCTGCAGAATTCCAAATGAGAAGTTTGTGCCAAGTTTCAACATTATTTTTGGAAAATACTGCATTCTTTTGAAGTTAAATAGCTGATCCCGTGTCAACAAATAGGATATGCGGTAATGAGTCGATGATGAAAAACAATACCTATGGCTACAATGGTGTCGCCTAATGCTGCGCACCAAACAAAGTTATATGTCATTAACATCCCCATATTCAGTCAAAATTTCCTGAATATTCAACGCAGTTCAAAGACTTCTGTGCAGGTAAAATGTCATAACGTTTTGATGTCAGTAAGTGACGTAAATTGTGTGATGTATGACATCACATGCGTGTTTGCAACGTAACATTTGTTTCTGCTAATGCTGCACATCTGGTAGTGTAAACAAAATGGCGAACAGCATACTGGATCAGCATAGCAACATTGGTATTAACTATCCAGTGACATGACAGCTAGGTTAGTTTCTTAGTTGAACAGTTAATCTAGTAAATATTACAGCTATTCCATCAGTAGGGTTTGCGGATTTTACACATTTTTACTATATAATAGCTGTTTACCTAGTTCTGAGTACATACCGGGTAACTCTAATTACAGTTTGTTACACTGCATTACATAAGAGTTATGACGGGTAGTCTTTCGAGTAGTCTTTCCAAATGTGCGTTTGAAGCGTTCTTCGTTTACGTTCTGCTTCGTGGAGAGTGACCTGAGAATTTTGCTAATACACACGTTATTACTATTAGATAAGTTTATTGTAATATTTTTGTGTGATACTGTAGAATTGTCTCTCAATAACAATATAGCGAAGTATGAACGTCAACATCCTGCAGGTATTTTCTATATCTTAGTGTGAGAAGTGTAAATGCTATTACACACAGTTTTACTGTGTAGCGTGGTGTACAACCTGTTGTCTATAAAGCGGAAAACATGCAGCTACTGTTTACCAAACTATCGGAATGTGATAAAATTGTGCCACAGTGTAGCAATTAATCAGCTTGCTTATTCAGAAATACAAATATTTTATTATGACCTACGCAAGGCTCAACTTGACGTGAATTGCGCATTAGCCGATGCACATAATTAGCCGAAATGACAGTACATTTCTAACGACTACTGGTACGTGTTGATTATTGGTAATTGCATACCCACACTGTTCCAGCAAGACACTGCCGAGGCTAATTCCTTTTGTGTCACCTGATTTAGCGACCGACACAATCTGTGGCACCTTCATCACAAGACATAGCGTGACTACCGACAAACTGAGCACGTTGCATAAGTTTTGGACGAATGCAGAAGTCTCCATACTCGATCCAGTGGGTGTTTTGATCAAACTAATCAATCAGACGCTTAAAGCCGTTTGGCGGACACAGATTGTTAGGTTCGCAGTGGTATGACTAAAGTGCGTATTGGAGATTTTTTGCGCATTGGGCGCATTGGAGATTTCGCGGCGCATTGTAGTTTTTACTGTCTCCACGCTATTGGGATCGTGATTCTGGCCGTTTGCACGGGTCTACTTTCGGAAGTGGCTCTCTGTTCATCGGGGGACGTCTCAATAGGCTCAATTTGCGTTCGCAATTAACAACAGTCAGGTGACATTTAAAGTCAGCGAGTGAACTGAAAGCAAGTTATTAATAGCAACGGCAATGCTCAACATTATGTGTAAAATAGTTGGCATGCCCAACTTTACTTTTGAAGAGAACAAATTGCTGTTATTGAGACCCCCCCCCCCCCCCCCCCCCCCCCACCCCCCCCCCCCCCCCCCCGTATCGTGTACCACGCAGTCGCAATGCGACGTCGAAGGCCATTTCTTTTTCATATTGTGGTGTTTACGGGCGATTTTCGAAAAATACCCTCCCTTGGGTGAGCGAAACAAAATTCATGAAAACATTTTGCCGTTCATGCAGCATACACGTATGTAGGCCTACGCCCAGTCATAATTTTGAAAATATTTCACATAATATTATGTCACACCTCCAGAGTTCCTGTTGGGTATGCAATTTGGATTATTCGGTTTGTATCCCTATTCTGCAAAGTGCCGATTGATTTTGGCCAAATAAACATACTAAAAATATGAAATTTTCCCCGTTTTTTTTTCTTCACATTACGAAAAACCTATGCTGCCAAAAATTTTCTGTTGTTAGATCATTTCCGAGCTATCTCGCCAGGTTTCGAGATTAATTTCTAAAAAAAAAAGGTTTTTCGTATTGTCCATCGGCGCTTTCAGTTGAAACAGACAATAGAATAACGTTATGTTTGTTTGTCCAAATTGCATCGGCAAAATGAGCTGGAACAGACCAACCACGTTCTGTAAGAGTGGGCGTCAACTTGAGACAGAAAAAAAAACATCCACTTAATTTTGTTTAAACATCCGTCGGTGGGTCCCGTAAACCAAGAAATAAAAAAATGGTGTCGCATCCCGTGATGCCTGTGAGCCTTTGCTTCATCAACCTATTTGTGTTTAGAGCAGGCTGTATTTTACAAACACCAGTAACTGATCAAGTTCTCCAAATTTGCAGATTGTACATCCAATAATCAACATCGAATATATTTCTAACAAGGAATTTCTGAGTATGCAAATTCACAAGTGGCTACTTGTCTCCCACCAGTTAGTACTTTCAGTACTTTGATATATGTTATAGAAGCATAACATTCATTTTTTTCTTGTTGTATATATAATATACTGTTACATATATTTCTTACATTCCAAGCAGTAGTTTACAGAAATATAACAGTGAATTACACCACTCGGAAGCAGTAGTTTACACCACTCTCGTGCTTACCATATAAGGAGAAATTACTTCAGTAACGTCGCAATGACGTGTTTCCTTCGGCCAATCAAATGCTGCTCTGAGACACACTGCTTGAATCGCGAGACAGTCGGCGCCACAACGACCTGCCTCCAGAAATTAATTCGCACACCTCTTTGTCATATTTTACGCTCGATTTGTTTTGTTTTTATAAAGTTTTGAGTATGAAATGTAAAACGTTTTTTTTAAGCAGGTGAGCTGATTATCTTGAAATAATGCCCTCGTGATTGGGTCTTACCGCTAAACAAACTCGGTTCGCTACGCTCACTCGTTTGTTTCGCGTAAGGACCCAATCACTCGTTCATTATTTCATGATAATCAGCTCACCTGGTTAAATAAACGGTATATATAATATATATTGAAGTTAAGGTGAATGCGCATGTGTAAAGTGCTAGTGCTACACCATTTCGTGCTAGTGCTAGGTGAGCATCCAATCGGGGCGCATTGGAGATTTATATGTTATATATCTTCTTAAAGGCCCTGAACGACTCAGTATTACAATTTTCCGATTTTTTCAAACACAAAAACATGTTTGGCAACTGATTTAGTACACAAAACTAACATATACTGCCTAATAGATACATCTCAAGTCTTGAGATTTACATCTTAATCGCAATGTGAAGACAACAAAAACTTGTTTTGTATACCACTCAGTACAAAATGTCAATATTGACAATTTAATTTCCGTAACCCAACGGCTTCGGCTCGGAAGCGAGTCGACAAACTCCGGCTATCGGAATTCATCGGGAGTTGATGAGTTGACCCGAGCGTCTATCGGAAAATCGATCGGGCTTTGAAACACGCACCTGCTGTTTGTTTATTAACAAATATTGATATTTTCATCGACTACAAACTCATTTTTGTACCAAAATGAATGCAAACAATTTCAAAGTGTGTGTAAATAGAAACCTGTTGGATTTATGTGTGGGAAAACCCAATAGGAGACCAAATTCGGCAACTTGAGCCGTATAGGGGCTTTAATAAAAGCATAATATTCAATGTTTTCTTCTGGTATATAATATACTGTTACATATATATAATATACATTTAAGTCAAGGTGAATGCGCATGTGTAAAGTTGATTTTGTATCAACTTTAGAAAAATACCTACCGGAAAAATAATATGGCCTCGGCGCATTGGCGATTTCGGGGCGCATTGGAGATTTATATGTTATATATCTTCTTAATAAAAACACAAAATTCAATGTTTTCTTCTTGTATATAATATACTGTTACATATGTGTCAAGGTGAACGCGCATGCCATGTGTAAAGTTGATTTTGTAGCAATTTTAAAAAAATACCTACCGGAAATATAATATCGCTTCGGCGCATTGGAGATTTCGGGGCACATTGTAGTTTAATATGTTTTATATTTTCTTAATAAAAGCATAAGAAAAAGTTATTATTGTATATAATATACTGTTTCATAACATACATAATTTATGTTTAAATCAAGGCAAATGAGCTTGTGTAAAGTGGATTTTTTATCAATATTATAAATATACCTACCTAAATATTATATGGCTGCGGCACATTGGAGATTTCGAGGCGCATTGGAGTTGGGCATATTCGACTTGTAAAATGTATGAAATGTATAACGTTTTTTTTAAGCAGGTGAGCTGATTATCTTGAAATAATGCCCTCGTGATTGGGTCCTACATGTGGCTAAACAAACTCGGTTCGCTACGCTCACTCGTTTGTTTCGCGTAAGGACCCAATCACTCATTCATTATTTCATGATAATCAGCTCACTTGGTTAAATAAACGGTATATATAATATATATTGAAGTTAAGGTGAATGCGCATGTGTAAAGTGGATTTTGTATAAATTTTAGAAAAAATCATACTGAAAATATAATATGGCATCGGTGCATTGGAGATTTCGTGCTAGTGCTAGGTGCTAGTCGAGCATCCAATCGTAAACTATAATTACACGACTGGCAGTTTGTGGTTGGCTCCCATCGACGATCGGAGCCCGAGGCCGAGGACCGGATTCCATTTTCGTCCACTCACTGTACGGCTCGAACCCATTTTCCCCGTTTGCGTTGTTTCTCTTTATTTGGGAACTGGGAGAAGCAGCTAGAGGTCTCTGTCCTTTATGTTGTGGCTGTTGCAGCCCATATAGCTACGCATGTTTTCGGCATTATTCACATGTTATTGTTGTACCTGTTCTACAAAGTGTGAAATGTTTGTAGAACGCAATAGAACGACCGGAAATGAAAAAAACTTTTGGATAACTTCGGTTACGATAACAGAACCCGGATGATAAAACGATGAATTCGGGTTATTGGTCCCCGTCGCTAATCCTCAAGCTTGACCGCAGGCGTTACACTGTTGATGTCACTTGCAGATACACAAATATATCCGATAATTAGATCCACGATGAAATATGGCAGACAAATTCTTTTTTTGCAACAATTGAATAATTAGAGAAAACAAGACGTAATGTCAATCTGTGGATTAAGTGCGTGAATATCCGCTCAACTAATCGGCAACCATTGATGCCTGAATAATTACTGATAAAGTCCATAGTGGACACGCAGACGCGTGCCCTCTCCACAGGGTGGCAATTAACATATAATTACGGTGTTCCATTAAGTCCATCGTAATATCGCTATCGGGTCGATACTACGATAGTACGATACTACGATGATGATCGATAGTACGATGACGATAGTACGATACTACGATGACGATAGTACGATACTACGATGACGATACTACGATGCCACGATGGCGTTAGTACGATACCACGTATTATCGTCATCGTACTGTCGTGATCTCATAGTATCGACCCGATAGTGATATTACGATGGCCTTAACGGAACACTGTTTATCGTAATATCGTACTATCGTCATCGTACTATCGTCATCGTAGTATCGCAATATCGTCATCGTAGTATCGTACTATCGTCATCGTAGTATCGTACTATCATCATCATACTATCGTACTATAATCATCGTAGTAGTATCGTACTATCGTCATCATGGTATCGCCTTCCGGATGGACGCGCTGGACAAGGTACCACGTACAGCGCTTTAAATTGCATTTATTCTTTTTAAGGTCAATTTTTTAGCATTTTGTATTTAATTTTGCTCCGATTATATTCTTATAAGCTGAACCTTGACTTAAACATATATTATACATATACAACAATATATTATATAAAAGTAGAATTTATTTTTTTAATGCGTTTATTAAGAAGATATATAACATAAAACTCCAATGCGCCCCGAAATCTCCAATGCGCAGCGGCCATCTTATATTTTAGGTAGGTATATTTACTAGTATTGATACAAACTCCACTTTACGCATGCACATTCACTCATATATTTATACAGTATATTAAAGGTACATACCCACGCAGTAACCACAGTAACCACAACATGTTCTTTATATCAGAGACATAATAAGAGACATTTTCTGACAAAATAAACATTCATTCACCATTACCCCACGTCTTGATTGGCACTATTATACACTTTATATCAGAAGTAAAGTTCCACACTGATATCAGGGGCGATAACCGTGTTTCCTTAAAATGTTAACAGACATTATTTATTCTCTGTATTTATTTTTCGATGTGCAATGATCATACTTTATAATCTGTGGAAAATATATATTTAAATCACATAAAGAACATTTTGTGCCTACTGAGTAGGTATGTACCTTTAAAATAAAAATTACATGAATTGTCCAGTGTCAGATCACAAGAAAATGCACCTTATGAAATTTTCAAATTGAAACCAGCATAGCTCATTTGGAGCTAGGCTGGTTTTAAGAATATTTTCATAAGGTCTCTTTTCCCGTGAATTGTCTGGTGTCAGATCACGAAAAAAGGCACCTTATGAAATTTTCAAATAGAAACCAGCATATCCCATTTTGATAAGGTCCCTCTTCCCATGAATTGTCCGGTGTCAGACCATGAGAAAAGGCACCTTATGAAATTTGCAAACTGCAACCAGCATAGCTCATTTTGAGCTAGGCTGGTTTTAAGAAATGTTCATAAGTTCCATTTTCTCATGAATTGTCCGGTGTCAGATCACGAGAAAAGGCACCTGATCAAATTTTCAAACTGCAACCAGCATCGCTCATTTTGAACTAGGCTGGTTTTAAGAATTTTTTCATGAATTGTCCGGTGTCGGATCACGAGAAAAGGCACCTTATGAAATTTTCAAATTGAAACAGCATAGGTCATTTTGAGCTAGGCTGGTTTTAAGAATTTTTTCCTAAGGTCCCCTTTCTCATAAATAGTCTGGTGTCGGATCACGAGAAAAGACACCTTATGAAATTTTCAAATTGAAACCTGCATGGCCCATTTTCAGTTATATTTAGGCTGATTTTAATATCTTTTTCGTAAGGTCCCTTTTCCCATGAATTGTCTGGTGTCAGATCACGAGAAAAGGCACCTTATGAAATTTTCAAACTGACACCAGCATAGCTCATTTTCAGCTGGGCTGGTTTTAAGAATTTTTCATAAGTTCCCTTTTCTCATGAATTGTCCGATGTCGATTCATGAGAAAAGGCACCTTATGAAATTTTCAAATTGAAACCAGCATAGCACATTTTGAGCTAGGCTGGTTTTAATATTTTTTTCATAAGGTCCCTTTGCCCATGAATTGTCCGGTGTCAGATTACGAGAAAATGCACCTTATGAAATTTTCAATTGGCAACCAGCATAGCAAGGCTGGTTTTAAGAATTTTGTCATTCATAAGGTCCCTTTTCTCCTGAATTGTCCACTGTCAGATCACAAGAAAATGCACCTTATGAAATTTTCAATTGGCAACCAGCATAGCTAGGCTGGTTTTAAGAATTTTGTCATTCATAAGGTCCCTTTTCTCCTGAATTGTCCACTGTCAGATCACAAGAAAATGCACCTTATGAAATTTTCAATTGGCAACCAGCATAGCTAGGCTGGTTTTAAGAATTTTGTCATTCATAAGGTCCCTTTTAACTCCTGAATTGTCCACTGTCATCACAAGAAAATGCACCTTATGAAATTTTCAATTGGCAACCAGCATAGCTAGGCTGGTTTTAAGAATTTTGTCATTCATAAGGTCCCTTTTCACATGATTTGTCCAGTCAGATCACAAGAAAATGCACCTTATGAAATTTTCAATTGGCAACCAGCATAGCTAGACTGGTTTTAAGAATTTTGTCATTCATAAGGTCCCTTTTCTCATGAATTGTCCACTGTCAGATCACAAGAAAAGGCACCTTATGAAATTTTCAAATTCAAACCAGCATAGCACATTTTGAGCTAGGCTGGTTTAAATATTTTTTTCATAAGGTCCCTTTGCCCATGAATTGTCCGGTGTCAGATTATGAGAAAATGCACCTTATGAAATTTTCAATTGGCAACCAGCATAGCTAGGCTGGTTTTAAGAATTTTGTCATTCATAAGGTCCCTTTTCTCATGAATTGTCCACTGTCAGATCACAAGAAAATGCACCTTATGAAATTTTCAATTGGCAACCAGCATAGCTAGGCTGGTTTTAAGAATTTTGTCATTCATAAGGTCCCTTTTCTCATGAATTGTCCACTGTCAGATCACAAGAAAAGGCACCTTATGAAATTTTCAAATTCAAACCAGCATAGCTTGGCTGGCTTTAAGAATGTTTTCATAAGGTCCCTTTTCTCACAAATTGTCCAGTGTCAGATCATAAGAAAATGCACATTATGAAATTTTCAAATTGAAACCAGCATAGCTTACTTTGAGCTAGGCTGGTTTTATTTTTTTTTCACAAGGTTCATTTTCCCGTGAATTGTCCGGTGTCAGATCACGAAAAAAGGCACCTTATACAATTTTCTCAAAACAGCCTGATTGGTCGAGCCCGAGTAGATCTCGAGACTTGACAAATCAAACGGTCTGATTTTGAGCATAATATTTAAATACATATACATGCTCTGGTGTCGTGCGGTGGGCATAAAGGAAGAAGTCAAAAAGAATGACAAATATAGTACATTTACTATTCATCCTGAATCCAGAATTGTAAAACTTGATCAGCATATACACAAATCACCTACCCAAAATCTGAGTTTGATTGGCTGAGCCTGAACCAGGCTCAGCCAATCAAACTTACATTTTGTTCAAAAATGTTATAATCATTGGCATATATGTATACATGTACTACAAAATGAGGTTTATTTTGTAAAGAAATGCAGAATAACGGTACTAGAAAGTATGATTTGTGTTCAGATTGATATATATTATAAATGGGGGTTCTGCAATGCGGAATAGAATTTAGAATATTGGTGTTTAACGGCCTATCAACAGCTAAGGTCATGTAAGGCCGGGCAAACGGGTTCGATCCCGTTTTAACCTGCTGCATTGGGGGGAAAATTCCAAAATCAGAACTGAATATTTACATCGAGAAACAATATATTCAACCCTGAAATTAGAATAACCTGACCTGGTGCCAGGTCCATACCACACCAGTCACTTGGCCCCTTCCCCGAAAATAGGATAGCGAATAATCGTAATATTCACATAAGGGGTATAACCAGATTCAACTGTCACATACAAAATGCCAAAGACGTATGTGAGGGCCAAACCAGGTCTCCAGTCGGGATTCCGGTAAGGATAAGTGAGTGAGTGAGTGAATAGGGTTTAACGTCCGCTTTTCTGACATAGAGGTACAAGCCTCAGGGAGTCTACACGCAGACGGGTCAACGGGGTCGTGTCCCGTATCCACCTGTCCGAGGGGGGTAAATCCCAACTTCAGAACTCAATATTTACAATCAAAATATATATTCAGTCCTGAAATTAGAACAACCTGATCTGGTGCCAGGCCCTCGCCACACCAGCATCATTTATCCCATCCCCTAAAAGTAATAGGATTAGCGCTAATCTTACTTTTATATATGGGGCATAGCCTGACTCAACTCTCACATACAAGAAAGCCAAAAAATGTACATGAGGGCCAAATCCGTTATAGTGGGTTATCCGGAAAGTATGAACCCAATCGTTAAGCCAGTTTAGTCGCCTTTTACGACAAGCAATGGCTACTTCAGCACTATTCTCAGGATCAGTTGATCCCACCCCGGTGCCTGCACGGGGTCGGTAAGGATGAACCCCGATCATTAAATTACCCATCACATGCTCCCACCTGCCACCCACTGACGTAAATGTACACGGACGGACGTACAGAACCTCAAGAGTAGCGCAATATGCACCCTTGCTATCGCATAAGGGAGTCATAAAAATAGTGTACATTTTGATTGGAGTCGCCAAACATCGACTTATAACGATAAATGCTACAGAAAAAGAGAGCTGGCGACATTTACAACACTTATAAATTCTGGTCCATTTGCAAGTTTCACTATCCCAGTCAATATCACCAAACTTGGAAAATCAAGAGCAGACAGATCGGACAGACACTGAACATGCTGATCTGGGATTAAGCCAGTAGCAAATGTTGTAACATCTGTTTTGTCAGCCGGGGGGGGGGGGGGGGGGGGGGCCTCCAACCACCCCTTAATAGCCATCCATTCACCACCTTGCAATAAATGTGCCCACGGCTGACAAAATCCAACATGCGACACTTGTAAACAGGACCTACACTGTTTGCCATAATATCACTGAAGTAACTTTACTTTTTTGAACAAACAATGGTTGCGATCTGACAAAACCGTCTTATTGCATTTCTGATCAATGATGACCGAGATAATCCTGTACATCCATGCAGTCTGATCAGTGTCTTTACTGTTAGGAAATCACTTGGTGAACTATCCAGAGCATAACTATCAGCTAATCCATAAATTTAACCCTTACACCGCTATCTTATTTTTTTGTCGTCTGCTGTTTATTTTATATTTTCCATTTTTATCATAAAAACATGCTTTGACATCACTTTAGAATAATTTACAACATGGTTTGCCAGCATTTTAGAATCATTTGCATTGGAAATGATTCTGAAGTGCTGTCAAACCATGTTTTTATTGAGAAATAAGGCAAGATATAAAAGCAACAGCAGACGACAATTGTTGTGTGTAGCGAAAAAAATGGAAATGATTCTGAAGTGCTGTCAAACCATGTTCTTATCGAGAAATAAGGCAAGATATAAAAGCAACAGCAGACAACAAATTTTGTGTGTAGCGGTCTAAGGGTTAATGCCTGCCATGCAAGTAGACTTCTGCAGCCTGCAGGACAGCCATAAACTTCAAGTGAACCACATAGGTAGACAGGCTGATCAGGATCTACATTGTTCAGAAATGAAACAAGAGGGCCATGATGGCCCTAATTCGCTCACCTGACTCCATGAACACCAGAGGAGAATGTGACATTGAGTTCATGTATTTTAAACAAATTGTGCTATTTTTAGATGGCGGTCATCTTGGATTAAGCGATGACTCATTTTACCAAATTTGAAAATGCTTCACCCAAGGATCTTAACTTTCTATGAAGTTTGTCCAGCATCGGCCATGTGGTTCCTGAGAAAAAGACGTTCAAAATCTTGAATAAATGGACCTTTTGGTGGCCATCATGGATGACAATCATCCGATTCCGACAAGTATTGCACCAGAGCAATCGCCTCATCGATACCTTCAATTTGATATATGACATGAGCATATTCGGTCAAAAATAAAATTTGACACCACGGGCCACGCCCATTTTTGACCCCGGGGTCACCATTTTAACAACTTTGAAAGAGCATTGTACATCAATGATTCCTACCAAGTTTCGTCAAAATCCGGCTAGCGGTTCATGAGAAGATTTTTTAAGAATTTATGCTATTTTTAGACGGCGGCCATCTTGGATTAGCGATGACCTCCATTTTAACAAATCTGAAAAGGCTTCACCCATGGACCATAACTTTTAAGTTTGGCAACCATGGGCCAGCCAAGCGGTTCATGTGAAGAATAATTTTGAAATCTCTAATAAAAG
Source organism: Conchocele bisecta (assembly GCA_029237695.1). Classification (NCBI taxonomy): domain Eukaryota; kingdom Metazoa; phylum Mollusca; class Bivalvia; order Lucinida; family Thyasiridae; genus Conchocele; species Conchocele bisecta. Next base: position 120,928,464 of record CM055268.1, on the reverse strand, counting down.
AACCTTTTGACATTTCGGCGGCCATCTTGGACGACATAACAATCCGATTTCAACAAAAAATGTACCAGAGTGGTCGCCTCATTGATACCTTCGATTTGATATATAACATGACCATAATCGGTCAAAAATAAAATTTGACCCCAATTTGACCCCACGGGCCACGCCCATTTTTGACCCCGGGGTCACCATTTTAACAACTCTGAAAGAGCTTTGTACATCGATCATTCCTACCAAGTTTCATCGAAATCCGGCTAGCAGTTCATGAGAAGAAGATTTTTTAAGAATTTATGCTATTTTTAGATGGCGGCCATCTTGGATTAGCGATGACCTCCATTTTAACAAATCTGAAAAGGCTTCACCCATGGACCATAACTTTTAAGTTTGGCTACCATGGGCCAAGCGGTCCATGTGAAGAAGAATTTTGAAATCTAATAAAAGAACCTTTTGAGATTTCGGCGGCCATCTTGGATAACATAACCATCCGATTTCGACAAGAAATGCACCAGAGTGATCGCCTCATTGATACCTTCAATTTGGTATACGACATGACCATATTCGGTCAAAAATAAAATTTGACCCCAATTTGACCTCACGGGCCACGCCCATTTTTGACCCCGGGGTCACCATTTTAACAACTTTGAAAGAGCAATGTACATCGATCATTCCTACCAAGTTTTGAAAATGTTCACGGACGACGACGGACGACGGACACATTGCGGTAACAATAGCTCACATGAGCTTCGCTCAGGTGAGCTAAAAAAGCTTGTGTTGTCAGATTGCAGCACATCTTACATGTCAAAATCTACATTTGTTTCAAATCATGCATTGTCCGTTTAGTTCACTAGCAACCGGAATGACCTTGATAAGGCCTTGACAAAGATGTTTTAGAAGTTTCACTTCCAGGCATATTAAACTACAGCATTTGTAAATCCAGGCACACTTTTTAGCATTTTCATATTCAGGAAAAAATTGTAGCATTTTCATTTCCAGGCAAACAGTTTAGCTTTTCAATATTTGAATAATAATATTTGTTTATGTTATTTTGAATAAATGATTTGTTAGATGATGAAGAGTGAGTGAGTGAGTGAATAGGGTTTAACGTCCGCTTTTCTGACATAGAGGTACAAGCCTCAGGGAGTCTACACGCAGACGGGTCAACAGGGTCGAGTCCCATATCCACCTGTCCAAGGGGGGTAAATCCCAACTTCAGAACTCAATATTTACAATCAAAATATATATTCAGTCCTGAAATTAGAACAACCTGATCTGGTGCCAGGCCCTCGCCACACCAGCATCATTTATCCCATCCCCTAAAAGTAATAGGATTAGCGCTAATCTTACTTTTATATATGGGGCATAGCCCGACTCAACTCTTACATACAAGAAAGCCAAAAATGTACATGAGGGCCAAATCCGGTATAGTGGGTTCCGGAAAGTATGAACCCAATCGTTAAGCCAGTTTAGTCGCCTTTTACGACAAGCAATGGCTACTGCAGCACTATTCTCAGGATCAGTTGATCCCGCCCCGGTGCCTGCACGGGGCAGGTGATGAAGAACATTTTAAGTAATGCACAAGAATTGAAGTTTCAACAATATATTTATATGAATCTGTATCCAATGTTTGATTGCATTTTAAAGCATAACTACCAACCAGCGTTGATGGATGCGCAATGTACAACATGATACCCAAATGTCTAGCATGCTAATAATGGCAACAACAAATTAAAACAATAAAAACAATAAAAATTGACAGTGGTTTTGTATTTGGTAATTCCACAGTGGTTTTATTATTACAAATATCCAACAAACGTTTTTCTTTGACAAATAAAACAGTGACAATTGCTACAGAAGGTTTGTCATGCCAGTATATATATAGCATACATTCACAACATGGTGGGAAGTGATCTTCTGGAACCGACAGGAGGGGCGTTACAAGGAGACTGAAGAATGGTTTGTTGCGAGAGAATTCAGGACACTGCATTGGAAGAGTGAGACATCAAGTGATGCTATCTTGTGTCCTCCAATGAGTTTTAATTTTGCATCAGTACATGTGCCAGAAGCAGAAGCCATCTAATTTCTTTATATTTCCTTACGTGCAGCCCCACACCCAAAACAGAAGAGAATGTTAGGTAAGTTAGTGACAAAGTATAAAAAAGGAGATGTAAAGGAATAAGACAGCCATGCTACAGTGCTTGCCATACCGGTGTGGCAAACACTGTAGACACTTGTCAGACTGATCCAGACATGTACTGGTTAAAACCATACTTAAAACGGGCTTTATATTTCTGATTGCAGTAACAGACAAAATGCTGCATTTCTAAATAATATTTCTTAATAAATAATATAAAAGTAAAACATTGAAATACTCGAGGTAGCAACTCTGTATGTTTCAAACTTTCACTGCCTGTGCCTAGAATTCGCCCCCATCGAACCATGCTCCAGGCTCTTTGTAACGATCCTCATGTCGGTTACAGACAACCATTTCTCCCCGGGTTCTGATTGTATGTTATATACATAGTGGGATGGAAACATTAGGAAACAATTGATGTTTTATCGTTCAAAAGAAACACGTTTCTTAAATATTTGAATGATGAAACCAGACTGAAATTAAAATACAAGACAACTGCCCTACTGTGAAAGGGAATGCTCACTCTGTAACTTAACGTTTCTATATTTGTTATTACCAGCATTAGTAGGACAGACATTTGGATATCATGTTGTCCATTGTTCATACATCAACATAGATTAAAATAGCCATACGGAACTACAAACAAGCACAGGATGCGGATTCAAAGCTAATTGCTGGAACTGCCAGTGTTTGCAAATGGGTAAACTTTCATTTTCACGCAGCATAGATACAGGTCAGCATTCATTTCAGTCATACAGTCTGATTTGTTTCTATGCTGGGTGAAAATGATAGCTTTCCCAGTTTGCATACACTGGCTAATGTAAGTGACATGCCAAGACAAAAAAGGTAAATTTTATTTGCTATCAGCGTGGATTCATTGAATTGGTTTATCCAGACTAGGGCAGAAATGTGACTGGCTAGAACCAGTGTAACATTGTATATGGTCAGGATCAGTAGCCTATTTCACCAACATTGCAAAGTATACTTATCTAGCAAAGTATACTTTGAGGGAGAAATTTTCAATTTAAGGTTAAATTTATTAATTTTTATTATACTGAATTTATTACAATATCACAGCCATTTTGGCTGTGATGACAGCCATTTTGGCTGTGATTATGTAATAAATTCAGCATAATAATTCTGCATACCTTTAATCATCAAATATATGCAGTCGTCAGTTCTATATGAAATAATGCATTTCGGGAAATATAAATGATTACTACCTAAAAGTATACTTTGCTAGACAAGTATACTAGCTAGCTTTGCAATGTTGGTGAAATAGGCTACAGATGCAGTTGTGCAGCTGGCTGCCACAGTGTGAACACATAATAGTTGGACAGTGTAGATATCTATTATATAGGGGTGCGTCAGTTAATCAGACACGAGACCAGTACCGGTATGTCTAATTTTGTCATGGCTTGTCACGTTTAGCAGACGGGACGCACAGAAAATTGACCAAAGTGGATATGTTACTAGTATGTGTCTGAACGTAAATATATTTCATATGCATCAACTGTTTCAGTCCAAGTTCAAATGTCAATGTTACCAAATAACATAAAACAATTTATAATTGAAGACTTGGAATTAGGTGACAGAATCTAGTTTGCTTATGATTTTTATTTGATCCATATAAGAAGCATAAGCATTGTAAATTTGAAACAAATGTTGAGAAAAAATATTTTGTATATTGTAATTTTGTTGTTGATGATTGGAACCTAAATACAAAACATACAACTAACAAAATGTACAATTCATATGGCCATTGGAATGATTGTAAACCCGGATCAGCCAGCTGTGCAGGATGATCAGGGTCTACACTGGCTGCAATGGTCATAAGCACAAACAGACAGACAAACATACATTTCATACCTATCTCATTCTGGTCACCATCAGTTTGATTGTTCACAATACTGCAGTATAACATCTGTGTAACATTTAAGACACGTGTAGACCCATACTATTCTTAACATCCACCCATGCTCTTCATAAATAGGTTCTTAAGTATGGAATGACGAACAATACAGTCCAAATTCGATTTTGAAAATGCACCTGTTGATCGGTCGAAATGCTAGTTAAAATTATTTTCAGCAGCTACCAATGAAACATTCAAAATTGTGGTTGCCTGTAGCAGATTTCACCAACATTGCAAAGTATACTTTGAGGGAGAAATTTTCAATTTAATGATAAATTAATTAATTTTTATTATACTGAATTTATTACATTATCACAGCCAATTTGGCTGTGATAATGTAATAAATTCAGTATAATAATTCTGCATACTTTTAATCATGAAATATATGCATTTGTTAGTTCTATATGAAATAATGCATTTCAGGAAAAATAAATGATTATTTTGCTAGAAAAGTATATTTGCAATTTTGATGAAATCTGCTACTGATGAAATAGGTTTACAATAGATGTACATGTTTCTACGCTACACTGACAGTCTCTCCACTATCATAATTACAACAGCAACTGCATTAGTATTGAGCCACCTTTTGTTTTCTCTCACATGACACAAAACAAACGGTGTCCCAATATATTGTATCAACGACGAAAGTGACTCCAAACCATTTAGTGAATAAAACCTTGATTATATGCAGCAGGCTGCATTATAATTTTGTTCTACAATGACGCAGTTAGTAACGTTCAACATTTAGCTCTGAAATTGTGAGTTTTTTTTTATGTCATTAGATTATTGTTCTGTTAACATTTGTTTTGTCAAAATATATGATATATCCAAAGCAATATATTAAATAATATTGTCCAATTGAAAATAGTCATCTTAAGAATCTTGTATTTTCTAAGATAGCAACAGTTTCTGAATTACGATTAGATATACATTGTCTATTGAAGTGGAGAGAAAATGGAGCTAGCAGCTGTACATGATGATTGTCATTATTCTGCTTGTTTTAACTCTTTGCATGCTAGCGGCGAAAATATCCGCCACACGAATTAGGAGTATATGTTTTATTCTCTCTGTAAATATGTCTTGAAAATTTCATTAGAATTGTGTCCTCTGGACACAATTCTAATGAAATTCCAAGACATATTCATGACATTTATAAGGAGAAATAAAAGAAAATATAATGAATTGTCATCTGCTATTTTTGTACTATTTATAGCCCACAAATTTCCCAGCATGCAAAGAGTTAAGTCTATCTACACTCTTGTTGCAGTCTTTATTCAGCCCAGTCATTGGAACACGAAACGTCCCTCCATGTTGGTGATTGTCACAGTAAACCACTTCCTGAAATGAAGAAATAGAGAATAGTAGTGCCGTGAATGGGAAAAAATATCTGACAAGGGAAACGGGATGGGCGAGTCTTGCCGAGCCCATCCTGTTTCCGTGCTGCGCCAGATATTTTGTCCCATTCACGGCACTAACCTACTATTCTATTTTTCCCCGTCAACATATACAAATAGCTTTAAAATGCAAAAAATAACTCCAGCCAGCCGCATCCCCAAAATCGAAGAATCGACTGTATGACAACTGCACATATTCATACAAAGTAATTAGGTCGTATTGACAGGATATCAAAAATGTTTCATGGCACCGTGTTTCCTGGCACATACGCACTGTGTTGACGGGATAATATGCTTTATCTTATTCTCAGAGAATACTCACATTTCAAATGGAATGTCAAATGTAAATATTCCACAAATCATCGGGATGGAATATCATCAGTTAGATGTATCATAGATGTATGGTTTACAATTTATTGCACAAACCAATAAAACACCACTATACTCATGTTTATCTCATCACATAGTACATGGCCTATTTCCCCTACATATGCACACAAAATTACAGCCCAGATGTATTTACTGTACCAATATTATTACACTGTCAATGTATCCTTCACAGGTTATGGAGCACGACAGCACAAACTCGTTTACGCGCTAAGCCACTAGCACAAAGCTTTTCCCGGCACTAAGCCCATTTAGTCCAAGTCCATACATTGAATAGAATAAATATACACAAAATTCACTGTCACTAAGACATTAAGCACTAAGCAATGCAATGCAATGCACACAGCTGATATGCACTAAGCTCCAAACATGCCGTACACTAAGTAGTTAATGGATACGATCACAAAATTGGTATAGTCATAAATCGGCACTGTATCTGGTTGCCAAGCAACAGTAAATAATCTCTCAATTCACAACTCGGCACTGCACTAAACCAAGGTCATCATCAGCCAACCCATGTTTCGCATACGCACGTCACCCCAAGTACGCACTCTTCCCAACGACCGCCTGAAATAACATTTGTACCCGCACTAAGTTAAATGCTATAACTTTCCCCAATTGACTGGACTAATTCCAAACTTCACACAATATCACTCCAATCGATGATTATCCCCACATAAAATGTTTACTTACAGAGAAGATACTTCTGAGCAGGCAGCAAGCAATAATTCCAATATAATAAAGTCCCATATAACACATGTGTCTCTGACCATTGCTATCACCAAACTGCCCAGAATATACTCACCCACTCCAACTCCGTGTTACATTATAAACCAGTCACCCATTGTTCAGGACTTTCACACCTCTGACCATAACTGATTATAACCCAAGCCTTCACTGATTATAATACCTGCATACAAGTATCTGCTGGAGGGATTATTTCTTCAATACCTGATAAAATCCACCTTATCGTGACATCCCACCTTATCGTGACATCCCCCTTTTCTCATGAAAAAAATGAATATTCATTCATTTTTTTAGTTTCAGCTGAAATCACTTAAATCCTAACTAATCGTGACATTGTCTATAGTTTCCTTTGCTTCTAGTGTTCTTACGTGGATCAAGTCACTTTCTGTTTCATGAACATCATCTTCACTTACAAGGTCACTATCATTGTCTATCACATCAGCACTTGCCTCTTCAAGTAGCCCTTGTCCTAACTGGTTTCCTTCCAATGAATCGCACTCCTTGTCTAACTGTTCTCGTAGCTGTAACACATACTGGTACGGTTTTCCCACTTACGAAAATTTTAACTGGACTAGTAGTAAAATGGCCATTATTATCAAACTGTTTTTGTGTCCTACCGTGTTTAACTCTGCTGTCTTCATAGTTCCTATATATCAGTCCATTTATGATCTCAAACCACTTATTGGGTTCCTTTATTGCAGCATTTTCAGCCTTGTCCCTGGTCCGTTTTAGAGTCTTATCATTTTGTCGCTCCACTTTAAACTCACTTTTGTCTATGTTAACTAGGTTGAGCAAATTGAGCTTACGAACCCCTTCAATTTCCTTTATTTTCCGACCTCTTGTTTGTACTGCCTGACCTAATCCTATGTCTGTCTCACTTACCGGACAACTTTATTCAATGCCAGTTTCTGGTTCTATCAAAGGGTCACATCTGCTTATTGTATTTATCACCGACAAATGCAGAGATATAAGGTATTTAAAAACTTTAACACAGATTTCGGATGGATGGACTGACGCACGGACGGACACACGTACACCTGGACGTCATTGTGATCACTGTCTCGCTTTCCGCAAGCGGGCTCGACAAAAAAATCAAGTTCATGTTAATGGCGGTATGAGTGTGTTCCATATGCTCACATGTATCAAGTGTCAAAATATTAAAGCAATCTGTAAAGTAAAATTAATGATACCAGTTTATCATGATGAAGAAACTTGTACAAACGTTTTGACATTGTTGATGCGGGCGACAACGGAAAAAGCGGCGACTATAGTCGCGCCTTCTGCTAAAGCAGGTGCGACAAAAATAAACTTTGCGCATCTACACATCATAAGGAAGCTACATACCAAGTTTCAGGTGTGTAGCTATTAGGGTTTAAAAGTTTCTAAGTCAAAAAGGGAGAGATAATCCATGACCCAGGGGTTGAATCAAAAATCGAAATAAACTTTGTGCATCTATTTAAAAGTTTTACACGTTACAAGGTTGGCGACAGACGGACGGAGGCACGGACAAGGATAACACCAAATGCCCCCTCCACTATCGTGGTGGGGCATACAAACTTTCTTTCAACATAAATGTCAGAATGATTTGACCTTGAATTTGGGGGTTGGGGCCACATGGGTAGACTATGGAATGAGACTGTATATGTGGCTATCACCGGAGAAATGGGGCTTATGTGATTTGCGACCACTGTATCTCCTGATGAATTAGCACACTCCTGTAGTCAAACTATATTGCTTGTTGAAGCTTAACGGGTGTTTCCTTGATGGAATGGCGAACAGTGCAGGTCCTGATCAGACTGTGCGGATGCACAGGCTGATCTGGATCTACACTGGTCGCAGGACCCATGAGCTCTATTTCGCCAGTGACGGCCACATATGACAATAAAGAATAAAGAAGCATATGAGTTTTCATGTCAATCGATCGATACATGGTTGCAGAGATACTTAAAACATAAATGCAAATTTTGAGGTCAATTGATCTAAAGATTGGGCATGGGGATGATTGGGCGAGTTATTTAATGAAACTGTGGATGCTGATGAATGCCATTAGATGTTTCAAATAAATCTGACCTTCACTTTGGGCATGGGGATCGCATGGACTGGGTTAAAAAATGAAAAAGGTTACATAAACGTTACTGATATGCAACAGTTTGCACAGAGTATCATACAACAGATATGTTGTAGAAATATGATGACCGTCTTGATCTGTTTCACCCTAACGTTGAAAATAAGTAGTTTAAATGAAACAAGAGTACCGATGGTCACAATATACGCCCGTCGAGGTGTATCCAGTATACAAGGGGGGTAACACCATGGAACAAGAAATCAGTGATGGGTGGGTATACCTCTCGGAAGCTCAAACTTAAGAATACCAACTGAGCAAGAGTGCCGAAGGTCACAATATCGAGGTATAGCTAGTCAACGAGGGGAGATAATTCGCTGAAAACCAATATGGTTCTTCCTCTCGTCATGATGACAAACATGTGTAGTAAAATTTGGTTATGATCCGTCAAGTAGAATTAGATATCGAGTGAGAAAATTATAAGACAAAATTGCCAAATTCTAAGTAAAAAAGAGGTAGATAATCCAGTATCCGGAGGTCGAATAAAACATCAAAATAAACCTTGTGCATCTACTTATCATAAGGAAGCTACACATGTCCCAAGTTTCAGGTCTGTAGCTTGTACGGTTTAAAACTTTTACGAGCTACAAGGCAAAATTGGGAAATTCTAAGTCGAAATGGGGGAGATAATCCATGACCCCGGGGGTAAAAAAAAAACAAATCGAAATAAACTTTGCGCATCTACTCCTCATAAGGAAGCTACCGGTACATACCAAGTTTCAGGTGTGTAGCTCTTAGGGTTTAAATGTTTAACCAGTTACAAGCCATTTGAAGAATAACCTGATCTGGTGCCAGGTCCTCACCACACCAGAATCACTGAGAATGAAAATATGAATGGTAGTGAGAGGTATATGAAGTTTGAAGTCAATTTTGACTTGCATGTGACAGATATAACGGCACCAAATACCAAGGCATTTGAAAGACATTCTGCCTCAACCTTGTCAAAAACAAGAGACGAGGCAAAGCCATGAAGGCCAGGATTTCTTCAAGGCATAGGCAATTGGCCTACGATGGAAAAAGAAGCCAGTGTATGAGAAAACCTACATGCAGTTGCAGGCTGGCATACATGTATTAGTACAAGATATGAGGGAACATATGTACTGTCTGATGAGTGTTGTCCAAGTATGGTGGTCCTAGGTGGTACAGTAACAGAGAAATGGACCTAAACACGAAAACTTAACATTGAAAATGGCTAAGTCGATAACACGGAAAAAATAGGTCAAGGTAAAAAAAAGGTCACATGTTGGATAGTCGTAAAGTTATTTGACCTTGGCATTGGGCACGAGAGGAGTATGGGTGGGTGGGGAATGAAAACATGAACAAGAACTCAGCCAACTGCATGTATCCCATCACTGTGGTGGTTGGACCATAAACATGCACATTCAATTTTAAGCCAATCGCTCATACAGTAAAGAAGTTATAGGAGAATGGAGAAACGTGCACGCATCTATGAAATTTCGAAGTTATTTGACCTTGACGTTGGGCACGGAGTGAACATTGGGGCGGGGAATGAAAATATGAATGATGAGAAACGTGCACTTGAAGTATCAATCAAATCACTTGTACACTAAAGTAGTTACAGGAGAATTGCGAAACTCGCAATGTGAAATTTCAAAGTTATTTGACCTTGACGTTGGGAACGTGGGTAGCATGGGTCTGGCGAATAATGAACATATGAAAGATGAGAAACATGCACATGAAGTTCCAAGCCAATCACTGATATAGTAAAGAAGTTATAGTGGAATTGACCATGTGAAGTTATTATAGGAATGAATGGCCTTTTTGTGGAATTTATCGGGGTATAAACTTGGAAAAGTCGCGGGAATACTGGACGAAGGCCGGAAGGCCTCGTCCAGTATTCCCGCGACTTTTCCAAGTTTATATCCCCGATAAATTCCACAAAAAGGTCATTCATTCCTTATAATTCCAGCATTTGAAATAAATTCATCAAGAAAATGTGTTTATTTTCCGTTTTCTTAAGAAAGTAGTTCGGCTTTGGGAGTTTACTGGGATATAAATTTTGGACAGAGACTTGCTACGGGCCAATCAAATGTTAGGGAATTGTGTAAATATTTTTGTGCTGGAATTATTTCACATTGACCTTTGGGGCCCCCCAAATGAAAGTATGAATGATGAGAAACATGCACATGATGTTTCAAGCCAATCGCTCATACAGTAAAGAAGTTATATGGAATGGAGAAATACGCACACATCTACTGAATGTAAATTTACATAGTTATTTGACCTTGACCTTGGGTGTGGGGGAGCGTGGGTGTGGCAGGGAATGATAATATGAATGATGAGAAACATGAACACGAAGTTACAAGCCAATCGTTCATAAAGTAAAAATGTTACAGGGGAATGGAGAAACGTGCACGTAACTACTGCATGTGAAATTTCAAAGTTCTTTGACCTTGACCTTGGGCACAGGTGAGCATGGATGGGGTGGAGAATAAATACATGGATGATAATAAACATGTACATAAAGTTTGAAGCCAATCGGTCAATACACTAAAAACGTTGTAAGAAAATAGAGAAACGGGCACACATCTACTGAATGTGAAATGTCAACGTTATTTGACCATGACCTTGGGCATATGGGAGCATGTGTGGGGCGGGGAATAAAAATATGAATGATGAGATTAATTAAAATCAGTATTGTAAGTTGAAGAAAATGAATGGTACATACATAATGCGTGCCGATGGAAAACAGAAATCCAGGTCTGCTACTGAAACCCTCTGTCTTGCGCGAGACTTGTCCAGTTAAGACACTCACATCAAAACGCCTGAAAATGGCAAGATGTACACAGATGTGACCAACTATAGGCAATAGAATGAAAAGCAAACAATTGCATTCTTTTCTGTGACATTTGTCTGTCAAATCTGTTGTGCGGTTTGAAAATTAATGAAGAAAACTAGACTAAATATATAACATGAAGTATTACCGTACATCACACTTCTCATCAAAATGGTTCAAACAAGCGATCACAATGTAGGACAAGACATGAACAAAATTTGTCAAAAATAGTGGTAATTCAAGATTCAGAATGTTTTTTAACTGACAACTAGAGCAGGGGCTCATGTATTCCCCCGCCTGGACGACAAATAAAAACTTTAACGCAAATATTTAAACGCAAATTTCTAAGTAATTTGACCTTGACCTTGGACATGAAGGCCGCATGGGTGTGGTATGGAATGAAAATATGGATGATGATAAGGAAGTGTTTGAAGTTTTAAATCAATCTACCCAATCCTTTGGTTGATGACTTGGCCTTGACCAATCCGCAATTATTTTCCCAGCATGCAAAGAGTTGAGATAAGTGTACGTCTCCAAGAATTAAATCTCTTCAACATTAAGGTCTATATAAATGGGAGTACATCTGTATGGGGGAGTAACATGCATCAAACACAGGCATTACAAAAACAGCTTTCACCGCTAAGTAACTGGAATGGATGTTAATTTTCCAACCAATCCAATAGTCACAAAATGATTTTCAAACTAGTCCATTTATGAAAAGTGGACATTTTTGTTCTCAAAAATATAAAAATTACTTGCAAAAATAGCAGAACCTGACGAGACGCGTACGGCTGTCTGGATCTACACTATTTGCCAATACCACTATATACAGGTCTTCCAAAGAATGAAACAAATGCTGGGTTTGTCAACATGTGACCCATTAATTTGAATCACTTACCATTCGTGATCCTCATATACAAGCAACACGGTGAGTAGATGGGCTGGATCATCACTGTTGTTATTTAAAGCTGAACTGTTGTGACCATCTCTCTACTGCGCAGATTGTATCTAGTAAACTGGTATGTAGGTCTGAAGATAGAACATGCATATTAGCCTGCATGCATTGAGGGATATGACAATTCAGGGCTTTTAGGGGTATGACAAATTGGGGAAAAGTGTGCACCTTCAGCTTGTAATGGGCTAAATAGAATATAGCAGATGTCACGCAGGCTACAATCATTATAAATTACAGTCTGACAGCAAATTCTGATAGCTGTGACTGCAGAAATGGTGGCTCATGGCATTTGTGGTCAATGTCGGCCTAGATCCGCCTGCAGTCTTATCAGAGTCTGCACTAGTGAAATGCACGTCATGTCTCACAACCACATATGTGTGACAACCACAAGTCGAATAGACCCTGATCAGCCACAGTCACTGTGGCTAATCAGGGTCTATTCGACTTATAGTTTAGTCAGTCAAACAAAAACTGAAAGGTAAATAAATTGATTGATTATCACATACAGCCGGAAATGCACCTGCATGGGTGGAGCATCGCATGTTCAGTGTGTAAATTACGGTAGCCTTACTACACAAGATCACTTGGCCCTGGTGTGCATCCCAGTAGGATTCACCATTAACCCATAGACTGCTACTCACAACAATTGTCGTCTACTGTTGCTTTTATATCTTGCCTTATTTCTCAATAACAGCACTTCAGAATAATTTCCAATGGAAATGATTCTGAAGTGCTGTCAAAGCATGTTGTAAATTGTTCTAAAGTGCTGTCAAAGCATGTTTTTGATGACAAAAATGGAAAATAGAAAATAAACAGCACACAACAACATTAAGATAGCAGTCTAAGGGTTAAGATGCCAATCCAGAAAAAAAAGAAAAGAGTACATCGTTAAGCATATACATACATTCCCATCTCGGTCAATGAAACATATCAGTTGATCAGGAACTACACTGGTCAAATCCTTGCTTGTAAAAATAGTGTATCATGTCAGGTCACAAATACATGTAGACAAGATTTTATGAAAACATACAAAGTATCAATATTTACAAAATTTAGACACTTGATAAATGAATTGTAAAGACATATTAATAAGCATCTGCCAATCGAACCCACTGAGAATAACCTTTGTCTTAATCACCATATTCCATTGATATTAATTTCCAAAATTGGTAATATTTTCTGTAAATGATGTCAAAAATGACGTCAATTTTCAACTTCATTTATGGAAAATGCTGCATTTTTTTCAAAATAGTTATTGCCAAAAAATGGTGATGTGATCTGGTGCCAGGCACCCTTGTTCCAAATGAATGACAAGCCTGGTTTTGTCAAATATGGCCAAAATATTTGAATCACTTACCATCCGTGATCCACATATACGAGCCACATGGTGAGTAGATAGACTGGATCACCACTGTTGTCAAGCTGAACTGTTGTGACCACCTCTCCCCGGCACAGACTGGATCTAGTACACTGGACTGGAGGTCTAAATACATAGCATGCATATTAATCTATTGCATCCAGAATACGCTTGTAGGGGTACAACAACTTTGAAACATTAGTTTCTTTTATTTAAAGTATATATGTTGTGACCACTCATTTAAACAGTCTTGGCGTAACAGTTCTAATGAAAATAGATTGGATCTAGTAAACTGGTATGGAGGTCTAAATACACAGCATCCATAATAACATATTGCATTCAGAACGTGATTTTAGTAGTATGACAATTTTCAAACAATATTTTCTTAGTTTTCATTTAATGCATATGTTGTGACCACTAATTTGACCGGTCTCAGGTGATGTGATCCAAGACCAGGCACCCTTGCTCCCAATGACAGAAGCCTAGTTTCGTCAAATATGACCTACAAGTTTGAATCACTTACCATTCGTGATCCATATGCGAGCAAGACAGCGAGTAGATGACTGGATCAACACTGTTCACTGTTGTCAAGCTGAACTGTTGTGACCACCTCTCCCCAGTGCAGATTGAATCTAGTAAACTGGTACGGAGGTCTAAATACATATAGCAATCATATTAACATTGATTTCTTATTTTTCATTGAAAATGTAGGTTGTGACAAATGATTTGAATCGTTTTGACGTGACAGTTCTAATTAGTGGTCCTAACATATAGTTTTGTTTGTGACTGGAGACATGGAGGCTTATGACATTGCCATCAATGCAGACCTAGACCAGCCTGCAGCTTGATCAGGGTCTGCACTAGTGAAATGCATGTCATGTCTCTAGTCACAGCCACATATGTGTGGCTGATCAGGGTATATTCTACTTGTAATTTGGTCAGTCAAACATTGGCTGATTGATTAATTATCATATACAGTTGAGAATGCACCTGCATGGGTGGAGCATCGCATGTTCAATGTGGAAATTACAGTATCTTTACTACACAAGACCACTTGGCCCTGGTGTATATCCCAGTAAGATTTACACTTAAGAATGAATCATTAAACATGTACATACCTCACCAACCTCTCGGTCAGAGAAACATGTCCACTGTATCGTCCAATTCAGCTGATCTGGAACTACACTGGTCAACTCGTTACTTCAGCGACCGTAGTGAATGGTCATGCAAAATTTGCTCTCCTCATTAACTGGAATTTATGTGGATTAATAATGGAATAACGAAGTGAAAGTTATATCAAAATGGAGATAAAAATTAAGTGACTCTAAATATTAACTTAAATTGGAAAATATGTGAATATAAATAGTGTTTTTCAAACAAAATTTAAGTTTCCATTGTGGTTTGTAGTGGATCCCCTGCTGGGTCAACATGTGATTCTATAGTTTGGATATAACCAGATTGCTGTTGCTGAGGATTGCCTGCTGTGCTCCTGGTCAGTTTTGGAGATTCTGGAATATTCCATAGCTGCCCACATCTGGAATGTGTTAACGTTACACAACAGGCAGAAAAACCTGGATGGTACCACACACTGCTGACCAACAGAACTGTATAGCACATCCACTGTCAACTCAGGACAAAAGGCACTTAATCATCAAAAATGGAATCAGATGCGTCCAAACAATCTACGCTGATTTTGCAGCAAGAGTTATCAGAAGTAACATGTTCATCAAAGCAGTCAACACTCTTGTTGCAAGATGCCCAACAGGATCTGTCTCAAAATGACTCATTCTCATTCTCTGGATTTTCCTCGATTTCCTCTGGGCAGGTTGAACAAACCATATGTGACAAGCTTCATGGCGTATTCTTCTCTATGGATTACACAATGAAACGCAGACCAGCATTGAGTTCTTCCTAACAAACCATATTTGAAACATTCCTGAACCAGTTGAGTTCGGCATTCGTAGGACAAGCAGACATCAACAAAGGCAAATTTAAATTTACAACTCATGTTCAAAAAAAGAATGTCTATGTAGCCATTGACAAAACCACCAGACAGCTGAAAATCTCGGGTCCGGGCAGCACGCCTGTGGAGAGATAATAACTTCAGAAGGCTCTCAATTAACTTGTACAGGACACTGATAACAGAACAAACACATGATAAAAGTGACCCCCTGCTGCAACTGACCACACACCAGCAGTATCGCACACTGGGGCCAGACTATTCTCCCATGAATCTCCTGTACTGGCGATTCCACCTGTGGTAGATGAGGAACTTCCTGTGAGCCAGCAAATCTCCATAGTTACGGAAATGATAACAAATATCGCCACACAGATTGGATCCTTACAGACCCAAGTGACAAATCTCACCACAGAAGTTTGTCAAGCTTAGGGAGCAACAAGTCGGTGCAGAATATGTCCCTTCCAATCACAGCACACTACCACCAAATGACCCGTCAATAGTGGTAGTTTCACTGTCACAAGTCGAGCCAAATGAAAATATGCTCACAAACTCTGAAACAAATGACAACCAACAGCAAAATGCAAACGTGCCCACTCCCATAAACACTGTAACAAATAACGACCCACAGCCCTCTACACTGAAAAAGACAAGCCCAAGCCCAAAACCAAAGGCCAAAACTCGAGACCCCAAGCCAGCTGAAAATGCTGCAGAGAAATCCAGACCAATAATAATGAAACTAAAACGCCAAACCCGAGCCAACAGTCGACTAAAACATTAATCATTGGTGACTCAATTCTCTCTGGAATCAATCGAAAAGGACTGAATAAAAATGTGGAATGTGTCACATTGCCGGGCGCGACAGTTGATGTCACATACAGAAAAATTCAAATATATGACCTGAAACAATTCAATAATATAATTCTATATGTCGACGGCAATGACGCTTCTCAGCATGTTGACTCTGAATTATTTGAAGAAAAATTATGAACAGATGTTGAAGTACGTGAAAAGGGGCAATACATCATGTAACTTATACATCTGTAATTCATGTCCTCGTGGCGATGTTGATGTAAAAGACTTCAACGAGATAATACAACGCCAATGTGACGAACATGATGCCAAACTTATTGATACACACTCGGCCTATTTTGACAATAGTGGGCAATTAAGGAGCTATTTCTATCGACCAAGAGATAATATTCATCTTTCAAGCTCCGGAACCAAGCGACTCCTTGGAACAATAAACCAACATATCCAAATAGTGGATAACTTTGAACAATGTATACACGATTCATATAATAGAAATCGACAACGGCATACACGCCAGAATGACTGGGACCGAGTTACAAGAAACCCTGAACAGCCACTCATGTCGAGTGGGAAATCGTCATAATGGACACATGGGAGGACGGACACACATGCGAAGAGAAGACCAGTACAGTCGACATCACAGACCAAATCAAGGGGGAGCTCGGAAGGGATTTTTTTTTTTTTTTAGGTGTATGAAATGTGGTCTCGACAATCATAGCACCAGTGAATGTCGGTTTATAAATCAGCTGCAATGTTTTAAATGCAAGTTGATGGGACACAAAGACGCCATCTGTTGGAATGTATAGGACATTGGCGAAGGTGCCAGTACCCCTCATAACAGTATACATGTACCAAGCTCAACAAGTTTAACCTGTTATTCTGAGGAAACATTATTTTCTTTGTTGGGACATATTTGTGATCAGTGCAATCAATTTTCATGCTATTGTGATCAAATAGAAAATAGAAATATAATGAATACTGTTTATTTAGAAGATACTTTTACCGAGCATCAGGAAAATGAAAACAATTTGTATGAATTATCAACACTGAATGATATCTCGATTTCTGTTAATGAACATGAAATTAATGTGTTTGAAAATTCTGTGCATGCATGTAGTAGTGATTCTTCCAGGAGTGCCCATGATATGTTAAATCTTCATTTAGATGCGAAAGGTTTGAAAATTGGACATATTAACATTCAAGGAATGACAAACAAAATAGACCAAGTGAGGGTAATGCTAAATGAATGCAATAATGATGTTCATGTTCTAGGTATTAGTGAATCAAAATTGAACAGTGTACACCCAGATCATACTTCCATATAAATAACTTTCAATCATTCTATAGAAAGGACAGGATTATAACGAAAGAAAGACCAGCAGAAGGTGGGGGTATTCTTGTATATGTTAAGGATGGAGTGAGTTGTAAGAGGAGAGGGGATTTAGAGAATGATAGGCTTGAATGTTTATGGATAGAAATTTTCCCTAAAAATAGTAAAATTTGTTTTTTAGTAGGAAAATATGTATAGGAATCCAAACGAGTCTGTGAAATGGAATGAAGAATTTGAAAATCATATTGAGAAAATATTACAAGAACAAAAAGAATTCTACTTTCTAGGCGATTTTAACCGGGATCTGCTTAACAAACAAATAAGCAAAGGTTGGCTCGATTTTATGGAACAATTTGGTCTCACACAGGTAGTAAATACACCAACAAGAGTAACAGACCATTCTGAGACACTCATTGATCATATTTACTGTAGTGTAAAATCAAATATGAATACAGTTAACGTGCCTAAATTAGGGTTAAGTGACCACTTTCCTATATTTATAACAAGAAAATCTAATTCAGCAATACCTAAAAACACTCATTATAGTATAACATATAGATCTTTTAAGAATTTCAATGAAACAGATTTTCTAACTGACCTTGAAACCGTTCCTTGGGATATAGTAAAAATGTTTGATGATACAAATGATGTAATGGACGCATGGTCAAAACTTTTCTTGGATATTGTGAACACCCATCTACCAATGAAGCAACACCGAGTTAAACGTAAGCAACAGCCAAAGTGGCTAAACACCAATAATGGATGCTAACAACATAAAGGATAAGAAAATGAGAGACAGATTTAAATCACTCAATAATGACACACAATACAAATTACATCGCAATAAAGTAACTGAATTGATTAAAAAGTCGAAAAAAGCACAATATACTGCCATTCTAAATGAAAATAATAATAAATCCTGCAAAGTGTTTGGAAGCTATTTAAAGAAGTAGGAGCTAGCAAAAGAAATTCACCTGCCACAGTATTTTCTCTAAATGTTGATGATAAAAATATTGAAAGCCCGGTCGAAATTGCAAATGAATTTAACAAGTTCTTTGTAACAATTAATTGCATCAAAAATAAAAGAACCCACCAAACTTTCCAATTTCAAAAAGCTCAGTTCATTTTGTGATAAAAAGGTGCCTCAAGACACCCATTTCAATATTCCAGAAATAACAAAAGTGCAGGTAGAGAAATATTTAAAAACAATTGATGTTTCAAAAGCAACAGGTTTAGATGACATTGGCCCAAGATTGTTGAAAATTGCCGCACCCTACATTTCTGACAGCATAACACATTTATGTAACCAAAGTATTAAAACGGGAATATTTCCAGAAAAATGGAAAGAGGGGAAGGTGACTCCATTATTTAAAACAGGTGATAAGAGTGACCCAAATAATTACAGGCCGATATCAATTCTTCCAGTGCTATCCAAACTCTTAGAAAAACATGTTCATGATTGTTTGATGGCCTTCCTAGTTACTTTCAATTTGCTACATGAAACACAGTCTGGTTTTAGGCCTAAACATTCATGTGAGACTGCACTAGCATGCATGATTGATAACTGGTTAGGTGCAATAAATAATGGGAGAATTATGGTTGACTTTAAAAAAGCATTCGATTTGGTTGATCATTCTCTCCTGCTCAAAAAGCTATGTCACTACAAATTCTCAAATACCACAATTAACTGGTTTTCGTCTTATTTACGCAATCGAAGTCAAAAGGTATCGACTAATAATACAGTATCTAAAGCAGAGTTCATCACATCCGGGGTCCCTCAGGGCTCTATATTAGGGCCACTTATGTTTTTATACTGTTTATAAACGATTTGCCTTTATACACAAACGTAGTTAACACTGACTTATATGCTGATGACACAACACTTTACGAAATGAGCAAATCAATACAAACGGTAAAATCAAATCTTGAAAATGCACTAGAAAAACTGTCAAAGTGGTGTACTAAAAATGGAATGGTTATTAATGCAACGAAAACAAAGGTAATGTTAGTAACTACGCACCAAAATCAAATACGTTTGGACATTAACTGTTTGAGATTAAAACTTAATGGTGAAATTTTAAATACTGTAACTAATGACAAAATCCTATGGTGTTCATATCGATAATAACCTAACCTGGTCAACTCATACCGACAAAATAGCGAAGAAAATTGCAACCAATTTATGGCTTCTTAGCACAATAAAACATTTTTTGTCGTTCGAACACCGCGTACAATTCTACAAAACATACATACAGCCACATATTGACTATTGTAGTATTATATGGGGAGGTACATCTCAGACCAATCTGACCAGATTGTACAACCTGCAAAAACGAGCCTGCAAAATAATTCTAGATTATGAGTATACTGATATAGTTAAAAGCATGGAAGAACTAAAAATATTAAGTGTTTATGAACGTATATTCTTAAGAAAAGCCAAATTTATGTTTAATGTTAATAGAAATAAAAAACACCAAGTTACATTAATGAATTGTTTCACTTAAGACCACACAATGAAAATTTACCAACATTAAGATCCACAACCTCCAAAAATTATATTACTCCAAGACCGCATAAAGAAATCTTCAAACAAAGCATATCATATTCTGGCTCTATTATTTGGAACTGTTTACCTGCCTATTTAAAAACAATAGATACTGCCACAAAATTTCACTGCCAATGCATTCAATGGATGAAAGCAAAATGATCTGGAAATTATGTCATTTACACTACGACTTTCCGTGTAATTTCGCATCTTATATATTAATATAATGAATGTGTGTGTATATATATAGTGTATGTCTATGTGTGTTTACCATTGGAAGATTGATGGTACATTTTGTATGTGCACAATTATTGCTATGTGATTGTATGTGATTGTATGTGTGTTGTTGAAGTATAGACATCAGCAGGGAAAACAGATGGACTATCACACTTTAATGACTTGTATGCTGAAAAATAAATGACTATAAATAGTAAAAAATCAGCAGCCGACAATTTGTTATCTTATTTTCTTATTGCTCTCTGAATACTGTGAAGATATGACATGCAATTTCATTAGAATTGCGTTGTCACAACGCAGTTCTAATGAAATTCCATGACATATTTGGCTGTTGTTTTCATCGCTAGCGTCCAAAAAGTTAAGAGCTTTCATCTCTCGATTGTATGCCAACCATTTATGTCTGTCTCATGCAATTGACAGCTGCAGGTTTTGGAGAAATGTTTGAGTCCAGTGTTTAGCCATGGGTTGGTTGTACAAATGTATGTTTGCTTGTTGCGTCATGTTTTAAACTTTTCCTTTAACTCTGTACATTTTGTATATACATGTATGTAAGTCTGTGAGGGCCTCATGGAAGATTAGTTTATAACTAAATGTGTAACCCTCTTTAAATAAAGTCTATTATTATTATTATTATTATTATTAAATCGTTGCTTGTAACAATAGTATAACATGTCAGGTCACAAATACATGTAGACAAGATTTTATGAAGACATACAAAGTATCAATATTTACAAAATTTAGACACTTGATAAATGAATTGTAAAGACATATTAATAAGCATCTGCCAATCGAACCCACTGAGAATAACCTTTGTCTTATCACCATATTCCATTGATATTAATTTCCAAAATTGGTAATATTTTCTGTAAATGATGTCAAAAATGATGTCAATTTTCAACTTTATTTATTGAAAATGCTGCATTTTATTTTTTTTCAAAATAGTTAATGCCAATCAAATGGTGATGTGATCTGGTGTCAGGCAACCCTTGTTCCAAATGAATGACATAAGCCAGTTTTGTCAAATATGGCCAAACAATTTGAATCACTTACCATCCGTGATCCACATATACGAGCCACACGGTAAGTAGATAGACTGGATCACCACTGTTGTCAAGCTGAACTGTTGTGACCACCTCTCCCCGGCACAGACTGGATCTGTACACTGGACTGGAGGTCTAAATACATAGCATGCATATTAATTATTGCATCCAGAATACCTTGTACGGGGTACGACAACTTTGAAGCATTAGTTTCTTTTATTTTTTTAAAGTATATATGTTGTGACCACTCATTTAAACAGTCTTGGCGTAACAGTTCTAATGAAAATAGATTGGATCTAGTAAACTGGTATGGAGGTCTAAATACACAGCATCCATATTAACATATTGCATGCAGAACGTGATTTTAGTAGTACATGTATGACAATTTTAAAACATTATTTTCTTAGTTTTCATGTAATGCATATGTTGTGACCACTAAATTGACCTGTCTCAGGTGATGTGATCCAAGACCAGGCACCCTTGCTCCCAATGACAGAAGCCTGGTTTCGTCAAATATGACCTACAAGTTTGAATCACTTACCATTTGTGATCCACATGCGAGCAACACAGCGAATAGATGACTAGATCAACACTGTTTACTGTTGTCAAGCTGAACTGTTGTGACCACCTCTCCCCAGTGCAGATTGGATCTAGTAAACTGGTACGGAGGTATAAATACATAGAAATCATATTAACATTGATTTCTTATTTTTCATTGAAAATGTAAGTTGTGACAAATGATTTGCATTCGTTTTGACGTGACAGTTTTAAATTTAGTGGTCCTAACATATACTTTTGTTTGTACTGGAGACATGGAGGCTTATGACATTGCCATCAATGCAGACCTAGACAGTCTGCAGCCTTGAATTCAGGGTCTGCAACTAGTGAAATGCATGGTCATGTTTCTCAAGTCACAGCCACATATGTGTGGCTGAATCAGGGTATATTCTACTGTAATTTGGTCAGTCAAACATTGGTGATTGATTAATTTTATCATAGACAGGTTGAGAATGCACCTGCATGGGTGGAGCATCGCATGTTCAATGTGTAAATAATACAGTTTATTCTTTTACTTACCAAGACCACTTGGCCCTGTGTATATCCCAGTAAGATTTACACTTAAGAATGAATCATTAAACATGTACATACCTTCCCGACCTCTCGGGTCAAGAAACATCGTCCGCTGTATCGTCCAATTCAGCTGATCTGGAACTACAACTGGTCAAATCCTTGCTTGCAACAATAGTATAACATGTCAGGTCACAAATACATGTAGACAAGATTTTATGAAAGACATACAAAGTATCAATATTTAACAAAAAATTTAGACACTTGATAAATGAATTGTAAAGACATATTAATAAGCATCTGCCAATCGAACCCACTGAGAATAACCTTTGTCTTATCACCATATTCCATTGATATTAATTTCCAAAATTGGTAATATTTTCTGTAAATGATGTCAAAAATGATGTCAATTTTCAACTTTATGGAAAATGCTGCATTTTTTTTCAAAATAGTTATTGCCAACAAATGGTGATCTGATCGGTGTCAGGCACCTTGTTCCAAATGAATGACATAAGCCAGGTTTTGTCAAATATGGCCAAACAATTTGAATCACTTACCATCCGTGATCCACATATACGAGCCACACGGTAAGTAGATAGACTGGATCACCACTGTTGTCAAGCTGAACTGTTGTGACCACCTCTCCCCGGCGCAGACTGGATCTAGTACACTGGACTGGAGGTCTAAATACATAGCATGCATATTAATCTATTGCATCCAGAATACACTTGTTAGTAGGGGTACGACAACTTTGAAACATTAGTTTCTTTTATTTAAAGTATATATGTTGTGACCACTCATTTAAACAGTCTTGGCGTAACAGTTCTAATGAAAATAGATTTGATCTAGTAAACTGGTATGGAGGTCTAAATACACAGCATCCACATCAACATATTGCATGCAGAACGTGATTTTAGTAGTATGACAATTTTAAAACATTATTTTCTTAGTTTTCATGTAATGCATATGTTGTGACCACTAATTTGACCTGTCTCAGGTGATGTGATCCAAGACCAGGCACCCTTGCTCCCAATGACAGAAGCCTGGTTTCGTCAAATATGACCTACAAGTTTGAATCACTTACCATTTGTGATCCACATGCGAGCAACACAGCGAATAGATGACTAGATCAACACTGTTCACTGTTGTCAAGCTGAACTGTTGTGACCACCTCTCCCCAGTGCAGATTGGATCTAGTAAACTGGTACGGAGGTATAAATACATAGCAATCATATTAACATTGATTTCTTATTTTTCATTGAAAATGTAAGTTGTGACAAATGATTTGCATCGTTTTGACGTGACAGTTCTAATTAGTGGTCCTAACATATACTTTTGTTTGTGACTGGAGACATGGAGGCTTATGACATTGCCATCAATGCAGACCTAGACCAGCCTGCAGCCTGATCAGGGTCTGCACTAGTGAAATGCATGTCATGTCTCTAGTCACAGCCACATGTGTGGCTGATCAGGGTATATTCTACTTGTAATTTGGTCAGTCAAACATTGGCTGATTGATTAATTATCATATACAGTTGAGAATGCACCTGCATGGGTGGAGCATCGCATGTTCAATGTGTAAATTACAGTATCTTTACTACACAAGACCACTTGGCCCTGGTGTATATCCCAGTAAGATTTACACTTAAGAATGAATCATTAAACATGTACATACCTTCCCGACCTCTCGGTCAGAGAAACATGTCCGCTGTATCGTCCAATTCAGCTGATCTGGAACTACACTGGTCAAATCCTTGCTTGCAACAATAGTATAACATGTCAGGTCACAAATACATGTAGACAAGATTTTATGAAGACATACAAAGTATCAATATTTACAAAATTTAGACACTTGATAAATGAATTGTAAAGACATATTAATAAGCATCTGCCAATCGAACCCACTGAGAATAACCTTTGTCTTATCACCATATTCCATTGATATTAATTTCCAAAATTGGTAATATTTTCTGTAAATGATGTCAAAAATGATGTCAATTTTCAACTTTATTTATGGAAAATGCTGCATTTTTTTTCAAAATAGTTATTGCCAACAAATGGAGATGTGATCTGGTGTCAGGCACCCTTGTTCCAAATGAATGACATAAGCCTGGTTTTGTCAAATATGGCCAAAACATTTGAATCACTTACCATCCGTGATCCACATATACGAGCCACACGGTAAGTAGATAGACTGGATCACCACTGTTGTCAAGCTGAACTGTTTGTGACCACCTTCCCGGCGCAGACTGGTATAGTACACTGGACTGGAGGTCTAAATACATAGCATGCATATTAATTCATTGCATCCAGACAATACTATAGTATGGGGTACGACAACTTTGAAACATTAGTTTCTTTTATTTAAAGTATATAGTTTGTGACCACTCATTAAACAGTCTTAGCGTAACAGTTCTAATGAAAATAGAATTTGATCTAGTAAACTGGTTATGGAGGGTCTAAATACACAGCATCCCCACATCAACATATTGCATGCAGAACGTGATTTTAGTAGTATGACAATTTTAAAACATTATTTTCTTAGTTATTTTTCATGTAATGCATATGTTTGACCACTAAATTGACCTGTCTCAGGTGATGTGATCCAAGACCAGGCACCCTTGCTCCCAAGACAGAAGCCTGGTTTTCGTCAAATAGACCAAACAAGAAATTTGAATCACTTACCATTTGTGATCCACATCGAGCAACACAGCGAATAGATGACTAGATCAAACACTGTTCACTGTTGTCAAGCTGAAAACTGTTGTGACCACCATCTCCCCAGTGCAGATTGGATCTAGTTAAACTGGTACGGAGGTATAAATACATAGAAATCTTATTAACATTGATTTCTTATTTTTCATTGAAAATGTAAGTTGTACAAATGATTTGCATCGTTTTGACGTGACAGTTCTAATTAGTGGGTCCTAACATATACTTTTTGTTGTGACTGGAGACATGGAGGCTTATGATATTGCCATCAATGCAGACCTAGACCAGCCTGCAGCCTGATCAGGGTCTGCACTAGTGAAATGCATGTCATGTCTCTAGTCACAGCCACATGTGTGGCTGATCAGGGTATATTCTACTTGTAATTTGGTCAGTCAAACATTGGCCGATTGATTAATTATCATATACAGTTGAGAATGCACCTGCATGGGTGGAGCATCGCATGTTCAATGTGGAAATTACAGTATCTTTACTACACAAGACCACTTGGCCCTGGTGTATATCCCAGTAAGATTTACACTTCAGAATGAATCATTAAACATGTACATACCTTCCCAACCTCTCGGTCAGAGAAACATGTCCGCTGTATCGTCCAATTCAGCTAATCTGGAACTACACTGGTCAAATCCTTGCTTGCAACAATAGTATAACATGTCAGGTCACAAATACATGTAGACAAGATTTTATGAAGACATACAAAGTATCAATATTTACAAAATTTAGACACTTGATAAATGAATTGTAAAGACATATTAATAAGCATCTGCCAATCGAACCCACTGAGAATAACCTTTGTCTTATCACCATATTCCATTGATATTAATTTCCAAAATTGGTAATATTTTCTGTAAATGATGTCAAAAATGATGTCAATTTTCAACTTTATTTATTGAAAATGCTGCATTTTTTTTCAAAATAGTTATTGCCAACAAATGGTGATGTGATCTGGTGTCAGGCACCCTTGTTCCAAATGAATGACATAAGCCAGGTTTTGTCAAATATGGCCAAACAATTTGAATCACTTACCATCCGTGATCCACATATACGAGCCACACGGTAAGTAGATAGACTGGATCACCACTGTTGTCAAGCTGAACTGTTGTGACCACCTCTCCCCGGCGCAGACTGGATCTAGTACACTGGACTGGAGGTCTAAATACATAGCATGCATATTAATCTATTGCATCCAGAATACACTTGTAGGGGTACGACAACTTTGAAGCATTAGTTTCTTTTATTTAAAGTATATATGTTGTGACCACTCATTTAAACAGTCTTGGCGTAACAGTTCTAATGAAAATAGATTGGATCTAGTAAACTGGTATGGAGGTCTAAATACACAGCATCCATATTAACATATTGCATGCAGAACGTGATTTTAGTAGTATGACAATTTTAAAACATTATTTTCTTACTTTTCATGTAATGCATATGTTGTGACCACTAATTTGACCTGTCTCAGGTGATGTGATCCAAGACCAGGCACCCTTGCTCCCAATGACAGAAGCCTGGTTTCGTCAAATATGACCTACAAGTTTGAATCACTTACCATTTGTGATCCACATGCGAGCAACACAGCGAATAGATGACTAGATCAACACTGTTCACTGTTGTCAAGCTGAACTGTTGTGACCACCTCTCCCCAGTGCAGATTGGATCTAGTAAACTGGTACGGAGGTATAAATACATAGCAATCATATTAACATTGATTTCTTATTTTTCATTGAAAATGTAAGTTGTGACAAATGATTTGCATCGTTTTGACGTGACAGTTCTAATTAGTGGTCCTAACATATACTTTTGTTTGTGACTGGAGACATGGAGGCTTATGACATTGCCATCAATGCAGACCTAGACCAGCCTGCAGCCTGATCAGGGTCTGCACTAGTGAAATGCATGTCATGTCTCTAGTCACAGCCACATGTGTGGCTGATCAGGGTATATTCTACTTGTAATTTGGTCAGTCAAGCATTGGCTGATTGATTAATTATCATATACAGTTGAGAATGCACCTGCATGGGTGGAGCATCGCATGTTCAATGTGGAAATTACAGTATCTTTACCACACAAGACCACTTGGCCCTGGTGTATATCCCAGTAAGATTTACAATTCAGAATGAATCATTAAACATGTACATACCTTCCCAACCTCTCGGTCAGAGAAACATGTCCGCTGTATCGTCCAATTCAGCTAATCTGGAACTACACTGGTCAAATCGTTGCTTGTAACAATAGTATAACATGTCAGGTCACAAATACATGTAGACAAGATTTTATGAAGACATACAAACAAAGTATCAATATTTACAAAATTTAGACACTTGATAAATGAATTGTAAAGACATATTAATAAGCATCTGCCAATCGAACCCACTGAGAATAACCTTTGTCTTAGCACCATATTCCATTGATATTAATTTCCAAAATTGGTAATATTTTCTGTAAATGATGTCAAAAATGACGTCAATTTTCAACTTAATTGATGGAAAATGCTGCATT
Organism: Conchocele bisecta; assembly: GCA_029237695.1. Taxonomy (NCBI): domain Eukaryota; kingdom Metazoa; phylum Mollusca; class Bivalvia; order Lucinida; family Thyasiridae; genus Conchocele; species Conchocele bisecta. The sequence goes on along the minus strand of CM055268.1, from coordinate 120,900,446 downwards.
TTTTTTCAAAATAGTTATTGCCAAAAAATGGTGATGTGATCTGGTGCCAGGCACCCTTGTTCCAAATGAATGACATAAGCCTGGTTTTGTCAAATATGGCCAAAACATTTGAATCACTTACCATCCGTGATCCACATATACGAGCCACACGGTAAGTAGATAGACTGGATCACCACAGTTGTCCAAGCTGAAACTGTTTTTGTGACCACCTCTCCCCAGCGCAGACTGGATCTTTAGTACACTGGACTGGAGGTCTAAATACATAGCATGCATATTAAATCTATTGCTCCAGAATACACTTTGTAGGGGTACGACAACTTTGAAGCAATTTAGTTTCTTTTTTTATTTAAAGTATATGTGTGTGACCACTCATTTTAAAACTGTCTTGCGTAACAGTTCTAAATGAAAATAGATTTGATCGTAGTAAACTGTATGGAGGGTCTAAATACACAGCATCCACATCAACATATTGCATGCAGAAACGTGATTTTATTAGTAGTATGGACAATTTTTTAAAACATTATTTTTCTTAGGTTTTCATGTAATGCATATGTTTGTGACCAACTAATTTGACCTGTCCTCAGGTGATGTGATCCAAGACCAGGCACCCTTGCTCCCAATGACAGAAGCCTGGTTTCGTCAAATATGACCTACAAGTTTGAATCACTTACCATTCGTGATCCATATGCGAGCAAGACAGCGAGTAGATGACTGGATCAACACTGTTCACTGTTGTCAAGCTGAACTGTTGTGACAACCTCTCCCCAGTGCAGATTGAATCTAGTAAACTGGTACGGAGGTCTAAATACATAGCAATCATATTAACATTGATTTCTTATTTTGCATTAAAAATGTAAGTTGTGACAAATGATTTGCATCGTTTTGACGTGACAGTTCTAATTAGTGGTCCTAACATATAGTTTTGTTTGTGACTGGAGACATGGAGGCTTATGACATTGCCATCAATGCAGACCTAGACCAGCCTGCAGCTTGATCAGGGTCTGCACTAGTGAAATGCATGTCATGTCTCTAGTCACAGCCACATATGTGTGGCTGATCAGGGTATATTCTACTTGTAATTTAGTCAGTCAAACATTGGCCGATTGATTAATTATCATATACAGTTGAGAATGCACCTGCATGGGTGGAGCATCGCATGTTCAATGTGTAAATTACAGTATCTTTACTACACAAGACCACTTGGCCCTGGTGTATATCCCAGTAAGATTTACACTTCAGAATGAATCATTAAACATGTACATACCTTCCCAACCTCTCGGTCAGAGAAACATGTCCGCTGTATCGTCCAATTCAGCTGATCTGGAACTACACTGGTCAAATCGTTGCTTGTAACAATAGTATAACATGTCAGGTCACAAATACATGTAGACAAGATTTTATGAAGACATACAAAGTATCAATATTTACAAAATTTAGACACTTGATAAATGAATTGTAAAGACATATTAATAAGCATCTGCCAATCGAACCCACTGAGAATAACCTTTGTCTTATCACCATATTCCATTGATATTAATTTCCAAAATTGGTAATATTTTCTGTAAATGATGTCAAAAATGATGTCAATTTTCAACTTTATTTATTGAAAATGCTGCATTTTTTTTCAAAATAGTTATTGCCAACAAATGGTGATGTGATCTGGTGTCAGGCACCCTTGTTCCAAATGAATGACATAAGCCTGGTTTTGTCAAATATGGCCAAAACATTTGAATCACTTACCATCCGTGATCCACATATACGAGCCACACGGTAAGTAGATAGACTGGATCACCACTGTTGTCAAGCTGAACTGTTGTGACCACCTCTCCCCGGCGCAGACTGGATCTAGTACACTGGACTGGAGGTCTAAATACATAGCATGCATATTAATATATTGCATCCAGAATATGCTTGTAGGGGTACGACAACTTTGAAGCATTAGTTTCTTTTTTTTATTTAAAGTATATGTTGTGACCACTCATTTAAACAGTCTTGGCGTAACAGTTCTAATGAAAATAGATTGGATCTAGTAAACTGGTATGGAGGTCTAAATACACAGCATCCATATTAACATATTGCATGCAGAACATGATTTTAGTAGTATGACAATTTTAAAACATTATTTTCTTAGTTTTCATGTAATGCATATGTTGTGACCACTAATTTGACCTGTCTCAGGTGATGTGATCCAAGACCAGGCACCCTTGCTCCCAATGACAGAAGCCTGGTTTCGTCAAATATGACCTACACGTTTGAATCACTTACCATTCGTGATCCACATGCGAGCAACACAGCGAATAGATGACTGGATCAACACTGTTCACTGGTGTCAAGATGAACTGTTGTGACCACCTCTCCCCAGTGCAGATTGAATCTAGTAAACTGGTACGGAGGTATAAATACATAGCAATCATATTAACATTGATTTCTTATTTTTCATTGAAAATGTAAGTTGTGACAAATGATTTGAATCGTTTTGACGTGACAGTTCTAATTAGTGGTCCTAACATATAGTTTTGTTTGTGACTGGAGACATGGAGGCTTATGATATTGCCATCAATGCAGACCTAGACCAGCCTGCAGCCTGATCAGGGTCTGCACTAGTGAAATGCATGTCATGTCTCTAGTCACAGCCACATGTGTGGCTGATCAGGGTATATTCTACTTGTAATTTGGTCAGTAAAACATTGGCCGATTGATTAATTATCATATACAGTTGAGAATGCACCTGCATGGGTGGAGCATCGCATGTTCAATGTGGAAATTACAGTATCTTTACCACACAAGATCACTTGGCCCTGGTGTATATCCCAGTAAGATTTACACTTAAGAATGAATCATTAAACATGTACATACCTTCCCGACCTCTCGGTCAGAGAAACATGTCCGCTGTATCGTCCAATTCAGCTGATCTGGAACTACACTGGTCAAATCGTTGCTTGTAACAATAGTATAACATGTCAGGTCACAAATACATGTAGACAAGATTTTATGAAGACATACAAAGTATCAATATTTACAAAATTTAGACACTTGATAAATGAATTGTAAAGACATATTAATAAGCATCTGCCAATCGAACCCACTGAGAATAACCTTTGTCTTAGCACCATATTCCATTGATATTAATTTCCAAAATTGGTAATATTTTCTGTAAATGATGTCAAAAATGACGTCAATTTTCAACTTAATTGATGGAAAATGCTGCATTTTTTTTCAAAATAGTTATTGCCAAAAAATGGTGATGTGATCTGGTGCCAGGCACCCTTGTTCCAAATGAATGACATAAGCCTGGTTTTGTCAAATATGGCCAAAACATTTGAATCACTTACCATCCGTGATCCACATATACGAGCCACACGGTAAGTAGATAGACTGGATCACCACTGTTGTCAAGCTGAACTGTTGTGACCACCTCTCCCCGGCACAGACTGGATCTAGTACACTGGACTGGAGGTCTAAATACATAGCATGCATATTAATATATTGCATCCAGAATATGCTTGTAGGGGTACGACAACTTTGAAGCATTAGTTTCTTTTATTTAAAGTATATATGTTGTGACCACTCATTTAAACAGTCTTGGCGTAACAGTTCTAATGAAAATAGATTGGATCTAGTAAACTGGTATGGAGGTCTAAATACACAGCATCCATATTAACATATTGCATGCAGAACATGATTTTAGTAGTATGACAATTTTAAAACATTATTTTCTTAGTTTTCATGTAATGCATATGTTGTGACCACTAATTTGACCTGTCTCAGGTGATGTGATCCAAGACCAGGCACCCTTGCTCCCAATGACAGAAGCCTGGTTTCGTCAAATATGACCTACACGTTTGAATCACTTACCATTCGTGATCCACATGCGAGCAACACAGCGAATAGATGACTGGATCAACACTGTTCACTGTTGTCAAGCTGAACTGTTGTGACAACCTCTCCCCAGTGCAGATTGAATCTAGTAAACTGGTACAGAGGTATAAATACATAGCAATCATATTAACATTGATTTCTTATTTTTTTTCATTGAAAATGTAAGTTGTGACAAATGATTTGAATCGTTTTGATTCGTGACCAGTTCTAATTAAGTGGTCCAATAAATATAGTTTTGTTTGTGAATGGAGACATGGAGGCATATGACATTGCCATCAATGCAGACCTAGACCAGCTGCAGCCCTGATCAGGTCTGCACTAGTGAAATGCATGTCATGACTCTAGTCACATGCCACATGTGTGGCTGATCAGGGTATATTCTACTTGTAATTTGGTCAGTCAAACATTGGCCAGTTGAGAATGCACCTGCATGGGTGGAGCATCGCATGTTCAATGTGGAAGTTACAGTATCTTTACTACACAAGACCACTTGGCCCTGGCCCTGGTGATATCCCAGTAAGATTTACACTTAAGAATGAATCATTAAACATGTACATACCTTCCCGACCTCTCGGTCAGAGAAACAGTCGCTGTATCGTCCAATTCAGCTGATCTGGAACTACACTGGTCAAATCCTTGCTTGCAACAATAGTATAACATGTCAGGTCACAAATACATGTAGACAAGATTTTATGAAGACATACAAAGTATCAATATTTACAAAATTTAGACACTTGATAAATGAATTGTAAAGACATATTAATAAGCATCTGCCAATCGAACCCACTGAGAATAACCTTTGTCTTAGCACCATATTCCATTGATATTAATTTCCAAAATTGGTAATATTTTCTGTAAATGATGTCAAAAATGACGTCAATTTTCAACTTAATTGATGGAAAATGCTGCATTTTTTTTCAAAATAGTTATTGCCAAAAAATGGTGATGTGATCTGGTGCCAGGCACCCTTGTTCCAAATGAATGACATAAGCCTGGTTTTTCCAAATATGGCCTATAAATTTGAATCAATTACCATACGAGCCACACGGTAAGTAGATAGACTGGATCACCACTGTTGTCAAGCTGAACTGTTGTGACCACCTCTCCCCGGCGCAGACTGGATCTAGTACACTGGACTGGAGGTCTAAATACATAGCATGCATATTAATCTATTGCATCCAGAATACACTTGTAGGGGTACGACAACTTTGAAGCATTAGTTTCTTTTATTTAAAGTATATATGTTGTGACCACTCATTTAAACAGTCTTGGCGTAACAGTTCTAATGAAAATAGATTTGATCTAGTAAACTGGTATGGAGGTCTAAATACACAGCATCCACATCAACATATTGCATGCAGAACGTGATTTTAGTAGTATGACAATTTTAAAACATTATTTTCTTAGTTTTCATGTAATGCATATGTTGTGACCACTAATTTGACCTGTCTCAGGTGATGTGATCCAAGACCAGGCACCCTTGCTCCCAATGACAGAAGCCTGGTTTCGTCAAATATGACCTACAAGTTTGAATCACTTACCATTCGTGATCCATATGCGAGCAAGACAGCGAGTAGATGACTGGATCAACACTGTTCACTGTTGTCAATCTGAACTGTTGTGACAACCTCTCCCCAGTGCAGATTGAATCTAGTAAACTGGTACGGAGGTCTAAATACATAGCAATCATATTAACATTGATTTCTTATTTTGCATTAAAAATGTAAGTTGTGACAAATGATTTGCATCGTTTTGACGTGACAGTTCTAATTAGTGGTCCTAACATAGTTTTGTTTGTGACTGGAGACATGGAGGCTTATGACATTGCCATCAATGCAGACCTAGACCAGCCTGCAGCTTGATCAGGGTCTGCACTAGTGAAATGCATGTCATGTCTCTAGTCACAGCCACATATGTGTGGCTGATCAGGGTATATTCTACTTGTAATTTGGTCAGTCAAACATTGGCTGATTGATTAATTATCATATACAGTTGAGAATGCACCTGCATGGGTGGAGCATCGCATGATTCAATGTGTAAATTACAGTATCTTTACTACACAAGACCACTTGGCCCTGGTGTATATCCCAGTAAGATTTACACTTCAGAATGAATCATTAAACATGTACATACCTTCCCAACCTCTCGGTCAGAGAAACATGTCCGCTGTATCGTCCAATTCAGCTGATCTGGAACTACACTGGTCAAATCGTTGCTTGTAACAATAGTATAACATGTCAGGTCACAAATACATGTAGACAAGATTTTATGAAGACCTACAAAGTATCAATATTTACAAAATTTAGACACTTGATAAATGAATTGTAAAGACATATTAATAAGCATCTGCCAATATGACCCACTGAGAATAACCTTCGTCTTATCACCATATTCCATTGATATTAATTTCCAAAATTGGTAATATTTTCTGTAAAATATTCAACATCATTTATGGAAAATGCTGCATTTTTTCCAAATAGTTATTGCCAAAAAATGGGATTGATCTGGTGGCAGGCACCCTTGTTCCAAATGAATGACATAAGCCTGGTTTTTCCAAATATGGCCTATAAATTTGAATCAATTACCATACGAGCCACACGGTAAGTAGATAGACTGGATCACCACTGTTGTCAAGCTGAACTGTTGTGACCACCTCTCCCCGGCGCAGATTGGATCTAGTACACTGGACTGGAGGTCTAAATACATAGCATGCATATTAATATATTGCATTCAGAATACACTTGTAGGGTATGACAACTTTGAAGCATTAGTTTCTTTTATTTAAAGTATATGTTGTGACCACTCGATCATTTAAACGGTCTTGGCATAACGGTTCTAATGAGTGGTCAGAACATATATTTTTGTTGAGAAATAAGAAAATAAAAAAAAATAATCATCTATGAGAAAAGTCTGTATCTTCAGCTTGTAATGGGTTAACCAGAATATAGCGGTTGTGGCGCAGGGCAAAGTCATCCTGCATACATTTACATAGACCTAGACCAGCCTGCAGTCTGATCAGGGTCTGCACTGGTGAAATGCACATCATGTCTCCAGTCACAGCCACATATGTGTGACTGATCAGGGTCTATTCTACTTGTAATTTAGTCAGTCAAACAAAACACTGATTGATAAATTGATGGACTGATTGATTGATTATCATGTACAGCCTGGAATAAATCGTTAAACATATACATACCTTCCCAACCTCTCGGTCAGTGAAACATGTCCGCTATATCTTCCAATTCAGTTGATCTGGGTCTGCACTAGTGAAATGCATGTCATGTCTCCAGTCACAGCCACATACGTGCGGCTGATCAGGGTCTATAATACTTGTAATTTAGTCAGTCAAACAAACGCTGATTGAAATTGACTGATTGTCAGATTTGATTGAACATGTACATACCTTCCCATCCTCGCTGTCAGTAAAACATGTCCGCTGTATCTTCCAATTAAGTTGATCAGGAACTACACTGGTCAAATTCTTGCTTGTAACAATAGCATATCATGTCATGTCATAAATAGATATGATTTTACGAAGACATGCCCATACTTATAAAATTTGGAAAGTCGATTATTGAATACTAAAGAAATATTAATAAGGATCGCACGCTGAGAATAAATAACCTTTGTCGTATCACCATATTTCTTCATATTGATTTCCAAAATTGGTAATATTTTCTGTAAATGTCAAAAATGACGTCAATTTTCAACTTCATGTATGGAAAATGCTGTATTTTGTCAAAATAATTATCGCCAAAAACCGGTGATGTTATCTAGGACCAGGCACTTCTACTCCCAAGGAATGACATAAGGCTAGTTTTGTCAAATATGACCCATGAATTTGATTCACTTACCATCCGTGATCCACATATACCGTACATGTATAAGCAACACAGTGAGTAGATAGACTGGATCACCACTGTTGTCAAGCTGAACTGTTGTGACCGCCTCAGACTGGCGCAGACTGGATCTAGTACACTGGTATCGAGGTCTAAATACATAGCATGCATATTAACCTATGGCATTCAGAATATGATTGTAGTGGTATGACAATTTTGAAACATTATTTTCTTATTTTTTATTTAATGTACACATTGTGACCTCTCATTTGAACCGTCTCTGCACTAGTGAAGTGCACATCATGACCTCAATGTTCAACTTCATTTAAGGAAAATACTGCATTTTGTTTGCGGAAAATCCTAAATATTTCCCTTCTATGCGCTCGGAAGTATATGTTGTGACCACTCATTTGAACCATCTCATCGAGACGGTTCAAATGAGTGGTCACAACATATAACAGACAGACAGGGTGGCAACTATATGTACCCAGACACTTTTTGCGGGATACATACAAACTTAATACATATACAGAAATATAAACAATGCAGACTTCAGATTTATATAAGAATACTAGGCCGTCATTGAGACCACTATGTTGATGGGGACTGTATTTAAATGAAGGCATAGCAATGTTTAATAGTTAATCATTTATTTGAATGTAAAACTACATTTTTAGAATGTGTGTTTTACTGTCAAATTATAGATACAAACCATTAATCCAGTATGTACAAACCCAACGCTCAAGTTATATCTCGTTAGTGCATTGTGATTGTGCTAATGCAACCATATTATGAACTCTAAATAGGGATACTCTCTGTTTTGGGAATCCATATATTTATACAGCTTTCCAGAATAAGTAGTATCCGATATTCAAGATTTTAATTGGGTAAAATAAAATCACACTACTGTTTACCAGCATGTATTCAATATGAATCAGTAAAGTTAAACAAAACAAAATAGCTTGGCATGTAACAGAATGCCGTGTTTTACCACATGTACCAAACATCGTTATAAAGCTACATTTATAATTAATAGAACAGCCTCCAAAAATATGGGCGTAACGGAAATGATTTATGTAACGGTATGACAAAATGTAACGGTAATGACTCTCCATTTATTTAAAATACTACTACAGCATATATAACAAACATATTTATACTTTGCATATGCTGTACAATATAACGTATAGTTAATGTTTACTTTTAATGTGATTGCCAATAGAAACCGACACTCCTTGAAGCTGTGATTGTTTTTTGTTGTTCCAGAGCTTTTACTAATTAAATCCTGCTATATAAAGGTTGTAGGTCTGAATAAATGTGCCATTACTGACCGACAACTGATGGGACATGGTTTAAATCTAATTGACGCATGAACTGACTGGTTAGTATGGTAATTTATCATTGCCGTTACACGATCGTCATTACCGTTACACAATTTTGTAACGGAAATGACCGTAACGGTAATGATTTTTCTTTAAAAACTCCCATTTTTCACCCCTCTGTATACAATGCATCATGAAGGTAAAATATGCAAATACAACGTTGTAAGTGTGTCTATCCACCCATTTTGGGTCATGGATTTGCTACAGCATGATAGAGGGTCATCTGAGGAATGCATGTATGAAATAACAAGGTGTTCCATGAAAGGAATAAGAAGTTATAAGACATTTACCCAACGTTAAGTTTGTGGACGACGCCGACGCCGACGATGCCGAGGGTATGCCATAAATTCTTCTGCACTTCATGCAGGCGAGCTAAAAACTGTATACTGGGAAGAAGATTCAGTTCATGTAGATTTGCTCTGTTGTTTGTGAATACTATTCCAAGTCTTAATGTGTGGTAATGTATCGATGGTAGTCATGTTAGACCATGGTATTAGATAGACGGAAGTCGAGTTATCTCATGGCATTGACTGACAACAGTCGAGTTATTGCATGGTATTGGATAGACGACAGTCGAATTACAGCATGTTATTAGATAGACGGCAGTCGAGTTATTGCATGGTATTAGATAGACGACAGTTGAGTTATTGCATGGTATTAGATAGACGGCAGTCGAGTTATTGCATGGTATTAGATAGACGACAGTCGAGTTATTGCATGGTATTGGATAGACGACAGTCGAGTTTATTAGATAGACAGCAGTCGAGTTATTGCATGGTATTAGATAGACGACAGTCAAGTTATTGCATGGTATTGGATAGACGACAGTCGAGGTTTTTACATTGGTTATTAGATAAGACGGCAGTCGAAGTTATTGCATGGTTAATTAGGATAGACGACAGTCGAGTTATCTCTTGGCCAATTGGGGGGGGGGACTTTGACGAAAGTTCGGTTATTGCATGGTATTGGTTAGACGGACAGTCGAAGTTACTTGCATGGTATTAGGATTTTAGAACGGAAGTCCGAGTTATTGCATTTGTATTAGACGATGACAGTTAGAGTTATCTCATGGCCATTGACTGACGACAGTCGGAGTTATTGCATGGTATTGGATAGACGACAGTCGAATTACTGCATGGTATTAGATAGACGGCAGTCGAGTTATTGCATGGTATTAGATAGACGTACAGTCGAGTTATTGCATATATTGGATTGGGATGCTGACAGTCGAGTTATTGCATTGGTATTAGGGATTAGAACGGCAGTCGTGTTTTTGCATGGTAATTAGATAGACGACTAGGTCGAGTTATCTCATGGCATTGATGACGGACAGTCGAAGTTATTGCATGGTATTGGATAGAGACAGTCGGAGTCAATTTATTGCATGGTATTGGTAGACGAAACCCAGATCGAAGTTACTTGCATTGGGTATTAGATAGACGGCAGGTCGAGTTATTGCATGGTATTTGATTGACGACTGTTCGAGGTTATCTTCATTGGCATTGATGACGACAGTCAAGTTATTGCATGGTATTGGATTAGACGACAGTTCCGAAATTACTTGCATGGTACAGATAGACGGCAGTCGAAAGTTATTGCATGGTATTAGAATAGACGAACAGTTCGAGTTATTGCCATGGTATTAGGGGACCAGACGGGCCAGTCGAGGTTATTGCATTGGTATTAGATAGACGGACTGTCGAGTTTTATTGCATGGTATTTTGGTACCACGACAAGGTCGAGTGTATTAGATAGACGACAGTCGAATTACTTGCATGGTATTAGATAGAATGGCAGTCGAGTTTATTGCATGGTATTTAGATAGGACGGGACAAGTCGAAGGTTACTTGGCTTGGTTATTTGACAGAATGGCTGTGTTCAAGTTAATTGCATGTATTAGATAGACAACAAGCGAGTTATTGGCATGGTATTAGGACAAGATGGCCGGTCCGAGTTATTGCAGTGTATTAGATAGACGACTGTGAGGTTATTTGCATGGTATTAGACAGACCGGCAGGCGAGTTATTGGGGCATGGATTGATTAGACAACAGTCGAGTTATTGCAATGTATTAGATTAGAGACAGTCGAATTATGTGGCTGTTATTAGATTGACGGACAGTCAAGTTAATTGCTTGGTATTAGACAGCTGCAGGTAGAGTTTTGCATGGTATTAGATAGACGGCAGTCGAAGTTATTGGCATGGTTATTAGCCAGATGGCAGTCGGCAGTTATTGCCTGGTATTAGATTAGATTGACAGTCGGAATTATTGCATGGTTTTTAGATAGACGGACAGTCGAGTTATTGCATGGTATTAGATAGGACGACAGGTCGAGTTAATTGCATGGTATTAGATTAGAACGGGACAGTCGAGGTTATTGCTGGTATTAGACAGATGGCAGTTCGATTTATTGCATGGTATTAGATAGATGGCCAGTCAAGATTATTGCATGGTATTAAGCCAGATGGCAGGTCGAGTTAATTGCATTGGTATTTAGCTTAGGACTGACAGTTCGAGTTATTGCAATTGGTATTAGATAGACGGACAGTCGAGGTAATTGCATGGTATTAGACAGATGGCAGTCGAGTTATTGCATGATTTTAGATAGATGACCAGGTCGAGCTATTGCATGGTATTAGACATATGACAGAGTTATCGCATGGTATTAGACAGATGGCAGTCAAGTTATTGCATGGTATTAGATAGACAGCAGGAATTAGATAGACAGCAGTCGAGTTATTGCATGGTATTAGATAGCCGACAGCCGAGTTATTGCATGATATTAGATAGACGGCAGTCGAGTTATTGCATGGTATTAGACAGATGGTAGTCAAGTTATTGCATGGTATTAGATAGACGGCAGTTAAGTTATTGAATGGTATTAGATAGACGACAGTCGAGTTATTGCATGGTATTAGATAGACGACAGTCGAGTTATTGCATGGTATTAGACAGATGGCAGTCGAGTTATTGCATGGTATTAGATAGATGACAGTCGAGTTATTGCATGGTATTAGATAGACACAGTCAGTTATTGCATGGTATTAGACAGATGGCAGTGAGTTATTGCATGGTATTAGATAGATGACAGTCGAGTTATTGCATGGTATTAGATAGACGACAGTCGAGTTATTGCATGGTATTAGATAGACGACAGTCGAGTTATTGCATGGTATTAGACAGATGGCAGTCGAGTTATTGCATGGTATTAGATAGATGGCAGTCAAGTTATTGCATGGTATTAGCCAGATGGCAGTCGAGTTATTGCATGGTATTAGCTAGACGACAGTCGAGTTATTGCATGGTATTAGATAGACGACAGTCGAGTTATTGCATGGTATTAGACAGATGGCAGTCGAGTTATTGCATGGTATTAGATAGATGGCAGTCAAGTTATTGCATGGTATTAGCCAGATGGGAGTCGAGTTATTGCATGTATTAGCTAGACGGACAGTCGAGTTATTGCATGGTATAGATAGACGACAGTCGAGTTTATTGCATGGTATTAGACAGATGGCAGTCGAGTTATTGCATGATATTAGATAGACGAGTTATTGTATGGTATTAGACAGATGGCAGTCGAGTTATTGCATGATATTAGATAGATGACAGTCGAGTTATTGCATGGTATTAGACAGATGACAGTTATTGCATGGTATTAGACAGATGGCAGTCAAGTTATTGCATGGTATTAGATAGACGACAGGAATTAGATAGACGGCAGTCGAGTTATTGCATGGTATTAGAGAGACGACAGTCGAGTTATTGCATGGTATTAGATAGCCGACAGCCGAGTTATTGCATGATATTAGATAGACGGCAGTCGAGTTATTGCATGGTACTAGACAGATGGTAGTCAAGTTATTGCATGGTATTAGATAGACGGCAGTTAAGTTATTGAATGGTATTAGATAGACGACAGTCGAGTTATTGCATGGTATTAGATAGACGACAGTCGAGTTATTGCATGGTATTAGACAGATGGCAGTCGAGTTATTGCATGGTATTAGATAGATGACAGTCGAGTTATTGCATGGTATTAGATAGACGACAGTCGAGTTATTGCATGGTATTAGACAGATGGCAGTCGAGTTATTGCATGGTATTAGATAGATGGCAGTCAAGTTATTGCATGGTATTAGCCAGATGGCAGTCGAGTTATTGCATGGTATTAGCTAGACGACAGTCGAGTTATTGCATGGTATTAGATAGACGACAGTCGAGTTATTGCATGGTATTAGACAGATTGCAGTCGAGTTATTGCATGGTATTAGATAGATGGCAGTCAAGTTATTGCATGGTATTAGCCAGATGGCAGTCGAGTTATTGCATGGTATTAGCTAGACGACAGTCGAGTTATTGCATGGTATTAGATAGACGACAGTCAAGTTATTGCATGGTATTAGACAGATGGCAGTCGAGTTATTGCATGATATTAGATAGACGAGTTATTGTATGGTATTAGACAGATGGCAGTCGAGTTATTGCATGATATTAGATAGATGACAGTCGAGTTATTGCATGGTATTAGACAGATGACAGTTATTGCATGGTATTAGACAGATGGCAGTCAAGTTATTGCATGGTATTAGATAGACGGCAGGAATTAGATAGACGGCAGTCGAGTTATTGCATGGTATTAGATAGACGACAGTCGAGTTATTGCATGGTATTAGATAGCCGACAGCCGAGTTATTGCATGATATTAGATAGACGGCAGTCGAGTTATTGCATGGTATTAGACAGATGGTAGTCAAGTTATTGCATGGTATTAGATAGACGGCAGTTAAGTTATTGAATGGTATTAGATAGACGACAGTCGAGTTATTGCATGGTATTAGATAGACGACAGTCGAGTTATTGCATGGTATTAGACAGATGGCAGTCGAGTTATTGCATGGTATTAGATAGATGACAGTCGAGTTATTGCATGGTATTAGATAGACGGCAGTCTAGTTATTGCATGGTATTAGATAGACGATAGTCGAGTTATTGCATGGTATTAGATAGACGTTCAGTCTGAGTTATTGCATGGTATTAGACAGATGGCAGTCGAGTTATTGCATGGTATTAGATAGATGGCAGTCAAGTTATTGCATGGTATTAGCCAGATGGCAGTCGAGTTATTGCATGGTATTAGCTAGACGACAGTCGAGTTATTGCATGGTATTAGATAGACGACAGTCGAGTTATTGCATGGTATTAGACAGATGGCAGTCGAGTTATTGCATGGTATTAGATAGATGGCAGTCAAGTTATTGCATGGTATTAGCCAGATGGCAGTCGAGTTATGTTCATGGTATTAGCTAGAGACGACAGTCGAGTTATTGCATGGTATTAGATAGACGACAGTCGAGTTATTGCATGTTATTAGACAGATGGCAGTCGAGTTATTGCTTGATATTAGATAGACGAGTTATTGTATGGTATTAGACAGATGGCAGTCGAGTTATTGCATGATATCAGATAGATGACAGTCGAGTTATTGCATGGTATTAGACAGATGACAGTTATTGCATGGTATTAGACAGATGGCAGTCAAGTTATTGCATGGTATTAGATAGACGGCAGGAATTAGATAGACGGCAGTCGAGTTATTGCATGGTATTAGATAGACGACAGTCGAGTTATTGCATGGTATTAGATAGCCGACAGCCGAGTTATTGCATGGTATTAGATAGACGGTAGTCGAGTTATTGCATGGTATTAGACAGATGGTAGTCAAGTTATTGCATTGGTATTAGATAGACGGCAGTTAAGTTATTGAATGGTATTAGATAGACGACAGTCGAGTTATTGAATGGTATTAGATAGACGACAGTCGAATTATTGCATGGCATTAGATAGATGGTAGTCGAGTTATTGCATGGTATTAGATAGACGGCAGTCGAGTTATTGCATGTTATTAGACAGATGGCAGTCAAGTTATTGCATGGTATTAGATAGACGACAGTCGAGTTATTGCATGGTATTAGATAGACGACAGTCGAGTTATTGCATGGTATTAGATAGACGGCAGTCGAGTTATTGCATGGTATTATATAGACGAGAGTAGAGTTGTTGCATGGTATTAGACAGATGGCAGTCGAGTTATTGCATGGTATTAGATAGACGACAGTCGAATTATTGCATGGCATTAGATAGATGGTAGTCGAGTTATTGCATGGTATTAGATAGACGGCAGTCGAGTTATTGCATGTTATTAGACAGATGGCAGTCAAGTTATTGCATGGTATTAGATAGACGACAGTCGAGTTATTGCATGGTATTAGATAGACGACAAGTCGAGTTATTGCATGGTATTAGATAGACGGCAGTCGAGTTATTGCATGGTATATAGACGAGAGTAGAGTTATTGCATGGTATTAGATAGACGACAGTCGAGTTATTGCATGGTATTAGATAGACGGCAGTCGAGTTATTGCATGGTATTAGATAGACGGTAGTCGAGTTATTGCATGGTATTAGACAGATGGTAGTCAAGTTATTGCATGGTATTAGATAGACGGCAGTTAAGTTATTGAATGGTATTAGATAGACGACAGTCGAGTTATTGAATGGTATTAGATAGACGACAGTCGAATTATTGCATGGCATTAGATAGATGGTAGTCGAGTTATTGCATGGTATTAGATAGACGGCAGTCGAGTTATTGCATGTTATTAGACAGATGGCAGTCAAGTTATTGCATGGTATTAGATAGACGACAGTCGAGTTATTGCATGGTATTAGATAGACGACAGTCGAGTTATTGCATGGTATTAGATAGACGGCAGTCGAGTTATTGCATGGTATTATATAGACGAGAGTAGAGTTGTTGCATGGTATTAGACAGATGGCAGTCGAGTTATTGCATGGTATTAGATAGACGACAGTCGAATTATTGCATGGCATTAGATAGATGGTAGTCGAGTTATTGCATGGTATTAGATAGACGGCAGTCGAGTTATTGCATGTTATTAGACAGATGGCAGTCAAGTTATTGCATGGTATTAGATAGACGACAGTCGAGTTATTGCATGGTATTAGATAGACGACAAGTCGAGTTATTGCATGGTATTAGATAGACGGCAGTCGAGTTATTGCATGGTATTATATAGACGAGAGTAGAGTTATTGCATGGTATTAGATAGACGACAGTCGAGTTATTGCATGGTATTAGATAGACGGCAGTCGAGTTATTGCATGGTATTAGATAGACGGCAGTCGAGTTATTGCATGGTATTAGATAGACGGCAGTCAAGTTATTGCAAGTATTGGACAGACATCAGTCGAGTTATTGCATGGTATTGGACAGACGGCAGTCAAGTTATTGCATGGTATTGGATATATCGCAGTCGAGATATCTCATGGTATCGGACAGAATGGCAGTCGAGTTATCGCATGTATTGGTTAGACAGCAGTCGAGTTATTGCATTGTATTGAACAGACATCGATTGAGTTATTGCATGTTATTGGATAGATGGCAGTCGAGTTATTGCATGGTATTGGACGGATGGCAGTCAAGTTATTGCATGGTATTGGACAGATGGCAGTCAAATTATTGCATGGTATTAGATGAATGGCAGTCAAGTTATTGCATGGTATTGGGCAGATGGCAGTCAAGTTATTGCATGGTATTGGACAGATGGCAGTCAAATTATTGCATGGTATTGGACAGATGGCAGTCAAGTTATTGCATGGTATTGGACAGATGACAGTCAAATTATTGCATGGTATTGGACAGATGGCAGTCAAGTTATTGCATGGTATTGGACAGACGGCAGTCGAGTTATTGCATAGTTATTGCATGGTATTGGACAGACGGCAGTCGAGTTATCGCATGGTATTAGTTAGACGACAGTCAAGTTATTACATGGTATTGGACAGACATCAGTCGAGTTATCGCATGGTATTGCAGGGCTCCAGATAAGGAAATAGTAATTGAGTATTTTCACTCCATCATATCTGAAGCAATTGAGTATTTCAATATTTTAATTGGGTAAAATAAAATCACACTACTGTTTACACATCAACAGACAGCAATTATTGAATAGTTTGCTTCGAATTGAAAACATGTCTTGGCATTTCATTAGAATTGTCTCCTTGCATGGTATTGGTTAGATGGCAGTCAAGTTATTGCTTGGTATTGGATATACGGCAGTTGAGTTATTGCATGGTATTGGTTAGATAGCAGTTGAGTTATCGCATGGTATCGGTTAGATGGCAGTCAAGTTATTGCATGGTATTGGATATACGGCAGTTGAGTTATTGCATGGTATTGGTTAGACAGCAGTCGAGTTAACGCATGGTATCGGTTAGATGGCAGTCAAGTTATTGCATGGTATTGGATATACGGCAGTTGAGTTATTGTATGGTATTGGTTAGATGGCAGTCGGGTTATTGCATGGTATTGGTTAGACGGCAGTTTAGTTATTGCATGGTATTAGACAGACATCAGTCGAGTTATTGCATGGTATTGGATACATGGCAGTAGAGTTATTGCATGGTATTGGACAGATGGCAGTCGAGTTATACGGCAGTCGAGTTATTGCATGGTATTGGACAGACATCACTCGAGTTATTGCATGGTATTGGACAGACATCAGATGGCAGTCGAGTTATTGCATGGTATTGGACAGATGGCAGTCAAGTTATTGCATGGTATTGGACAGATGGCAGTCGAGTTATTGCATGGTATTGGACAGACGGCAGTCGAGTTATCACATGCTATTGGACAGACGGCAATACAATTATCTCATGGTATTGAATAGACGGTAGTCGAGTTATCGCATGATATTTGACAGACGGCAGTATTTAAATGTGGTATAGTATGATCATTTCACATCAACCAGATAGCCGCGGCCCGCATGTCGAGCCCGCCGAGGCATTTGATGGTCTCAGAGTGTATTTATTTAAAGTTTGAATTAAGGGTTGTGGAGATATAAGGTATGTAAAAGCTTTAACGTAAATTTTACAGTCAGTTGACCTTGACCTTCGGCATGTGGACCACATGGCCAGGCTATGGAATAAAAATATGGATGATGAAAAGTATTGGAAGTGGGAAGTAAATTGGAGTCACAATTGTGGAGATATAAGATATGTAAACACTTTAACGCAGTTTTTATAATAACGCAAACGCAAAGTCATTTGGCCTTGACCTTTGAGCACAGGGGCCACATGAGTGGGACACAGAATGATTATATGGATGATGCCCAATAAGCATACAAAGTTTCAAGCAAATCTGACTAAAGGTTACAGAGATAGTAGAGGTATGTGAAAACCTTAACACAAATTTTGACAGAAATTTTAACGCAAACTTCTAAGTCATTTGACCTTGACATAGAGGCACAGGGGCAGCATGACTGGGACACAGAATGAATATATGGATGATGACCAATAAGCATACAAAGTTTCAAGCAAATCCGACTTACAGTTACAGAGATACCGATACCATTTGACCTTGACCTTGGGCACAGGGGCCGCATGAGTGGGATACAGCATGGATATATGGATGATGGCTAATAAGCATATGAAGTTTCAAGTCAATATGACTTAGGACTGCAGAGATACATGTATAAGGTATTTAAAAACTTTAACACAGATTTCGGACGAACGGACGGATGCACGGATGGACGCACGGACGTCATTGTGATCACTATGTCTCGCTTTCCGCAAGCGGGCTCGACAAAAAATTAAGAAATGTCAATTTTGTCCTTACTGGTATAAGTCATGTTTAGCGAAAATGGCTATAAGTATGCCACAACTCTCCTGCTCATCACAGTTTCTGATCAAATGTACTTGTACTTGAACACATGTTTTTGCAATTTCATCACATACAAATTTAAGATGCTATTGATCATGATTCATATACAGTGCAACCTCTCTACAACAGCCACCCACATGGGAAGAGGCAAAATTGGCTGTTATAGAGAGGTGGCTGTTGTAGGGAGGTTAATGCTGAATACAATTGTATCGTCTGATGTTTATTTATTTTCTTCAATAATTCTCAATAAAAACATGTTTTGACAGCATTTTAGAATCATTTCCAATGGAAATGATTCTAAAATGCTGTCAAAACATGTTTTTATTGAGAAAGAAGGCAAAATCAACATGAAACGACAATGTTCATGCTCAGCACTGTAAGGGTTAGATATAGATGAAATCATCCATTTGGGATATAAAATAGCGGCTGTTACAGAGAGGTGGCTGTTGTAGAGAGGTGGCCGTTCGGGGAGGTTCGACTGTACATGTATGTCAATTACTGTACATGAAGCGAAAAACGACATATCGGAGACATCATCTGAGACACAGTCACTTTAATGCACAGTCTGGTTAATACACTGTGAAGATGACCAGCAATGCAGCCTGATCAGGGTCTTCACTGTTCACCGTCGATCAACGAAATACCATTTTGCATCGAGTCAACAATATACACGTACATGAGATTTATGGATCTGCGAAAAGTGATGTTCACCAAAGCCGAAGGCGGAGGTGAACATCACTTTTCGAAGGTCCGTAAATCTCATGTACACCGACTCAAAATACTATAATTGTTTTATTATATGACCCGTACCACGATTTCCCTCCCACAAAACAAAAATATGTTTACAAACTTCTCCAGAAATAAATCTCATGTGCTTCAAAACAATAGTTGAATAAACTGTATATTTAGTTATAAACATTTGGTTGGCGTTAAGATTTACGCATGCGCTCTTAGGAGGTGAACAATAGGTTTGTTTACATGAATAAACACATCTCGGACTAGCGGTCTGAGAGTGCTTATTCGTGTAAACAAACCATTCAGAGGTCTACATTCAATTTGTAGATAATCACGTGGCCGTGTTTCGGCCAATGAGATTAACTGACTATTTGCTTAAATACCCCAATTAAAATTACCAAAAACCCAATTGAAATCAGAAATAGTGAGTATCAAAAAGCAATACAAAATTTGGGTACCTTTATTATGCTGCAGAAAACAATAAACCACAAATATAGCATGTTTTTCTTATTTTTCCATGAAAAAACATCTTGGTATTTCATTAGAATTGTCTCCAAGGAGACAATTCTAATGAAATGCCAAGACATGTTTTCATTTCGAAGCAAACTATTCAATAATTGCTGTCTGCTGATGTGTAAACAGCAGTGTGACTTTATTTTACCCAATTAAAATTTTGAAATATATCCAATGGTTTCAGAAATGATGGAGTGACAATACTCAATAACTAAGGGTGGCACGATTTACCCAAATCTACCCAAATCTTCATGTAACTAGATTGGTCAGTAAGCGAGGCTTACGGAATACCCCCCGCGTGGGCCCAGGTACCCCTAAAGTGGGTGGGCTTATGACCTTGACTCTGGGCTTAGCGGGGGCGGCACGAACGTGAATGTGAAGCAGATCCGAGCAAGGAAATAGAAGTTATAACCGATTTCTCTGATGTTAAGTTGTGTAAAGAGACTAAGTATGTGATCTTGACCTTGGGATCAGCGGGGATATGTCATGCACAGCATGATAGTAGAGCCTTAGAGGAATGCATGCATGAAATATTAAGAATTTTAGATGAAGTTATAACATATTTCTCTGATGTTAAGTTTTGTAAAGAGACCATGTATTTGACCTTAACCTTGGGATCAGCGGGGGTTGGACAGTCGTGGATTTGGCACAGCATGGTAGTAGAGCCTTACAGGAATGCATGTGTGAAATATTAAGCACTTTAGATGAAGGAAATAGAAGTTATAACAATATTTCTCTGATGTTAAGTTTTGTAAAGAGACTAAGTATTTGACCTTGACCATAGGATCAGCGGGGGTTGGACGGTTGTGGATTTGGCACAGCATGGTAGTAGAGCCTTACAGGAATGCATGTGAAATAAAGATTAAGCATTTTAGATGAAGGAAATAGAAGTTATAACAATATTTCTCTGATGTTAAGTTTTGTAAAGAGACTAAGTATTTGACCTTGACCATAGGATCAGCGGGGTTGGACGGTTGTGGATTTGGCACAGCATGGTAGTAGAGCCTTACAGGAATGCATGTGTGAAATATTAAGCATTTTAGATGAAGGAAATAGAAGTTATAACAATATTTCTCTGATGTTAAGTTTTGTAAAGAGACTAAGTATTTGACCTTGACCATGGGATCAGCGGGTTGGACGGTCGTGGATTTGGCACAGCATGGTAGTAAAGCCTTACAGGAATGTATGTGTGAAATATCAAGCATTTTAGATGAAGGAAATAGAAGTTATAACAATATTTCTCCGATGTTAAGTTTTGTAAAGAGACTAAGTATTTGACATTGACCATGGGATCAGCAGGGGTTGGACGGTCGTGGATTTGGCACAGCATGGTAGTAGAGCCTTACAGGAATGCATGTGTGAAATATTAAGCATTTTAGATGAAGGAAATAGAAGTTATAACAATATTTCTCTGATGTTAAGTTTACGGACGCACGGACGGACGCAGGGACAACCTGACTCCAGTATACCCCCACAACTCGTTGCGGGGGGTATAATTACTATATTTATTAATAAATAAAACTATACACATCTTAATAACGATGTTTGGACTGTACTTACATAATATCTGTCATTAATTTGCTCATTCCAGGGCCCATTTTAATTTGTTGATGCAAAATAGAAATATTTGTATACAAAATAAAGAGAGAGTACCGCGATTAACTTCTACTAGGAAGCCAAGGAAGATAATCCACATTTTTAATTGAAATACAAATAACAAGAGAAATTGTCAGAAGACAACGAAACTCGCCTGTTGGCAGCCTTCACTCAAACTTGGCACAGTTGTATAAAAAACATGAATATTATATAACTTGACCTTGGGTTTAGGGATATGCGGTGGACCTTGACATGCGGGTCAGTGGTGGAAGGTGGGTCATGGATTTGCTATTGCATGACATAGCATATTAAGATGAATGCATGTATGAAATATCAATGCGCTCCCTGAAAACAGAAGTAAAACAAAATTTAACCCAATGTTAAGTTTATGAACGCACTAAGTTGGTGATTTTCTACAGCATGGATTTGATGTAGCACAATAGAGGATCATCAGATGAATGCATGTATGAAATATCAAAGCATTCCCTGTAAAGAAACAGAAGTTACACAACATTTACCCCAATGTTAAGTTTATGAACATGCTAAGTTTGTGACCTTGACGTTGGGGTAAGGGTTGGGTTGTGGATTTGCTACAGCATGATAGAGGGTCATCTGAGGAATGCATGTATGAAATATCAAGGCGTTCCATGAAAGGAAACAGATGTTATAAGACATTTACCCCAACATTAAGTTTATGAATGTGCTAAGTTTGTGACCTTGACCCTGGGGTAAGGGGTGGGTCATGGATTTGCTATAGCATGATAAAGTATCATCAGATGAATGCATGTATGAAATATCAAGGCGTTCCCTGTAAAGAAACAGAAGTTATAAAAAGACGTTTACTCCAACATTAAGTTTATGATGTTGATCTTGGGGAAAGGGGTGTGGGGGGGGGAGGGTCATGGATTTGCTGTAGCACAATAGAGGATCATCAGATGAATGCATGTACGAAATATCAAAGTGTTCCCTGTAAAGAAACAGAAGTTACACAACATTTACCCCAACGCTAAGTTTATGAACATGCTAAGTTTGTGACCTTGACCTTGGGGTAAGGGTTGGGTGGTCGGTCGTGCATTTGCTACAGCATGATAGAGGGTCATCTGAGGAATGCATGTATGAAAAAATTATCAAGGCGTTCCATGAAAGGAAACATATGTTATGATACATTTACCCCAACGTTAAGTTTATGACTGTGCTAATTTTGTGACCTTGACCTTGGGGAAAACAGGTGGGGTGTGGGTCATGGATTTGATATAGCACAATAGAGTATCATCAGATGAATGCATGTATGAAATATGAAGGCGTTCCCTGTAAATAAACAGAAGTTACACAACATTTACCCCAACGTTAAGTTTATGAACATGCTAAGTTTGTGACCTTGACCTTTGGATAAGGATTGGGTGGTGGGTCGTGGATTTGCTACAGCATGATAGAGGGTCATCTGAGGAATGCATGTATGAAATAACAAAGACGTTCCATGAAAGGAAACAGATGTTATAAGACATTTATCCCAATGTTAAGTTTATGAATGTGCTAAGTTTGTGACCTTGACCTTGGGGTAAGGGATGGGCGGTGGGTCATGGATTTGCGATAGCACTATAGAGTATCATCAGATGAATGCATGTATGAAATATGAAGGTGTTCCATGAAAGGAAACAGATGTTATAAGACATTTACCCCAACGTTAAGTTTATGAAATTGCTAAGTTTGTGACCTTGACCTTGGGGTAAGGGGTGGGTCATGGATTTGCTATACCACGATAGGGTATCATCAGATGAATGCATGTATGACATATCAAGGCGTTCCATGAAAGGAAACAGATGTTATAAGACATTTACCCCAATGTTAAGTTTATGAATGTGCTAAGTTTGTGACCTTGACCTTGGGGAAAGGGGTGGGTCATGGGTTTGCTATAGCATGATAGAGTATCATCAGATGAACGCATGTATGAAATATGAAGGTGTTCCCTGAAAATAAACAGAAGTTACACAACATTTACCCCAACGTTAAGTTTATGAACATGCTAAGTTTGTGACCTTGACCTTGGGGTAAGGGTTGGGTGGTGAGTCGTGGATTTGCTACAGCATGATAGAGGATCATCTGAGGAATGCATGTATGAACTAGAAATGTGGCCTGTCGGCACACGAATGCCCCCGCTGGCAGCCAAAGAAAACAAGGCATATTTGAATGTGGATTTGTCACAGGGTGGCAGAGGACCATTGGAGCAATGCGTGTGTGAAATGTGAAGCAGATCCGAGCAAGGAAACAGAAATTATAAGGCATTTACCCAGCGTTAAGGTTTCAAAGGCCCAAGTCTGTGACCTTGACCAAATGGGCTTGCGGGGGCGGGACGATGTAATTTGGTTACAGCGGTTTGCGGACCATTGGAGCAATGAGCGTTAAGGTTTCAAACGCACCAAGTCTGTAACCTTGACCCTGGGCTTGGCGGGGGCGGCACGAATGTGGATTTGTCACAGGATGGTAGAGGACCATTGGAGCAATGCGTGTGAGAAATGTGACGCAGATTCGAGCAAGGACACAGAAATTACAAGCCATTTACCCGAGCGTTAAGGTTTGGAACGCACCAAGTCTGTGACCTTGACCCTGGGCTTAGCGGGGGCGGGACGAATGTGAATTTGTTACAGGGCGGTAGCGGACCATTGGAGCAATGAGTGTGTGAAATGTGAAGCAGATCCGAGCAAGGAAACAGAAATTATAAGCCATTTACCCAGCGTTAAGGTTTGGAATGCACCAAGTCTGTGACCTTGACCCTGGGCTTAGCGGGGGCGGGACGAATGTGAATTTGTCACAGGGCGGTAGCGGACCATTGGAGCAATGTGTGTGTGAAATGTGAAGCAGAAATTATAAGGCATTTACCCGAGCGTTAAGGTTTCGAACGCACCAAGTCTGTGACCTTGACCCTGGGCTTAGCGGGGGCGGCACAAATCTGGATTTGTCACAGGGTGGCAGAGGACCATTGGAGCAATGCGTGTGTGAAATGTGAAGCAGATCAGAGAAAGGAAACAGAAATTATAAGGCATTTACCCAGCGTTAAGGTTTCGAACGCACCAAGTCTGTGACCTTGACCCTGGGCTTAGCGGGGGCGGCACGAATGTGGATTTGTCACAGGGTGGCAGAGGACCATTGGAGCAATGCGTGTGTGAAAAGTGAAGCAGAACCGAGGAAAGAAACAGAAATTATAAGGCATTTACCCAGTGTTAAGGTTTCGGGACGTACGTACATACGTACGCCGGTAACAATATATGCCCCCCTCACCATTCGGTGGCGGGGGCATAAATATCAAGGCGTTCCATGAAAGGAAACAGATGCTATAAGACATTTACCCCAATGTTAAGTTTATGAATGTGCTAAGTTTGTGACCTTGACCTTGGGGTAAGGGATGAGCGGTGGGTCATGGATTTGATATAGCACGATAGGGTATCATCAGATGAATTCATGTATGAAATATCAAGGCGTTCCATGAAAGGAAACAGATGCTATAAGACATTTACCCCAACGTTAAGTTTATGAATGTGCTTAAGTTTGTGACCTTGACGTTGGGGAAAGGGGTAGGGATGGGTCATGGATTTGCTATAGCACAATAGAGTATCATCAGATGAATGCATGTATGAAATATGAAGGCGTTCCCTGAAAATAAACAAAGTTACACAACATTTACCTCAATGTTAAGTTTATGAACATGCTAAGTTTGTGACTTTGACCTTGGGGTAAGGGTTGGGTGGTGGGTCGTGGATTTGCTACAGCATGATAGAGGGTCATCTGAGGAATGCATGTATGTTTGTTTGTGTGTTGGGGTTTAACGCCCTATCAACAGCTAAGGTCATTTAAGGCCGGGTCAATGGGTTTAGTACTAAATCCCATATATTACCTGTACAAGTACATGTACATGTTCAAGTACAGGTACAAATGGGGGAGAAAACCCCAAAATCAGAACTGAATATTTACAATAACAAAACTAATTATTCAGCCCTGAAATCAGAATAATCCTGTTTGTTTGTTTATTGGTGTTTAACTGCCTATCAACAGCTAAGGTCATGTAAGGCCGGGCAAATGGGTTCGATCCCGTTTTAACCTGCTGCATTGGGGGGAAAATTCCAAAATCAGAACTGAATATTTACATCGAGAAACAATATATTCAGCCCTGAAATTAGAATAACCTGACCTGGTGGCAGGTCCATACCACACCAAAGTCACTTGGCCCCTTCCCCTAAAATAGGATTACGAACAATCGTAATACTCACATAAGGGGTATAACCAGATTCAACTGTCACATACAAAATGCCAAAGATGTATGTGAGGGCCAAACCAGGTCTCCAGTCGGAATTCCGGTAAGAATAATCCTGATCTGATGCCAGGTCCTCACCACAACAGAATCACTTGGCCCCTCCCAAAAGCAGTAGGATCAGTAATAATCCTACTACTTTTATAATGGGCAATAACCCAATTCAACTCCCAGGTAACTAGAATGCATGTATGAAATATCAAAGTGTTGCATGAAATGAAACGGATGTTATAAGACATTTACCCCAACGTTAAGTTTATGAATGTGCGAAGTTTGTGACCTTGACCATGGGGTAAGGGATGGGGTGTGGGTCATGGATTTGCTATAGCACGATAGAGTATCATCAGATGAATACATGTATAAAATATCAAGGCGTTCCATGAAAGGAAACAGAAGTTATAAGACATTACCCCAACGTTAAGTTTGTGGACGGACACCCACGCCGACGACACCGGGGGTATGCCATAAGGCTTAAATAAGCTCTTCTGCACTTTGTGCAGGTGATCTAAAAACAGTAAAACATCCAAGGAGACAGTGTGTGAAAACTGTTCTGCCAACTAGTATAATTATATGTACATGTATATAGTAATATATATAAATTACTGATATTTTAAAACTTATATTGCATTACTATTTGTATGTGGCTGTGACTGGATAAATGGGGCTTAATTATCAAAATTGGGACCAGTGTAGGTTCTGATTAAATATGTGCTTTATTCTTCCTTTTTTCGGTCAAAATGTGCTTACTAATGAATGATACATTGTATATAATATAATCATAAATGTTAATTTTAATGAAGATTTGGGTAGATTGGGGTAAGATTTGGGGTTTGGGTAAATCGTGCTGCCGATAACTAATTCCTTATCTGGAGCACTGTAGTCATATAATAATGTAGATTGTTATGCTACAGAAGGGCTAAGGTTTATCAGGATACACACAATGGGGCGACAAGATTGCGGTCATTGACTGCTCTTGAATCATATGAACACGAGTGGCAAAAATAGGGTTCAAAGATGTGGTCACAGCAAGTAGTTCCAACAAAAAAACTGTGGAAAAAAAATCAGTTTCAAATTTGAGTGAGAGAAGCAAATAGAAATGGAATTTGCAAGCTAGACAGCTAAATAGATCATAGTTTTGTAAAAAAAAATTATTACTTTGCACACTACAGCCCTCTATAGCAGTGTGTGCAAACAGTGTAGAGCTAGATGAGCCGGCTCGTGACAAGCCGTCTCATCAGAATCTGCACTTTTTGCAAGTAATTTTCATATTTTTTAGATAAAAAACAACCCCTTTTCATAAATGAAAGGGTTAATTAACTATATAGAGTAGATCCAGATAGTATGGCTTGTTACAAGCCGTCTCATCTGGATCTTCAGCTGTCTAAACTAGATGTACACGGTTTGTAAACGTTATGATTGAAGGGTATAAGGTTGAAAAAGTTAAAACTGAACAAGCTGAAAGTGTGTGTTACGGAAGCCCATTAGGGCCACTTTACTTTTTTTTTATTTCCATTTATTCAAGATCTTTTCAAGATCTTTTCTTGAATTTTCAAGATCTTTTCTTGAATTTTTCTTGAATTTTCAAGATCTTTTCTTGAATTTTTTAGATCTTTTCTTGAATTTTCAACATCTTTTCTTGAATTTTTTAGATCTTTTCTTGAATTTTCAACATCTTTTCTTGAATTTTCAACATCTTTTCTTGAATTTTCATAGTTTCTTGAGTTTTCGAGATCTTTTCTTGAATTTTCAAGTTCTTTTCTCGAATTTTCAAGATATTTTCTTGAATTTTCGAGATCTTTTCTTGAATTTTCAAGATACTTTCTCTTATACAGAGTACATGCAGAATTCTTGAAAATTGAAGAAAAGATCTCGAAAATTCAAGAAAATCTCGAAAATTCAAGAAAAAAGAACTTGAAATCTCAAGAAAACATCTTGAAAATTCAAGAAAGTATGAAATAAACACAATTTGCATATGGTAGAGGAGATAAGAAGACAGGAGGCTGACTGCTCCAAACTAGACAAGAGCATTGTGGTAGTATTCAAAGTTTGAAGGCAACATCAAAATTAATATTCGTCTACAAGAAAATAATCTCTACTACAGGCTCCATTCAAGCACTATGTCTATGACCTAGGGTTTACACAAAATGCATATACGCCCCACTTCTGCCCTCCCCACCCACTAATCCTCAGGCCTGTACCAGGAATTAATTTAGGGGGGTGCGTTATCGACGACGTGAAGGGCTAAACATTGTTTTTTTGCACATTCACGGACAGACCTCGGCAGATTAACCATTTCACCCCTAAATAACTGGAATGGATTTTGATATGTTAATTTTGCAACCCATTCCAATCATCACAAAATGATTTTCAGACCAGTCCATTTATGAACAGGTGTTTTTGTTCTCAAAATTACTTTCAAAAAGTGCAGATCCTGATGAGACGGCTCGTCACGAGCCGGCTCATCTGGATCTACACTTTTTGCCAATACCACTATACAGGCATGTGGTGTTGAACGGGTTAAGAGGGGAGCGTACTTACCCTTCCCACCCCCTCTGCGTACGGGCCTGATCTTATACTATGTCAGCACTTTCCCCCCATCCCGCTCAATTCTTACCAAACTTCAAAATTCTTCATGTTACCTGTAACACAGTCCGTCTCCAAGTGATTGATCAACGGATTATAATGTCCACCTCACGTTCAACAAGCAGTGAACTTTACTCGCGAACTTTACTCACAGCGCAAACTAAAGAAATCTCTATGGTAAAATACCCTCAGGCACCCATGTACTCCACATGTGGAACAGGTCAAGCAACACCATGGCTTATCAAACCAGCATAGACCAATACCATCGAAACAACAATGTTTGCCATATTTTCTCAAAGTATCGGTTTGCAAGAAATTGGGCTTACGTACGGCCTTTGCGATCAGACAGTGATATTCAATTTTAACGACAATGGATTAGTGTAGACCCAGATCAGCATGCGCATCCGCTCAGTCTGATCTAGGTCTGCATCGTTCGC
Source organism: Conchocele bisecta (assembly GCA_029237695.1). NCBI lineage: Eukaryota > Metazoa > Mollusca > Bivalvia > Lucinida > Thyasiridae > Conchocele > Conchocele bisecta. The sequence goes on along the minus strand of CM055268.1, from coordinate 120,871,434 downwards.
CATCCAGCTGCATATGAATTAGCTGTCAGTGCACAGTGTAGGTCATATTGAGACTGTGTGGGTGTATATGCTAATCTGGGGCTACACTGGCCCGGTGGCTAATTCATCATAGTTTTCATTGGAGTCAACGATCATGTATATGGTAGTGAGTTCATAAGTATGGTGTACGAACGGGGTCAAAACTAAACTTACAGGTGCAGCTATAAAAAATACAGTTGCACCTGTAACATACAGCTGCACCTGTAAAAATACAGCTGCACCTGTAAAAATACAGCTGCACCTGTAAAAATACAATTTAGTTTTGACCCCGTTCGTGCGGGGTCAAAACTAAACTTACATGTGCAGCTATAAAAATATACAGGTGCACCTACATTTTTGTGTATAGCTGCACCTGTAAAATGTACAGCTGCAGCTGTAAATGTATAGCTGCAGCTGTACAGGTGCAGCTGTATTTTTAGCTCGACTATTCGAAGAATATTTAGAGCTTATGTTGTCACCCCGGCGTCGGCGTCGGCGTCACCGTCACCGTCACCGTCACGCCTTGGTTAAGGTTTTTAGTCAAGCTTGTATATGGAATACTACTGGCCATACACCCACCATACTTGGACAACTTCATCTCCTAGTGATGTACATCAATAACCCCTGATCTATATTTGACATTGACCTACATTTCCTCTTGAATTACTTACTTAATTCCCCTTGGTTAAGGTTTTTAGTCAACCTTGGTTAAGGTTTTTAGTCAAGCTTGTACATGGAATACTATTGTGCATACATACACCATACTTGGACAACATTTTCTCATACGGATGTACATCAATAACCCCTGATCTATATTTCACCTTGACCTACATTTACTCTTGAATTACTTAGTTAATTCCCCTTGGTTAAGGTTTTTAGTCAAGCTTGTAGATGTAATACTCCGGCCCTACACCAACCATACTTGGACAACTTCATCGCCTAGTGATGTACATCAACAACCCCTGATCTATATTTGACCTTGACCTACATTTAACCTTGACTTACTTACTTAATTCCCCTTGGTTAAGGTTTTTAGTCAACCTAGGTTAACGTTTTTAGTCAAGCTTGTAGATGGAATACTATTGTGCATACAAACACCATACTTGGATAACTTTTTCTCATAGGGATGTACATCAATAACCCCTGACCTATAGTTTACCTTCACCTACATTTAACCTTGAATTACTTGGTTAAGGTTTACAGTCAAGCTTGTATATGGAATACTCCTGGGCCTACAACAACCATACTCGGACAACTTCATCTCCTAGTGATGTACATCAATAATCCCTGACCTATATTTGACCTTGACTTATCCTTGGATTACTTAGTTATTTCCCATTGGTTAAGGTTTTTAGCCAAGCTTGTATAGGGAATACTCCTGGGCCTACAGCAACCATGCTTGGAAAACTTCATCTCCTAGTGATGTACGTCAATAACCCCTGACCTATATCTGACATTGACCTACATTTAACCTTGAATTACTTACGTAATTTCCCTTGGTTAAGGTTTTTAGTCAACCTTGGTTAAGGTTTTTATGCAGGCCGCAGCCACCTTGTTTGTCAAGCTATGTGTACATCGACAACCCTCGTAGTCGAACTATGCTGTTCTCCTACAGCTCTTGTTTACATGTGCAGCTATACATTTATAGCTGCAGCTATACAAATACAGCTGCAGCTATACATTTACAGCTGCAGATGTACAGTTTACAGGTGCAGCTATACATTTACAGGTGCAGATGTAAAAAATACAGGTGCACCTGTATATTTTTATAGCTGCACCTGTAAGTTTAGTTTTTACCCCGTTTGTACACTATACATAAGAAAGCGTGTCCTATGTGACTATATGCTAGAAACACGAACTCGTGTTGCATAGGGTAAGCCATGAATCCGGTTATCTATGCCACTTATTATATAGCAGGGGCGGATCTAGATGGGGGGGGGGGGGGGGGGTGGGGTCCGGGGCAACCCCCCCCACACATTTCAGTCACGGAGTTTACATAGATCCCAGTTTACCACCAGTTGGAGTCTGAATTTAAATGCCGTTAAACACAGGAAAGTGCATTTCCGGACATCTAAATTTCAAAGGGACCCCCCTAGCATAATCGAAAATAGGACACCCCCCCCCATTCCCCAAATGCTGGATCCGCCCCTGTATATAGTCATATGCAGGAAACGTATCATGTGAAACCAGTCCAGCATAGAGTAAAGGGTGCATCTTGCTAATAGGGAATCGCGGTCTAATCGGAGCTTGTATTGCACTATATTCAGAACCGTAATTACTGAAGATATGACGGAATGATATGGAACTTATATAACTTAACACTTTCACCCCTAGGTAACTGGAATGGACCTTGATATTTTAATTTTCGGACCAATCCAATTTTTACAAAATGATTATCCGACTAGTCAATTTACACAACGAGCGTGTGTTTGTTCTCAACAATATGAAAATTGCTTGTAAAAGTGCAAATCCTGATGAGACGGCTCGTCTGGATCTACACTGTTTGCCAATACCACGATACAGGTCTATAGTATTGAAGGGTTAAATGTAATTATAATATCGATGCACTAGGACCGGATAAGAACGACACAACGCGATTCGTAGGCTGTTCTGGATTATGCCTTAGAACGTTTTGTCGTACACAATTTTATTTTATTGGAATTTTCGATCGTTGATTCCACATTGTTTTATACATGACATAGGTGTAGTCACCGTGTGTGTTTCGGTCCGTCTCCTTACCCTCCGTCTGATAATGTTTTGTCGTACATACTTTTGAAATTATTTGAATTTTCGATCGTTGATTCCACATTACATGGTATATGTGTAGTCACCGTGCGTGTGTGTGTCCGTCTCCTTGCCCTCCGTCGGTTGCATTTGTTAGCCCGCTGGCTAGTCTATACCTGTATCTGTGCAGGAGTGCCATTAGAAACAAAATTGTTACCGCGCTCCAACCTCTCGCAAGGTTAGCAATTTAACACCATGGCATCTCTTTAATGTGACACTTGGAAGAGTGATTGGTTGCAATCGGTTATCCGGCGTGTTTGATATGTTAGCGATATAAAACTGTCAAAGCTGAATAAAATATTAATAAAAAAACATACACATGCAGAAATTTGTTATTTTACCATGTTAATGTGTTTATCTGATATTTACATGAATGTCTTGTAAATTTGAAAGCTTAATTTCGTTATGTTAACTGTTGAACATCAACAAGAGAAAATATGGCTTCCATGGGAAAATTATTTCCCTGTTCTATAATTGTTGGCAATTTACTAGTTCTACATAAAATATTATTTGCTTAAAGGTATAAACTATAGAGTTTACTAAATGTTGACATACATGCAACAGGTTTAGGAATGCATTTGCTCACATTTTTTGAATGGGTCAAATTGTAGTCGTAGATAATATTATCGGAGGCGAATTATTGTAGCTAGAGTGTCATGTACTTGCAATATGGTCGCTGTTGCCCATGCATATGGCCACCAGCTGTACATGTAAAGAGCTTTCGCTGATAGATTATGCTGGTGCCATGGGACATAGATCTGTGTCCCATATGAAGCTACAAGCGTTGCCTACGATATGGTTGAGATATCGTAGCGAGGTATCAATTTGTGTTTCTAGTATGAAGGCAGCAGTGATCAGTAACAGCAGTAGAGCTTTAAAACTTACAAGAGGCAAATACATGTAATATGAAACGTGTTCGATATTATAATACAGATGTCCATGGTATCGTATATAGCAGTCTGATCTGATGCTGATACCCTCATAGGGAGGAAATTTTGAATAACAATATACCAAATGTAGGCGTGTTCGAACCACATTTAAACTAAGAAATATCCTGGGCAAACAGAGTACATCCAATGGTGGTGGGGACCTTCCTCTGTGCCGTCCATATGGTCCGGTCTTGGGTCTTTGGAAATACCGGCCATTTCTCACAATAAAAGTGAAGGACCCGTTCTATACCTGTAGCCTATTTCACCAACATTGCAAAGTATATTTTTCTAGCAAAGTATACTTTGCGGGAGTAATCATTTATTTTTCCGGAAATGCATTGGCTGTGATAATGTAATAAATTCATTATAATAAAAATTAATAAATTTATCCTTAAATTTAAAATTTCTCCCTCAAAGTATACTTTGCTAGAAAAATATACTTTGCAATGTTGATGAAATAGTCCACTGATCATCGTTTAAGTCAAAGATAAGTGCTTCGTAAATGTGATGGCCTATATATATAACACTTCCTCGTTACTGTATGCTATACAGCACATGAAATGGCCAATTTGACCATCTTTGTGCTTGCCAGTCAGCAGCCAGTTTCACCTCTTATTGCGTTTGACAAAAAATGACAATGTAACTCCAAAACCCAAAACAATTAAAAATCAGTTTGTATATATTGCGAAGAAAATGTAACTTTTACATATTTGTTGGCAATCTTGGCAGCCATCTTGGATATTTGAAAGGTTAAGCGACCCACAAGTATTGGAAAGGTTAATATATGCATTGCTATGTGATATGCTGCCACCCTATGTGTGAATATGTTCATTATAGTCACCTTAATGTGTTTAATACATTTATGGCAGCCATCTTGGACGCCATTTTGAATTCTGCATTAAGCTCCAGTGGGATTCTTGGGGAGTTTTGATATGTTTCTCCTAATGATATTCCGGACCTATACTGAAAAATTCAGCTTTGGCTTATTTTTTTTCTGATCTTTGGCGATTTTATGTCCAATACACTTCGCCTATAATGGGTGTTTTCTAACCTATTGCTAAAAATATGCATTCTTGTCAGTTTTCAAATCGAGCCCGGCCATGAAACTATTAGGCGCGTACGTAAATGTAATAGGGTTTGCCTAAATGGCGTAATGAGGAAAAATGAAGGATAAGGGAGAAAATGATGGATAATTGGGGAAATGACGGATAATGACGGGATAATTTGGAAATTACGGCGTTATGGTGGATAATGGCGATTTATTTAGAGACAGTGACGATTTTTTATGGATACAGATAGAAAATGATGGGTCAAGACCACCCGAATTTTGTTACTAGTGAAAATCGTATTGACATTTAAATAATTTTTAGTTTTAACGTGTTTAATAGCCAACAGTTCGTCGGCAGCAAAATATTATACAGAATTAACTATAGGTCATTCGGGTGACATTGGCCTTGTTTTCTCGAAATATAGGTGAAGTCTTTCAATACTAGGATGTACGTCCAGATTTCGTATATGTTCGCCAAACTTCATGTGTTCCTTAAATTGATACATAACAACCCTGGGGTATAGCACCATTATCCCTAAAAAATCACACAATTACACTTAAAGGTACATGCCCACTCAGTAGACACAAAATGTTCTTTATATCAAAGACATCACCTGAGACATTTTCTGGCAAACTAAACATTCATTCACCATTACGCCACGTATTTATGGCTTTGTTATGCATATTATATCGGACACATGCGCATTCACCGTGACTGAAATATATATTATACATAAGAAGAAACAAATAAATGTAATGCTTTTATTAAGAATATAACATATAAAACTCCAATGCGCCTAAAAACTTTCAATGCGCACTTTAGTCATACCCGGTTCGCAGTAAAGGTTAGACCACATTAAATGGTTTTACTATATAATTTAACCGAATGCCATCCAATAAGACCAGTCTCTCCTACTTTCACTATTCGTATGGATGCTGGTCTGTACTGGTGCTGCATGAATTATGGTTCACTTACTCCTAAGAAAGACAAATCCAACCTCGTCACATCCCCCAATATTGCCAAGGAAACTCTGTTTACATCACCTGATATACATTGAGTTTTAGAAGCAATTTTCCCTCCAAATTATTCGTCTCCCGTATTAGTAAAATACCAACTGTCGTAAACTTCCTGCTTGGTTTACGGTAAAACAAATTTTACATTCCATCATATGTTCAACCTAGTTTCACTGAATGCTAAGTTTTCATATACGCGTACCATAAAGTGGGCTTTCTTCGTCGCCCGTATCATAGAACTGTGTAAAAAAACATTCATTCAGAGTGGATCAATATTCAGCATCATTCGCATGTATGCAAATTCTATGAGACAATGTTTGCTATGATACACGCAGATGGTGGTTGGACATGCTACTAGATAATAGTGAATCTTGTGACGTTTAGTGTGAACCACTACCAATAAAATACAATGAACATCGGTAAGTCATTTGGACGATTAAAAACAACGTATTCAATGCATTATAAACATTCGTTTCAACCATTTACAATAATTACTTCACAAAATCAATAGCATGTATTTATAGGTTGTCGGTTAATGAGTTGGACTAGTAATTTCTTAACCACAAATATATTATATATGGCGATATTTAGCACTATCTTTTATTGGCATTGGGAGGTAATTGTGAACAGTAATTATAACTCTTGCAATCTACTCCCGCCGCACCGTCCGTAGGACGGTACGGTATTATATTTCAATTAGAGCTACTGCTCGCAACTATGGGAGGGGATGGGTACACCGCTTGCCACATCTGTGTTTTTTGAAGACTCTTTGGTTACAACAGTGTGTGGTCTTAAAGATACATGCCCATTCTTTATATCAGATACAGTATCTAAGATTTTCTGACAAAATATAAACATTCATTCACCATTAGCCCACGTATTAATTGGCATTATTATACATTTTATATCATTATACATTTTATCAGGGGCGATAACCATGTTTCATTAAAATATTAATGGACATTACTATTTATTCTCTGTATCTTTTTTGATGTGCAATGATCATGCTTTATAATCTATCGAAAATATTATTTTGTTTAAGTGACACATTTAATTAGTATCAATAATTAAAAAATAGCATGCCTCATTTGCATATGAAAATAGCCTGATATCACCGCGCGTCACTATCAGTAAAATAAATATTACTAAATTACTATATCTGTATAGCGGGCACACGTAATTTATAGAACTGGTGGAATAGTGACACACTTATACACTGATTTACATTGTGTGCCTACTGAGTGGGCATGTACCTTTACATGGCTATCGTCTACTTTACCTAGTCTTTTCAATCCGGGAGCACGATTTACCAAAATCTACACAAATCTTCATTAAAAATAACATTTATGATTATATTATATACGTTTTCGACAATATATCATTAGTATATCATACAATAAGCACATTTTGACCGAAAAAGGGAAGAATAAAGCACATATTTCCGCGGGAAAGCGATTAATATACATGTATCATTATTATAAAGGGAGACTTCCGTGATCGAGACTCACTAATATATGTCTCAGTTGTCTAACTTTAAGTTGCCATCGATCATGATTTCATATGGCACATATACTAGTGCAACTGTCTAACCGGTCACCTCCATATTTATTTCGCCGAGTAATTATATGCCAACATTTTTTGAAATAGTTAAAAAACAAAGTATAATGCATTGAATGAATATTTTTATTAGCACAAATGACTTCTGGACATATATAGTTTAGTTATTGCAATTTAATTTACGGAGATACATTTCAAAACTCACACAGGAAGGCTATATATATATATATATATATATATATATATATAAATATTCTTAATATTCATCTACAATAATAAACTATATTGTATTAAGAACATTGATGAAAATGAACCTTAATATGCATGCAATATATATATTTTTTAAATTTTTGCATGGTTTGTATATCTTGCCAAATAGCTTGACTGTTTTTCACACCTCTATGTAGACAAAGCCCAACCGGGTAGACCCTGATAGGCTATATCAGACTGTGATTGCAAATTCCCCTTGAAGGTATAGCCTCAACAAGTGATTTTTATAAGATGGCTACACGTCATTGCGGGCGACACGCGGCTTGCTTGTATACGGTATACAGTGCTTATGTACAAGATGGAAAACAGTGTAGACCCTGATCAGACTGTGATCGAAAATTTCCCTACAAGTATAGCCTTAACAAGTGATTATGTACAAGATGGCTACACGTCCTGGCGGGCGAAAACGGCCAGTATGCGATCGACACCTTCACACTGTCTCCTTGTATGTCAACATTAGAGAGGTTCTACATGCTTATTTTGATGTATATGTAGTGACAACTTACCAGTATTTGCTTGATTTTTGTGACATTGCACAGGTGAGCGATATAGGGCCATCATTGCCCTCTTGTTTGTATTTCAATTAAAAGTCATCATTCCAATTTAGCATGTTTAGCCATTATAAAGTGGATTATCTTCCTTGGCGTCCTTGTATTAAGTTTATCGCGGTACTCTCCCTTCACTTCATATACAAATATTTCCATTTTGCATCAAAACATTTAAATGGGCCCTGGTATGAGTAAATTAATGAGATACATTATGTAAGTACAGTCCAAACATCGTTATTATGATGTGTATAGCTTTATTTATTAACACATATAGTAATTATATGAAGATTTGGGTAGATTTGGGTAAGATTTGGGTAGATTTGGGTAAATCGTGCCACCCTTTTCGATCTCCTTTGTATACTACATGTATTTCTAATGTCATCATTTGTGTGACAATAGCAACGGCTTAATGCCAAAATAGACAAAATGTGAACAACTGTCGAAATGACAGATGACAACTGTCACGACCACCACGGATATGGAAATATTAGAATCACTGGAAGAACGCATGGGAAAGCTTTATGCACTTAATGTCGTTGATGTGAGCATAACAGTTTAAAACACAAGACAAAGATGTATATGATAAGCACCGAACAAGCGTTAGACTATCATAAAAATATATGCACTGCAAATATGGTAGTATTTTACTCGTTCATTAATTGCCACATACTATGATAAAATACCGTATGACCGGTTTGAACGCAACTAAACTACATGCCCTTAGACTAACTAAGTGAACATGTCATCAAATGGAGAAGATAGAGAACAATATACCCAAAATGACACCCATTGACCAATGGAAAGCGCCGCTCTCGGGGAAGCGTGGTGCAGCGAATGCCACTGTCTTACAGGATCCGTGTACTTTAACTACCAAGACGATAACTTCAAGACACAGTTTATTCCAAGCGACATATGTGATTGTTTTGGTTATGTTTATACAAATCGGCATATTACACATGATTTTATATGGACGGTGTGTGCCCTTACATACGAAAATAAACAATCATACGACCGATCACATCACAATTTTTAGTAGTATATAATGGTAATTAATATATTTCTTATACTCTTTATTTATTTCACAACGATAACAAGCAAGCACGAGACTGTCGATGTCGCAGGTGGAGGCGTATGCATGTTCTTTAAAGGTACATGCCCACTCAGTAGGCACAAAGTGTTCTTTATATCGGAGACATCATCTGACGTGTATACGACGATTTTAGCCAGGATTGACGTCGTTGTGACGTTATCAAAAGTATCACGACTACGTACTCGACGTCACATCATATATTGTGCTAGTAGACTCTGATCAAACTACGCGGATGCACAGGTCTTCAATATTTACAAGTTTAATTAATAAGTCCGACATTGACAGATTAAAATTATAAACGGTTCCTTCACGTCGGAGGTGTGTAAACAATAATTGAAAGCGAATACACAATTTCCCAATTTGCAGATTCAACGTGGCTACATGTAGCTTCAAACGAGCAGCTTCGAACAAATGTGGCAAGGTCAAGTTCGTGCAGCGTCACCGACGAAATCAATTTTGTAATCCGGACAGATTTAGTGTGTAAAGCATTGACCGGATTATAGTGTGCAGATATGAATTCAAAATGCATATATGCTTATGCTACGGTGGTTTCATTATTATGGAAGCGTCCTGGTGACAATGTTACAATATATTAGGAGATAAAACATGTTAGCGTTCCTAATTAGCAAATCATAAGTCCTAATTAGGAGATACTAAGTCCTAATTAGGAGATAGTAAGTTATAATTAGAATACTAACCTCGTACTTAGGAGTTACTATATCATAATTAGGACTTAATATCTTCTAATTAGGACTTATTATCTCCTAATTAGGAGATAAAACATTTTTTAGCATAGAAACAGATAGTAAGTCCTAATTAGGAGATACTAAGTCCTAAATAGGAGATACGAAGTCCTAATTAGTAGATAGACTTAGGAGATAAAAATATTTTAGCATCGGCACCTGGACGCTTCCATACATCATGGCATGGTAGTCCACTCGTTTTATATTTCTTGGTTTACAAAGGTGCCGAGTATACTTTATCTGAAACGCAACAAAAATAAAATGCAAATCTTGTTTTTATAGTAATTATTCCGGACGAGAGGATAGACAAATACCAGTACATGTACTATATATGTTCATAATTTGCCACCTGTCGTTATTTTTATCGGGATATGTTCTAACAACTCTGATTATGTTTCACATCACCACTTGTTCCCGTCTATGAACATTACAGGTTTCTGTATATACTGTCTGTTCCACTGCTAAACACATTACATCTGACAAATATTTAAGTGTACGTACCTTGTCTCCAATAAAAAAGTTTTTTTATTTGAAGATATGAAGAAATTCCATCAAATATTGTAAAGAAATCCATCTTAGTGTTCTTATTTATAGGCCGGGACGTATCAGTTTTTTTTATTGTCTTTACTTATGTTTTTTCTCGTATCACTTTGTTTTCGTTTATCTCCCTCTCTCTTTTTTTCTCACATTTCTATATGTGTGGATGTGGTTGGAGAAATAGTTCTTATGAGGTATATAATCAGTGTAGCGCCAGATAAACCTGCGCGTCCACGAAGCCTGATTAGGGGCTACGCTGTTTAGCCCTCCAGACAATAAAAACATCCATCATATCCCCAGCATACTATATCTGCCATGATTAAACTACAGGGACGCCTTAGCGGATTAAGATCAGTTTTGTTTCCAAAGTCCCATAAACCTTTTTCCTCCAATCGCGGCCATACATGCTGAATATATTGTTTTTGTTGTGTATGCACTATAACAATTGCTCATGTCATGCTCATATATGTAATTGAATAACTGTATTTTTGTTCTGTAAAGTATTGAGAAATAAAATATTGAATAAAAAAAAGGAACATAGTACGGTAAAAATGCGAACATTTATAAAATTTGGGAGAAACTTAAGTTTTCAATAATAAATAAAAAAAGAAACCAGTACGGGCAGTAAATTCATAGACCAACGTCAAGGGGTCCACTTAACATCTTCAATAGACCTGCTAGTACTGGGTAGCTATAAGCCCGTCATTGTTTCACATGGTGTTACAAAAAGTGAGATAAAACAAAAACTATTCAAGTAGACGGTTCCGTCAAAAAGGGTGAAATATAACTCATGAAAATCAACCCGGATGACCCCGTGTTTGGCATGGATCTATAGTTTTCGATTGTCATGTTTGTGTGAATGTGGGCCTATGGGAAATCAATTGCCTGCCTGTTTCCTATAGTGGAGCGAGTTGACTTATTAAATGGAGCGAATTGTCATAGGGGCGAGTTGACGCATTAGTACCAAACAAATAGTAGTATCCGACCTGTATGCAAGTCTGATAAATGTGATCAATAAATCAAATTATGTAAAAATATGCTGTTCCTATATTTTATTAAAATTATTGAACAGGAATTTTACAATTAAAAAATAATAAAATGTTTTAGTCCCACGCACCTGCATTTACTGCGGTCTTATAATTGTTTACACCTGCACCGTCTGGACATGGCAACTAAAACCGAAAAAATGAAAAAAGGTGACAAGAAAAGTGGAAAGAAGCTAGAAGATGCACTCCAAGATCTAACACAAAGTGAAATGACTCAGGACGATGGTGGCGAAGAGGCAACAGAAACGCAGTTGCAAACGACGACCGAGGATTCTGTCCCTAAAGATCCGTCCCCCGAGCCGACTTATGATGAACCAGTTTTGTCCGAACTTATCGTTGAAAAGTAAGGGAAAGTAAAGTCCTGGGAAATGGTTATAGGGTAAATGGACTGCAATAAGTGCAGTAACGTGACCAGGGTGAGGCAGACGTGGTGACCGCCTCATCTGTCATATTACCGAATTTAAGAATTGAACACATCCCGGCTTGGTTGCGGGCACAGGGCTACTAACATAATTCCATTGTATTCAATCTGTATAGATAGAGTCAGATTAATTCATGTGGGTGGGGGATATTCAACATTGCCTATGGTTGCGGGGAGAACTTATGCTCCCTGATTATATGATACCCATATCTTACCTGGATTGTTACATGGATCTGTTGGACCTTAATTTAAGCACACATGCGTATATGGTCCCTCTGTTAGTTTGACGTATCTTCGTTACAAACACTAATTTTTAAACTATATGTCACAGGGTGAGAAAAATGTGCACCGGCCCAGGGCTCGAACGCGGGACCTCTGGTTTACCGTACCATCGCTCTAACCGACTGAGCTAGCCGAGCACGAATACACACTTCCTCCCCTCAGTGAGTTACGTACCGCGACATATATATAAACGTATGTGGGGGTCTGCAGCTTCGGGACTTGTTTCGCTCGTCTGGGTTTCACCTCTGGTTACGGACCTGGGGGCTGTTTCACTAAACTGTGTACGACTAAAATGTTCATAAGTGCAATTAAATTATGATAGTCTGTAAATTTCACATTAACAATGTTTTCTTGTAAACATGTATTGGATTTACATTTATTGAGCATATGCAGCCTATGCTCAATAAATGTAAATCCATCAATTGAAATTTCCAGGCGATCCTAAATTTGCACTTTTTGTCGTACAAAGTTTATTGAAACAACCCCCTGAAGTGTAAGATAGTGGGCAACTTATAATTTAAGATAACGAACCTAACCAATGGTCCTTTAGGAAGCAAATGTATCATTGGCTGATAACGTTGATATTGCAAATTAGTGTTTAATTGACAGACTGGTTGGGCAAATCACAGGTGGAAGACTCGGACCTATGACACCAAAAAAATGCCTATTAAAAAAATCCCATTACCCCACCCACTTGGTCTTGTACAGTACCATCTTCTATATAGAAACGTGATAAACAATAAGTTCATCCAATTGTGATCGTTCATTCATGATTCACGTACTATTCGATTATATATGTCTTCCGGAATCCCGAAATAGGTTGAATGACGTCATCACAGTTTAGATTTAGCCAATCAGAGATGTTCTTGCATAGACGCTTCAGTGGTTGTATTATGGAAGATGGTGCATTGAGTCTTGACCCGGTTCCAGATAATGAACGAAATTAGACAACAAAGTGTTTTTTAGATCGGTGAATGATCACAATTGGACGAACTTTGTATGGTTGGAGTTTCTAATGTATATGGTCATGGTGCACGTCATTATTTTGAGCTGGCGATCAGCTATCAGCCAAATATGACCAATAATCCACGCCGGACGGCCTCCGATTCTGTGTGAGATTCTTTCGAACGTACACGCAAATTTCGCTTTGGATGGGGTATGCAAAATGCGAATAACTGAATAAATGCTGGAAACAGCGATTTGAAGTGAGTATATTCACACATCTAATACCTTTATCGATTGCCAGAGACAGAAGTCATACGTTTATTGTGTTTGTGCGAGTCGGAAAAGAGACATTTTTGTATCGAATTCTATATAGGGTACAGAGTTTGTGTACACAATTCCTCTGAATCCTATTTCTACTTTACACATCTCTGCCTAAATTAGATACATGTTTAGCACAATGAGATGAATAAATAATGCTATAGAGTTTCAAATTATCATTAATGTTTATTGCCTTGGTGACAGCTTCATATTTCTGCATCTTCGCTGTCTGGCCCATCTTCGACGGGCGTATTTTGTGACTTGCGGCACTCTTGTTAATACTACTGTCTGTTCCACGTATTGCTACCGACAAACATTTAGCTATTAAACATATTAAATTTAAAAAATATTTAAATGTACATGTATAAAGTACTTTTTCAGCAATCACCCTCTCCAAAAAATGTTTACCGGTAATTGATTAAAAAGAAACGATTTTCATATGGGAATTTAAGATGGGGAAAAAAAGAGGAGGAGGGTGTTTTTGAGTATGGAACAATGAAAAAATCGGCTCCGAAACCTGGCGAGATAGCTTTGAAATGATGTAAATAAGAAAATAAAAGTTAGATTTTGAAAATCGGTCTACAAATAAAAAAAAAAAAAAAAAAAAAAAAAAAATAAAAAAAAAAAAAAAAAAAAAAAAAAAAAAAAAAATCTATTTTTAGCCCTTGTGTTAAATTCCCATACGAAAATCGTTTTTTAGCAATATGTAGAACAGACATCTTGAATACTTGATCTTGAACTGAAATGCACTTTACAACTATTGCTATGAATTTTTTTGTCAACTTTCGGAATCGGTTATGGAAAATTTTGTAAATATATTTGTAACACCCGCTTGGGGACAGCACAATATAGTCGGCAGATGGACGTATGTACATCCATACATGCTTCCGGTTTACAGTTTTTGGTTACAGTTTTCGATATACATGTACTATCAAATCCAGGCATGCGGGGCCACAGCCACCTAATTAATTTATGAAATATCGCACATGTTCTTAGTTTACAAAATCATAATGCGTGTTTCATAATATATATTGGTCAGAAATTAAACAAACCTGGTTTTGCCAGTTTATAGAATATGTATTGTAATTATATATGTATATGGGCAGTGTATATTAAGGTTAATCTTGGATTACTTGGACATTCAAACTACCTTTCAACATGTTCGTTAGTGTAAACTTATGATAGTCTGTAAATTTCACATTAAAGGTACATGCCCACTAAGTATAGGCACAAATCGGACAAATCATCTGAAACATTTTCTGGCAAAATAAACATTCATTTAAAATTACTCCACAATTATCATGTTGTAATATTTATTTTACTGATAGTGATAGTGACTCGCGGTGGTATCAGGCTAATTTCATATGCAAATGAGGTGTGATATTTTTTAATTATTTATACTAATTAAATGCGTCACCTGAAAAAATAATATTTTCGACAGATCATTGTATGATCATTGCACATCAAAAAATAAATACAGAGAATAAATAATAATGTCAACATTTTAAGGACACATGGTTATCGCTCCTGATATCTGTGTGAAAATTTATAAAATGTATAATAATGCCAGTCAGTGCGTGTGGTAATGGTGAATGAATGTTTAGTTTGCCAGAAAATGTCTCAGATGATGTCTTTGATATAAAGAACATTTTGTGCCGACTGAGTGGGCATGTACCTTTAACCCTTTCATATATATGGATGTGACTGTAGAAATGGGGCTTTTGGGTTTTACCACCTGTGTAGATCTAGATCAGACTGATCAGTATCTGCAGTGATCGCCATACCATCAATGAAGCACCTGTCATTCTGCTAACAAGCAATGTGTACCGCTATCTGGCTACAGGTGTGTGGTATTTTATCAGGAGCTACACTGGTCACAAATCCCATAAGCCCCGTTTCTGCACAGCCACATACATGTATAACATGGAATGTTCCGTGGTTTGGACTATTACATTAACCAAAAATGTGTCTATTGTTTCAAAATCTTAAGAATATTGACAAACATTGCAGATCCTGATGAGACGGCTCATTACGAGCCGTCTCATCTGGATCTACAATTTTTGCAACGGTTGGCTTAGGGTCTGAAAGTGGTATGCTGATTTTTTCTGCTACCGCGTGTTTGTTATCAGCTCAAGAACCGGTGTATTTTCACATGAATTTGGTCAATTATTTATACAATGGATTACTCAAACAAAGGCTTATGTTATTCCTGCCAATACCTACATGTCGCTGGTTATTACCTCACCAGCTTTTACAAATCCTGATAGACACATATTATTCTATTTATTGTACATGTTAGTATCTGTAAAGCCGTAAATACAGAATGGTCGAAAGAAATAAATGGAGATTTTACCTGTTACATTTGCAATTCACCTTCTTATTTCCCAATGAAAGTATATATTGTGACCACTCATTTGAACTGTCTCGATGAGACAGTTCAAATGGTGGTCACAATATTTACTTACGTTGAGAAATGAAGAAACTATTTTTAAAAAAATCATCAGTAAAATGGTTGAGCATGTGAAGTGTTAATTGCAGCCTCAAGTGATGGATTTACAGTTTATATGATTCTTTAGACATGATGGAACTAAATTCAGTAAGGTAAGTAATATTGGTTTGCCCGAATGCGATGGACCCTAAAAATATGTGCCTACTGAAAATGTTGTTTTAGTGTGAAATTAATAAGTCTTTTTTTTTTATTTGTTCAATCAATTTATCAATGAGAAGCACAAAGGAGAAACTACAATCAATCAGTAATGAATCAATAAATTGCTGGTTCCAGGTTTAAGGGCGAGTGTCACAAAGGAGAACCCCCATTAGATTAGTCAATCAGGAAATCAATCAATCTCTATAAACATAGGCCCGTTTCACTGAACTTCGTACAACTAAAATGTAAATTTCAAATTAATAATGTTTTCTTGTAAACAATCATTGGATTTACATTTATTGAGCATAGGCTGCATATGCAGCCTCTGCTCAATAAATGTAAATCCATCAATTGAAATTTTCAGACGATCCTAAATTTGCACTTACGAACATTTTAGTCGTACAAACTTTAGTGAAATGGGCCCCAGGTTTGTTGGAGAGAAGCAAATAGGCACAATGGCGAAACCCCAATCATTCTACATGTATAAGTTGATCAATAAATCAACTAATCAATGTCTACTTCCAAGTATGAGGCAGAGAAACACAAAAGCACAAGAGAAACCACAATCAATCAGTAAATTAATCAATCAGTAAATTAATTAATTAGTTAATCAATCAGTACATGAATCAATCAGTAAATTAATCAATCAGTAATATCAATAAATTTATCAATCATTAAATCAATCAATCAGTAAAGTAATCAATCGGTAAATCAATAAATCAGTAAGTTAATAAATCATTAAAGTACAGTAAATTAATTAATCAGTAAATCAGTAAATTAATCAATCAGCAAATCAATCAATCAGTGAATCAATCAATCAGTAAATTAATCAATTAGTAAATTAATTAATCAATAAATCAATCAATCATTAAATCAATCAATCAGTAAATCAATCAATCAGTAAATTAATCAATTAGTAAATTAATTAATCAGTAAATCAATCAATCAGTAAATCAACAAATCGGTAAATCACTCAATCAGTCAATCAGTCAATCAGTCAATCAATCAATCAATCAGTAAATCAATCCTTCCCTGGTTGCAGGTTTGAGGGCGAGATACAGAAGGGCCTGTACCATGGGGAGGGAGTGGCAGAGTTTGCGGGCGGGCACGAGTATAAGGGCCAGTTTGCAGAGGGCTTCATGCATGGTAGGGGGCGCTACCGTTGGGAGGACGGCGTTGTCTACGAGGTAACACGTTATACTGATCAATAGTCCAGAGCTCCAGATAAGGTGCGTATTGGCGTATTTTACACACTTATTTTAGCAGAATATGCAACAGTGGGAGTACAAAATACTCACAGCAATGTGAAAATACTCATTAATTTTCCAATTGAGTAGTGGAAATACTGTAATAAAGTTGAAAATTAACTTAGTTGAGCTGCAAAAAGCAAACTCAGTAAATTGTAAACTGTATTACAGTATAAATAAGTGCATGCTTAAGTAATAATACACTCAAATAAGTGAAGGGTTAAATTTGCTTTATGTGTTGATCATTTGTTCCCTACTTCATAATGAAGAAAATCAATAATCCATTTGTAAAAATAAAATCCGCATTTAATTTGAAATCAATAACCTTTAGACACAAAACTTATCCGGAGCTCTGATAGTCACATGATCCATTCATGTCTGTGTTCCGGTTATTAACCCATTCATTCCTAAATAACTGGGATGGACAGTGTTAATTTTCCGACCAATCCAATGGTCACAATATGAGTTTCAGACTAGTCCATTTCTGAAATGTCCGTGTTTTTATGCCACCGGGTTTCGAAGAAACGGGTGGCATATAGTGTTTGGACCGTCCGTCTGTCCGTCTGTCTGTCCGTCCGTCACACTTTTCGGTTAACCACTTTGTCACAGTTTCTCAAATATGCTGCAGGTGGCATCCGCGTTCGACAGACACATTTCTTGTTATATTCTGTCACAAGTCACTCACAACTTCTTTTTCCCTTGAAGGAGTAATTAAATATTTCAACACAGTATACTTGTGGAAAAATGCCACACATCTATGCTGCCCTTAATATGACCTTGAACTTCACAGCTTTGCACTTTTAAACACATTAAGATGTTCGCCGAGTTTCTCAATTCTGTCATAACTTCTATATGCCTTGATGGATTACTTTTTTATTTCAAAACACCATACTTGTGGACAAATGCCACACATCATGCTGCCCTTAATATGACCTTGACCTTTTGATGTTCACAACTGTGCTTATGAATACTTATCACTTTGGTTAATTAACTTTGGTACAGTTTCTCCAATCTGCTACCGGGTGCATTCATGTGCCGATAGGCCATATTTTCTTTTTTTTAATAAAAATATGAAAAGTACTTGCGAAAAGTGCAAATCCTGAAGAGTCGGCTCGTTACTAGCCAGCTTATCTGGATCTACACTGTTTGCAAACACCACGGCGCTATAGAGGGCTGTAATGTTGAAAGGGTTCACCTATTGTGGTGTAAGGATAGTGTTTTTATGCCACCGGGTTTCGAAGAAACGGGTGGCATATAGTGTTTGGACCGTCCGTCTGTCTGTCTGTCTGTCCGTCTGTCTGTCCGTCACACTTTTCGGTTAACCACTTTGTCACAGTTTCTCAAATTTCTGTTAACCACTTTGTCACAGTTTCTCAAATATGCTGCAGGTGGCATCCGCGTTCGACAGACGCATTTTTTTTGTTATTTTTCTTTATTTCTCCTTAAAAGTACATGTTGTTACCACTCAAATGTACATGTATATTTTCAAATGAGTGGTAACAACATATATTTTCAAATAAGTTGTAGCAACATCTATTTTCAAATAAATGGTAACAACATATATTTTCAAATGAGTGGTAACATCTATTTTCAAACGAGTGGTAACAACATATCTTTTCAAATAAGTGGTAACAGCATCTATTTTCAAATGAGCAGTAACAACATATATTTTCAAATGAGCGGTGAAAACATATACATGTATGTTGAAATGAGTGGTAATAATAAATGAGTGGTAATAACAACATATATTTTCGAGATGAAATAATTTCAATATTTGATATTTTGTTTGTAGGGCGAGTTCATGAGGAATCAGGTGACAGGGAAAGGTCTCTACTCGTGGCCAGATGGAAGGTGAGGCTCATTATCCCCGCGCCGATAGGCAGGACAGATATAGTGAAAGCTCATGTGTGTTTGTGCGTACGTTTGCAGAGTTCATGATAAGTTTTGTATCTAAAGAGTATTATACCCCCAGAATTCAAATTCAATGCATATTTTACTTTTACAAATGTATTACTGACTGTCTTCATTATTAAATAGGGAACAAATGATAATTAAAATAAAACAAATAAAAATTCACTTGTTTGACTGTTTGCTTTTTGCAGTTCAATTAAGTAAATTTTCAACTTTATTACAGTTTTTCCACTACTGAATTTGAAAATCAATGCATATTTTCACATTGCTGCAACCATTTTGTACTCCCAATTTTGATAATCAATGCGTATTCTGCTAAAATAAGTGCGTAAAATACGAGAATATGCACCTTATCTGGAGCGTGGTGTATGTACGTGCATTAGTAACACCTTTTATTATAGGAATGAATGGCCTTTTTGTGGAATTTATCGGGGTATAAACTTGGAATTTTTTTTTTTTTTTTTTTTTGAAAATTGTAATTTTTTAAGGTCTCGTCCAGTATTCCCGCGACTTTTCCAAGTTTATATCCCCGATAAATTCCACAAAAAGGCCATTCATTCCTTATAATTCCAGCATTTGAAATAAATTCATCAAGAAAATGTGTTTATTTTCCGTTTTCTTAAGAATTTTTTAACTGCGCATGACGGTTACGGAAAGTAGTTCGGCATGGAGTTTACTGGGATATAAATTTTGGACGGAGACTTGCAACGGACCAATCAAATGTTAGGGAATTGTGTAAATATTTTTGTGCTGGAATTATTTCTTAATATCTCCTTTACATTCACTTATTTTAATAATGTTTGCCACAATGTCTGTCTAGGGATGGTGCTTTGTTTTGCATACACCATACACCCATATCTGAACACCCAAGGTCAAGGTCATTGAGGACTTGTTTATAATGCAGAAGTTTTTTGTTTTCTCAATAACTGCTTTACCCCTTCACCGATTTCAATCATGTTTGGCCACAATATGTGTCTAGGGATGATGCAGCCTATGCTCAATAAATGTAAATCCATCAATTTAGATTTCCAGACTATCCTAAATTTGCACTTACAAACATTTTAGTCATACGAAGTATAGTGAAACGGGCCCCAGGTTTCTTGCTATCCAGGCTGCCAATCTTAGTGATAACGAGGTCGTTGTTTTAAATTAAAGTAACCCTTGTACCCCTACATAGCTGTAATGTTAATTTTCTAATTATTCCATCAGTTAAAAAATTTGTGAAACTTCACTATCTGCCGTTTCTGATTTATTGTTGCGCCCGTTTACAGACAGCGCAATATAGTTGGCACATTGGTGTACATACGTACGTGTGTGGGTGGAAGGTGGGTGCAAGCGATGGGTAATTTAACGATCGGGGTTCATCCTTACCGGAATTCCGATTGGAGACCTGGTTTGGCCCTCACATACATGTACGTCTTTGGCATTTTGTATGTGACAGTTGAATCTGGTTATACCCCTTATGTGAGTATTACGATTATTCGTAATCCTATTTTTGGGGAAGGGGCCAAGTGACTTTGGTGTGGTATGGACCTGCCACCAGGTCAGGTTATTCTAATTTCAGGGTTGAATATATTGTTTCTCGATGTAAATATTCAGTTCTGATTTTGGAATTTTCCCCCCAATGCAGCAGGTTAAAATGGGATCGAACCCGTTTGCCCGGCCTTACATGACCTTAGCTGTTGATAGGCCGTTAAACACCAATAAACAAAACAAACAAACATACGTACGTGTACGTGCGTTCGGGTTAAAGTTTTTTGGTATACTATTAAAACCTTGGCGGGGCGCAACGTGCAGGCCGCGACCATCTGGTTTTTGTCGCGCCCGTTTGCGGACAGCGCGATACAGTCGACACATTGGCGTCCTTACGTGCGTCCAGGTTAACGTTTTTGGTTATAGTTCTTCGGTATATGTCAAACCCTCAGCGGGCTGTATATGCGGGCCGTGGCTTTCTGATTTTTGTCGCGCCCGCTTGCGGACAGCGCAATTTAGTTGGCACAGTGGTGTACGTACACCGTACGTGTGTCCGGGTTAAAGTGTTTGGTTAATGTTTTTGGTTAAAGTTTTTTGGTATACTATCAAAGCCTCGGCTGGCACTACATGCGGGCCTCGGCCATCTGGTTTCAATACTGTTCCAAAGTGTTTGGGGAACTGTCTGACAAGATCAGGAAAGGGAGAACAATCGAATATACAGTTACTGCACACTTATGCGCATCCATGCATTTTGTTTCATAAAAATAGGTGAAACAATGAGTTATGATAAAAATAATACCCGAGTCAAGGCGAAATCGGCTGCTTTTACTGTTCACAAACGAGACACAGCATATGATTTTGTACCTAAAAACATGTGCGATTTTTCAAGAAATATATATACAGAAATTGTGATATTTTATTTTCCGTAAATATCGTCGGAAGATGACAAAAATTCCACATTTGCTATGAATATTTTGTCGTCTTTCGATATCATTTATGAAAAATATTGTAAATTTTGTAAATATATTTCTTGCGATATCCTTAGGTACAAAATCACACCAAATAGCACACTCCTGTAGCCTGATAATAATTTATTTATATTCTTTGTTAGGTGTTTCATTGATGGTATGGCAAACAGTGCAGATCTGTAGCCGATTTCATCAAAATTGCAAAGTATACTTATCTAGCAAAGTATACTTTGAGGGAGTAATCATTTATATTTCCCGAAATGCATTATTTCATGTAGAACTAACGACTGCATATATTTGATTAAAAGTATGCAGAATTATTATACTGAATTTATTACATTATCACAGCCAAAATGGCTGTGATAATGTAATAAATTCAGTATAATAAAAAATTATAAATTTCTCTTTAAATTGAAAATTTCTCCCTCAAACTTTGCAATGTTGGTGAAATAGGCTACATATGAGCCTGTGTATATGTATGTGTCTCATATATATATAGGCACACGTGCACACAGGTCACACAGGTCACACAGCTCAATTCCCCGCGGTGAATAATAAATCTCCGTTTTTTTGCAGCTCCTATGACGGAGATGTGGTGGTGGGTAAGCGGCACGGGATTGGCACCTTCAAGTGTCGCGACAACACAATGTCCTACAGCGGTGAATGGGCCATGGGAAAACGCCACGGCAAGGTATTGTTTCCAATCATATCGGTTTTTATGATCGCGGGTTCATGATTACAACAATGGGTTTCATCTTTAATGGAATCCCAACATCCCTGGTTTGGCCCTCAGGTACATTTTTGGCTTCCTTGTTACTTGAGAGTTGAATACGGTTCTATCCATTATACAAGTAGTAGGATTAGTACTAAACATATTATGGAGTTGGGCTAAATAAGCAAATCAAATAAAACATTATTGCAAAGCACACATATGAGATAAGTCCCTGTGAGTTTGTACCTAAGAAAATGTGCGATTTTCGTGAAAAAATATTTACAAAATGTACAATATTTTCCTTAAATGACGTCGAAAGTTGACTAAATGTACAGCGCAAATGTGGAATGCTTGCTCTGAACTTTTTGTCAACTTTCGACATCATTTACATCTCGGTTTCTGTATATATTTTTATGAAATATCGCACATCTTCTAGTTAAAAAATCACATGGCTCGTCTCGTATGTGCCTGATTTTGTTCTGAACATTTCGTCAACTTTCGACGTCATTTACGGAAAATATTGTTTATTTTGTAAATGTTTTTGACGAGATATCACACATCTTCTTAGGTACAAAATATAATACCTTGTCACGTATGAAGTTGCAAGATCGAACCAGCTGCATTTGTGCTACACTGGTCGAAAACTCAATAATCAGTAGTCACATTTTCTATATATGTGGCTGTGACTAGAGAAGTAGGGACTAGGGCTTATGGGTTTTGCTACCAGTGTAAACCCAGATAAGTCTGATCAGGATCTGCACTGTTTACCATTCTATCAATGATATAGATCATTATCGGGCTACAGGAGTGTGCTAGAATGATCACAAATCCCCATTTCTTATGTCAATCATGGATGTTACCGTACTCCTTATATATACATTTATCAGGTAACAAGCTTTGTGTTGTCCGAATATGAATACCAGCCTAGTTTCTGTTGATATCAAGATTATCAGAGGTTCGGCTTGAAAACAGCAGGAATTCCACGGCCTCGGAATTCCTACACGTTTCCTAGCCTTGCCTATGAAACTTGATATCAAAAGATACTGCAGGGATATCCAGAGCTCCAGTTAAGGTGCGTAATTTGACCAACTTGGGGTGAAATTTTGTTATTTCTTCATAAAAAATGGCAAGTTGGGAGTCCTTTAGAATCGTCTCATTGAGACGATTCTAAAGCACTCCCAACTTGCCATTTTTGATGGAGAAGTAAGAACTTTACCGCCAAATTACGCACCTTAGCTGGAGCTCCAGTGGTATCCTCTATGTATCAATAATGGTTAGCGACATTTTGTTGATATCAGGGTAGAATGGAATACGACACCGACGGGAGATCATTCTTCGAGGGTGACTGGGTGAACAACGTCCGCCACGGCTGGGGAACGCGCCAGTATCCTTCCAGCAACCTATATCAGGTAACCTATCGTCTGTTCCATGAAACCTGCCCACATTTTATTATCAATATTTAGATAATGTAAAAACAGTATTTTTTTCCGTTAATGTTAAATTTTATCAAAATTTAAGCCGGAATGGATTGTGGCCTAGGGGTTGGAACACCTGACTTCCAATCCGGAGGTTGTGGGTTCAAACCTCACCTTAAGCATCAAAAATACTTTCATAGTGTTTCCATCCCACTGGTCTGTTGGATGAAACTTGAAACCGTGGTCCCGTCTCTATATGACCCTAGCTGTTGGTGGGACGTTAAACCCATTCACATTCATTTTTCAAAATTTAAGAATGAGCCTTCTTTTTATTTTGTGAAATTTGGTCCAATATTGATTTGATTACGAAATATTATTTTATTCCCCATGTTAAATGTCTATGGGGATTTAACATGGGAAAATTGTTCTGATTTCAGAAATAATGGACTGATTTTCAAAATTTAGTTTTCTTAGGTAGATCATTTCCAAGCTATCTAGCCAGCTTTCGAGTCAATTTACAACTTTTTTTCATTTATGGACTCGTCCTACAGCTCCTCCACCTGATTTTCCACCATGTTAAATTCTCATGGACAAGTCAATTTTTCATAATAAAATCAATATTTGACAAAATTTCATGAAATATAAAGAAGGCTCATTCTTACATTTTCATGACTAGCCTGATCATCTCTGTTTACCAGGGTATGTGGTTCAACAATGTGCGTCACGGTGAAGGGACCATGAAGTGGGTGGACCGCGACCAGATTTACAGTGGACAGTGGGAGAACGGCATCCAGGTACTCACTTTCTCTTTTCAAACATACGTAGTGATAATTGACTCTTCCATGTTCAGATATTACTATTCAATTTTGTGAGGATATTTTTAGAAAACATTCACAGTGTAAATCCTAAAGAGGCGGCTTGTTGTGAGCAAACTCAACTTAATCTACACATGTTAACCTTTTGAATTTGTGAACTGAATTTCATCTGCTGCTGTCAACCAACCACTCAACCGACCAACCAACCACTCAACCGACTAACCAACCACTCAACCAACCAACCAACCAACCAACCAACCAACCAACCAACCAACCAACCAACCAACCACTCAACCAACCAACCAACCAACCAACCAACCAACCAACCAACCAACCAACCAACCAACCAACCAACCAACCAACCAACCAACCCAACCAACCAACCAACCAACCAACCACTCAACCAACAAATCAACCATTCAACCAACAAATCAACCATTCAACCAACCACCAATCAATCATTCAACCAGCCACTCAAATCAACCACTCAACCGACCAACCAACCACTCAACCGACCAACCAACCACTCAAATAAACCAACCAACCACTCAACCGACCAACCAACCAACCAACCAACCTCTCAACCAACCAACCACTCAACCGACCAACCAACCACTCAACCAACCAACCATTCAACCAACCATTGAATCATTCAACCAACCACTCACACGAGCAATCAACAAATCAACCAACCAACCAACAAATCAACCAACCAACCAACCAACCAATCACTCAACTAACCACGCAATCAACCAACCAACCAATCACTCAACTAACCACGCAAGCAAGCAATCAACCAACCAACCCACCTATTGCAGCACGGTGCGGGCCAACACATCTGGCTACTGCGGCGGGTCCAGAGTTCACAATACCCGCTCCGCAACATGTACGACGGCGAGTTTGTCAACGGACTACGACACGGCTTCGGCACGTTTTACTACGCAAATGGGGCGAAATTCGATGGAGGCTGGAAAAATAACATGAAGCAAGGAAAGGTAAACATTTTGAGAATGCTCGTCTTCTGACATCAAGTTTATCAGGTAAGGCTGGGAAATGGGTTGGAATTCCGATGCTCGTCGAGGATGTTCTGTCTTTCCCTAGCCAAGTCTGATAGAGAATGCCTAATGTACGATAAAAAGGGTTGTATGAATGTTTTTGGTCGAGCCCGCTGCGTCACAATGACGTCCGGGTGTCCGTGCGTCCGTGCGTGTGTGCATCCGTCCATCTGTCCGTCCGCACACACGAATGGGTACTTGTTGGGTACAAAAGTACCCAACAAATGCTCATCTGTGTGTTGGGCAAGCATTTTAGGGATCTTCTTGGGTAGGGTTAGGGTAGTGTTGGGTACTTTTTTGGTAGTGTTGGGTACTTTTTTATACAGTAAAAACCCAACAAGTATCCATTCGTAAGTATTCGTCCGTCCGTCCGAAATCTGCGTTAAAGTTTTTAAGTACCTTATATCTCTGCAGTCCTAAGTCACATTGACTTGAAACTTCATATGCTTATTAGTCATGATCCATATATTCATGCTATATCCCACTAATGCGGCCCCTGTGCCCAAGGTCAAGGTCAAATGACTTAGAAGTTTGCGTTCCGAAATCTGCGTTAAAAGTTTTTAAGTACCTTATATCGACTTGAAACTTCATATACTTATTAGTCATCATCCATATATTCATGCTATATCCCACTCATGCGGCCCCTGTGCCCAAGGTCAAGGTCAAATGACTTAGAAGTTTGCGTTCCGAAATATGTGTTAAAGTTTTTAAATACCTTATATCTCTGCAGTCCTAAGTCACATTGGCTTGAAACTTCATATGCTTATTAGTCATCATCCATATATTCATTATGTGTCCCACTCATGCGGCCCCTGTGCCCCTATGTCAAGATCAAATGACTTAGAAGTTTGCGTTAAAGTTTCTGTCAAAATTTGCGTTAAAGTTTTCACATACCTACTATCTCTGTAACCGTAAGTCAGATTTGCTTGAAACTTTGTATGCTTATTGGGCATCACACTTCAAATAAATACACTCTGAGACCATCAAATGCCTCGGCGGGCTCGACATGCGGGCCGCGGCCATCCTTGTTTTATAAATTTAGTCACTGAGTTGACCGAGGCTAATGCATTATATAAGTTTATTCCTCTACCATTTTTAAATTCCGGATTTATTTCCCCGAGACATCTGGAAATTCGATAAAGAAACGAGTGCGGAGCACTAGTTTCTTTGTCGGATTTACAGATGTCAAGGATATGTCGTGTGTATGGCTTTAGATTTTGTCTTCTTTCTCAATGAAAACATGGTTTGACAGGACATTAGAATCATTTCCGTTCTGTCAAACCATGTTTTCATTTAGAAAAATTGAAAATAGAACACAAACAGCAGACTGCAAAGAAATTTAATCTGTATATTTTCCACAATTCAGCAAATCTAGAATCTATCAATTATTTCCAGGGAAAGTTCACATTCAAGAATGGGAGAATCTACGAGGGTGCGTTTGAGCGAGACCACATCGTGGAATACCCAGAATTCACCATGGACGGCACGACCACCCCTGACCTCAGTAACATCCGGACCCGCACTCCCTTGCCAATGGGTAGGTCTTCGTATTGTTCATTCTAACTAAAGCTAAGTATATCCCCGGCTTGCGAAGTGTACCGAGGGGTATATAGTTTTTGCCTTTCCATTTGGTCGTCCGTACGTCCTTCACACAAGAACATAGCATTTCAAAATTGCAGGCAGCGGCCGGGGGTATCCGTGAGCCCCTCCTCACTTGCTCTAGGTGTATGTGGCTGTGACTAGAAATATTTTGCGACCAGTGTAGGTATCCAGTATCCGATTTCACCAAGTATACTGTCTTGTCTCTGAGAAATTTTCAATTTAAGTATAAATTTATTAATTTTGATTAAACTGAATTTATTACATTATCACAGCCATTCAGTATAATAACTCTATATTGCGTTGCTCTTGAGGTTCCGTACGTCCGTCCGTACATCCGTCCGTCCATGTACATTTACGTTGAAAAGTCGAAACGTTTGTAAGAGTGTCTCCAGTTAGAGTCCATATCCATGTTTTACAAACATAATTTCTCCTTTTCGCTTCATGCGCTACAAATGACCTATATCAACCAATTGCCAAATTTCGTTTGATCGAATTCTAAAACGTTTACATTATATATACAGTGGTGTGGAATGGAGCTTAAAATATTCAAACTCGGATATGCACAGAAAGCAATGAAGAATATTAGTAAATTGTATTTTAATCATACATTCGCATCATAGTTCTAAGTTTTTATTGTAATTTCAGTTCTTCAGTAACTCCCCTATGCAGGTACATACATGAAGAAACATCAAACCCAAAACAATCCAGCAATCAAGTCTGATTACAGAGATGTTCCATTTGATACTTTTAAAAATTTAGTTGGCGGACACTTTGAATGTGGGGCTCCAGGAAATGTAGCTCAAATTGTTCTGTTAGTTTAATCATTAATACAAAATGAAGGATAACATTAGTCACAAATTCCATGAATGGGAAATCTCTTCATTGTCAGTAATAGGCTAAATGAGAACGAATTGAATACAATATAGGAATGAATGGCCTTTTTGTGGAATTTATCGGGGTATAAACTTAGAAAAGTCGCGGGAATACTGGACGAAGGCCGGAAGGCCTCGTCCAGTATTCCCGCGACTTTTCCAAGTTTATATCCCCGATAAATTTCACAAGAAAGCCATTCATTCCTTATAATTCCAGTATTTGAAATAAATTCATCAAGAAAATGTGTTTATTTTCCGTTTTCTTAAGAATTATTTTAACTGCGCCTGACGGTTACGGAAAGTAGTTCGGCATGGAGTTTACTGGGATATAAATTTTGGACGGAGACTTGCAACAGACCAATCAAATGTTAGGGAATTGTGTAAATATTTTTGTACTGGAATTATCATACTGTTTTGGCGGCCGTCTTGGATTTACGAACAATAACTTTGAGAAAAATGATACCAATATGTTTGTAAACAATTTCTCTATCGAAAAATATCATTATTGCGATTCCTCTGTGTGCTGAACAAGATAACTAAAAGACGACGACAGGCAGCATGCCTGTCGTCGTCTTTTAGTTATCTTGTTTTATCACATATTGACCACTGATTGGTAAAATTGCACTAAAACACATGTGACCAGTATAGATCATGATAATAATAATAATACCAGTATTCAAACAAGCAATAGATTGATCGCTGATATTCAGAGACACAATATTGCTAGAATGACTGAACGGCTATCAGCTGGTGTAGCTGGATCGGGACTGTGTCGTGCATTGCAGAATATTTACAACTTCTATAAATTCATAATGCAAACGCCCATTTGACGTATGGCGTTTACATCCTAATACAATACATTAGACACACGTAACGTCACGTGATGTTGATTGGTTAAAGTTCGCAACGTCGCTGTTACCAGAATTGTGACAGAATAACGTAAAACGAGAGTATTGTTAAAGGTACATGTCCACTCAGTAAGCACAGAATGTTCTTTATAGGAATTAAATAAGTGTATAATTGTTCTAAAAATTCCAGTTCTAAAAATTACAAGTGCCCGGAAAACAGATATATCATTTAGTAATATTTATTTTACTGATAGTGACGCGCGTTGGTATCAGGCTATTTTCATATGCAAATGAGGCATGATAATTTTTACTTATTTATTCTAATGCAATGCGTCGCCTAAAAAAATAATATTTTCGACAAATTATAAAGTATGATCATTGCACATCAAAAAATAAATACAGAGAATAAATAGTAATGTCCGTTAACATTTTAAGGAAACACGGTTATCGCCCCTGATAGCAGTGTGAATATTTTTGTCTCAAAAAAAAAGTATTATAATGCCAATCAATACGTGGGGTAATGGTGAATGAATGTTTATTTTGCCAGAAAATGTCATATGTACATAATATACAAAAGTATCTGTATCACTATATTATAACCTACTGCGTGGGTATGTACCTTTAATACTCGCCATATTTGGTTATTTACATCTTCGGACTCCACGCACTTTAAACAGACCAAATGTATTGTGCACCACAGTAAATTCAACAGCCCATAGTTTTATTCCTCGATTGTAATGTAATAAATGTAAAAATTGTAATGTTTATTGTAATTTCGATGCTGAATATGTAATACTCTCTTCCGTCTGTTGAATGGATATAATGACAATCAATCAATCAATCAATCAATCAATCAATCAATCAATCAGTCAATCAGTCAATCAGTCAATCAATCAATCAATCAATCGATCAATCGATCTCAACCAGCGGCAAACATATATGTGACTACAACTGGTGAAATGTCGCTTATAGTATTTGCGACCAGTGTAGATCCAGATCAGCCTGTGCATCGCACAGTCTGATCAGGATCTGCACTGATCACCATTCAGTCAGAGAAACACTGTTTCACTAAACTTCGTACGACTAAAATGTTCGTAAGTGCAAATTTAGGATCGTCTGGAAATTTCAATTGATGGACTTGTTAAAGGTACCGTAACATTGTTAAAGGTACATGCCCACTGAGTAGACACAAAATATTCTTAAAATGTTCTTTATATCAGAGACATCACCTAAGATTTTTTCTAACAAAATAAACATTCATTCACCATTACCCCACATTACCCCACATTACCCCACATTAGTGGCATTATTATACATTTTATATCGGACGGTTATTAACGGACATTACTATTTATTCTCTGTATTTATTTTTTTATGTGCAATGATCATACTGGTACTTTATAATCTGTCGAAAATATTATTTTTTGAGGTGACGCATTTAATTAGTATAAATAATTGAAAAATATCATGCCTCATTTGCATGTGAAAATAGCCTGATACCACCGCGCGTCACTATCAGTAAAATAAACATTACTAAATGATTAATTCTCTATAGAATAGTGACACAATCATACACTTATTTAATTCCTATAAGGAACATACTGTGTCGGCATGTACCTTTAATGTGAAATTTACAGACTATCATAATTTTGCACTTATGAACATTTTAGTCGTACAAAGTTTAGGGAAACGGCCCCCCAGGGGCCCGTTTCACTAAACTTCCTACGACTAAAATGTTCGTAAGTGCAAAATTATGATAGTCTGTAAATTTCACATTAACACTGTTTTCTTGTAAATAATTGTTGGATTTACATTTATTGAGCATAGGCTGCATATGCAGCCTATGCTCAATAAATGTAAAACCATCAATAAATTATTAATAAAGAACATACACATGCAAGGTGTCAAGGTGTTTATCTGACATTTATATGTATATCTTGTAAATTTGAAAGCTTCATTTCGTTATGTTGAATGTTGAACAACAACTATGGGAAAATAGTGGGTGCACGCGATGGGTAATTTAACGATCGGGTTTCATCCTTACCGGAATCCCGACTGGAGACCTGGTTTGGCCCTCACATACGTCTTTGGCATTTTGTTTGTGACAGTTGAATCTGGTTATACCCCTTATGTTAGTAATACGATATTCGTAATCCTATTTTAGGGGAAGGGGCCAAGTGACTTGGTGTGGTATAGACCTGGCACCAGGTGATTTCCCTGTACTGATATTTTTGGCAATTTAATAGTTCTACAGCAAAGATTATTTGTTTAAAGGTATAAAATATACAGTTTACTAAATTTTGACATACCATCAACAGGTTTGGTTATGCACTTTGGTTGGTCACATTTTTTGAATGGGTCAAATTGTAGCAGTAGATAACATATTGGAGGCGAATTATTGTAGCTACATCAGGAGCTAGACTGGTCATAAATCCTATAACCCCCATTTCTCACAGCCACATGAATTTCAGATAACGTATCGGTACACAGCAACGAGAGCCGCAACACGATCACTCCAAGCTTCCAATTAGACCTAGATTACCTGCTCAACGAGTTCCCCGAGGCTGATCGCGATAACGAGGCGAGCCAGGTGATGTTCGTTATAACGCGGCACATCAGCAGTATGAGGCGGATCTACGGCTTCTACAGCACCCTGGGGCACGAAGAAAGCCCGGATAACACGTTCGTGATGAACAAGATGCAGTTTTGGAGGTTCGTGAAGGATACGAAGCTGCACCATCGGGAGAAGACATTGATGGATATGGATAGGATGCTCGGTAAGGGAAGTAATTAACCCTTCCTACGCTGTTGACCGAAATTGCCGTCTGCTGTTTTTCATTTTTGCTTTAATTCTTAACAAAAAACTGGTTTTGACAGCACATGAGAATCGTCTCCATTGGAGACGATTCTCATGTGCTGTCAAAACCAGGTTTTTGTCGAGAAATATTGAAAATAAAACATTTCCAGCAGACGACAATTTTAATTCAGCGTAGTAAGGGTTAAATAAACAAAATCTGATCGGGTAATTTTTTTTTATTTTAATAATTGAGATTAAGTAAATGTCCACAGATGTCCGGAAATGCACTTTCCTGTGTTTTACGGCATTTAAATTCAGACTCCTCCTCCACCTGGTGGTAAACTGTGATCTATGTAAACTACGTGGCTGAACGGGTGGTTGGGATAGTTTTTACTGATAGTAACGTGCGTTGGTATCACGTTATTTTCATATACAAATGAGGTCTGGTATTTTTAATTATTTATACTAATTAATGTGTCACCTGAAAAAAAAAATATTTTCAACAGATTATAAAGTATGATAATTGCACATCAAGAAATAATACACACTATCAATAGTAATGTCCGGTAACATTTTAAGGAAACACGGTTATCACCCCCGATATCAATGTGGAAAGTTATGTCTGATATAAAATGTATAATAATGTAAATCAATACGTGGGGTAATGGTGAATGAATGTTTATTTTGCCAGAAAATGTCTCAGATGATGTCTCTGTTATAAAGAACATTGTGGGCATGTACCTTTAATGATTGAGATTCAAATTCTCCAATATAGCACAATATACTAGTATCACAAGTAATTGTCATTTAAAACAACATTAAGTATAATTTGCCCCAATGTCTGGGGAAAGGTTTTTTCCACTTTAAAAAAGGTTGTGAAAATGTTATTTTCTCCACAGGAATGCCAGTGTAGTAGATTTCACTAAACTTCTTACGACTAAAATGTTCGTAAGTGCAAACTTAAGATCGTCTGTAAATTTCAATTTATGGATTTACATTTATTGAGCATAGGCTGCATATGCAGCCTATGCTCAATAAATGTAAATCCAATAATTGTTTACAAGAAAAAGTTGTTAATGTGAAATTTACAGACTATCATAATTTTGCACTTACGAATATTTTAGTTGTACGAAGTTTAGTGAAACGGTCCCCAGATCTGTAGCCTATTTCACCAACATGGCAAAGTATACTTATCTAGCAAAGTATACTTTGGGGGAGAACTTTTCAATTTAAGGATAAATTTATTAATTTTTATTATACTGAATTCATTACATTATCACAGCCATTTTGGCTGTGATAATGTAATAAATTCAGTATAATAATTCTGCATACTTTTAATAATCACATATAAGCAGTCGTTAGTTCTATATGACATAATACATTTTGGGAAAAATAAATGATTACTCCCTCAAAGTATACTTTGATAGATAAGTATGCTTTGCAATTTTGATGAAATCTGCACCCGTCTGTATGCTGATGAATGAACATAAAACCTTGTTAAATTTTAAATTAAATCAACTACATGCTGTTTGAAGCTCCGACTCTGTCAATCAGACTTTGAATTCCAGTCCCAATTTCGAGCACATTTACATGTTTAAGGTACTCGGTCTCAGATATGTGCAGAAAGTGATGAAATTTAATAGTAAAAACAATTTAATTGTAGATCATATTTCTGAACCTAATTGTACCTGAAAACTAGGAATTTATTTTAACAAAAATTATGACATTTTTAATTTCTATAAATTTGTTAACAGAGAGTCACTACTAATTATACCCCCGATATGTCGAGAGGTATATAGTTTTGTCATTCCATCCATAAGATTTGCATTAAAGTTTTTATTTGTCGATCCAGACGACGACCAGGGGTATCCGTGATGCTCTGCTCGCTTGCTCTAGTTGTTGAATGATATCGATAGGCTATGATCATTGACCGATTTTCAATCAATCAATCAATCAATCATTCATCTTCAAGCAATCAGTTAATCTCGATTGGAGAGGGTTTCAATCAGTGTTAGCTTTCAGTCCAGTCCTCTACTATCTATCTCCTACTTGCATGTCTTCATGTACAGTCTAATACAAATGTTTCAGCATATTAACCTCATACTGTTTATTTAACGTGAAATAATGCACGAGTGATTG
The DNA here is from genome assembly GCA_029237695.1 of Conchocele bisecta. Lineage (NCBI taxonomy): Eukaryota > Metazoa > Mollusca > Bivalvia > Lucinida > Thyasiridae > Conchocele > Conchocele bisecta. Next base: position 120,837,383 of record CM055268.1, on the reverse strand, counting down.
GGTCCTTCTGCTAAACAAATGAGTGAGCGTAGCAAAACGAGTTTGTTTAGCGTTAGGACCCAATCACGAGGGCATTATTTCAAGATAATCAGTTCACCTGGTTAAATAAACATTTTCTTACATTTCACATTATGATTTGTAATGAAAACAAAGCGAATCAAGCTTAAAATATGGCCAAGAGTTATGCGAATTAATTTCTGGAGGCGGGCCGTATTGACGACGACTGTCTCGCGATTCAGAGGGTGTGTCTGAGAATGTGATTTGATTGGTCGAAGGAAACACGTCATTGTGACGTGACGTTACTGACGTCATTTCTCCATATATGGTAAACACGAGAGTGGTGTAAACTACTGCTGCCGAGTGGTGTAATTTTCTGTAAACTACCGGTTGAAATGTAATAAAATCATGTATTCAGTCACAATCAATCAAGTAATCAATCAATCGATGTATTCCAGGCCAGAAGAAGACCAACGTTGAGCTACACAATCCATATGAGAAGATCTTACAACGACAATTTGTCAATAACCTGATCGTTCTTTCTTACCATCTCTACCGGAAGGACCATCCGTAAGTTGGCTTGTTCTCCGCTATCGCTTTTAATGTTGGCGTTAATTGACTTACCATTTCCTGTAGACCAGTCTGATAAATAAACTCGAAAAATCATTTTTCGAGTTTATTTATCAGACTTCAGAACAATTTCCTGGGCATCATGCCTCGAAAGTAGATCTAAGGGAAGTTACTTCTGTTTTTTGTCGAGCCGGCTTGCGGAAATGTAGTGCTATATGACCTTCGCTGTTGACAAGCTGTTAAACACCATTAAATACATAAAATAAATAAACATTTCAATATCAATCAATCAATCAATCAATCAATCAATCAATCAATCAATCAATCAATCAATCAATCAATCAATCAATCAACCAACCAACCAACCAACCAACCAACTACATTTCAGGGGTACAACACCAGTGTTGGCGTGGTGTATGTCCAGACTGATCTCCGACCATATACTCAGACACGCATGCAATGTCGCAGGTACGTGACCGCTTCTTCCATTACCGGGGGAGGTTGATTCATTGTACATAAAACACTATAGTACTATTCTACATATTTAGCGCTTTCAATACTGCATACCTGTATAGTCACTATAGTGGTATTGGCAAACAGTGTAGATCCAGATGAGCCGGCTTGTGACGAACCGTCTCATCAGGATCTGCACCTTTTGCAAGTAATTTTCATATGTTTGGGAACAAAAACACCCCCTTTTCATAAATAGACTAGTCTGAAAATCGCTTTTTGACAATTGGATTGGTTGCAAAATTACCATATCAAAATCCATTCCAGTTTCTTGGGGGTGAAATGATTAATCACAGTCTACATTTCAGTCCAGTGGACTGAGGAAAATACTTGAGTTAGCGAACATTTGAGTGAACAAGAGTTTTTATTGGAAAACATGTATTGTTATATGACTGCCATTGTTCGAAACCACTCACAGCCATATTCAAACATACAGCACGTGCTGTTTGACCATGGCTGTAGACAATGCTCATTTCGGGGCCAAGCCAACACCTGCGTAAAGCACGTGTCTCATGACATTACTAGAATGCGTCATTACGTCACCAGATTAGTTCACAATGGTAGCACTGAAATTTTGAAATCACGCGACGTGCACTGTGGCCCCGGAGCATGCATATGTTTGAATGGAGCAGATTATCAAAGTACCGAAAGTACTGCATATATGCTGAATTTACACGATACTTCCGACGGAAATGTCGCAACTTAAATTGTCATCTGCTGCTGTTTATATTTTGTTTTCTTTTTCTTGTTTTATTAATGGATCTGGATCTACACTGGTCAAAAAACCCATCAGCCCGATTTGACCATTCACAGCTTACTGTTGAATTGCCGTAAACCCCCAATTAGTCGATTAATCAGTTTATTAATCAATCTATTATTTGCAGGTAATTTCTTCTACGAGACTATGAGGGCAGTGAATGCGTTGGTGCATCTAGACCAGTCGTATGAAATCTACCAGCTACTCTCCGGGCCTAGAAAGGTAGGATATTTGGAGAACTTATTATAGGAATGAATGGCCTTTTTGTGGAATTTATCGGGGTATAAACTTGGAAAAGTCGCGGGAATACTGGACGAAGGCCGGAAGGCCTCATCCAGTATTCCCGCGACTTTTCCAAGTTTATATCCCCGATAAATTCCACAAAAAGGCCATTCATTCCTTATAATTCCAGCATTTGAAATAAATTCATCAAGAAAATGTGTTTATTTTCCGTTTTCTTAAGAATTATTTTAACTGCGCCTCACGGTTACGGAAAGTAGTTCGGCGTGGGAGTTTACTGGGATATAAATTTTGGACAGAGACTTGCTATGGGCCAATCAAATGTTAGGTAATTGTGTAAATATTTTTGTGCTGGAATTATTTGGGAATGGTGGCCGCAAATATGTGCACACATTATTTGGCCACAGACTCTGGAAAACAGGGCAGCCATATGAAATCTACCGGGTACTCTCCGGGCCTAGGAAGGTAGGATAGTTGGAGAACTTATTTGGGTAGGGTGGCCTCAGACTCGGAAAACGGGGAAAACAGGGAAAATGCAAAAATAAATTCCCTTCAGGGAAAAGTCCAGGAATTTGTTAAAGTAACCCAAATTCAGAGCAGAGAATTTTAGGTGTACCTGGCTTCACACACCTCAATATTTTATTTGTTTGATGACTGTAGTTACAGTTTTCTGAATTATGTAAACACATTTGACTTTCTGAAAACTGCATGAACGATGAAACAAGTAAAATATCGAGGTGTGCGAAGCCACGTACACTTACTGTAAAATTTGAACACTTACTATGTGAGACATGTCGCTGATGTTTTATGTATTTATCTTTTCTCTCCATAAAAAACATGGTTTGACAACACTTTAGAATCATTTCCATTGGAAATGATTCTAAAGTGTAGTCGAGCCATGTTTTGGATGAGAAAAATGGAAAATAAAAAAACTGCATTGTAGTGGTAAAAAGCAAATATCTTCTGAACTTGTGTGGCATTTACTCTGGATAACAATACAATGAAATGCATAATACGCAAGGTGCATGATCATGTGGTTACAACAACAACAACAATTACTGAAACTTACCAGAAGCGCCTCCGATTCAAAGTACGTATTCTGTTATATTGTCCTTATTATGTAACAGATTTTAATATGGCGCATCAAATGATTTCCGTGTTTACTGTCAATACATTCAGACATTGTTGTTGTGGTAACCACGTGATCATTCACCTTGATATTACCATAGCCTTTCTGCACGAACATTGACCAATAACAAAAATATACTCGGGGGGGGGGGGGGGGGGGGGGGGGGGGGGGGGGGGGGGGGGGGGGGGGGGGGGGGGAAATTGCGGTGAGCCAGGAAAACATCAGGGAAATATTATTTTGTTTTTAAATTTTTTATGGCCACCCTGTTAGTCCCCGTGGCATGGTTTGATAGTCATGGGTAGGGCATCGGACTTCAATGCTGAAGGTTGTGGGTTCACTAGGCAGGAAGGAAACATTCCTAGTATTTCCATCCCACTGATGGAGACTTGACATCAAAGTCAGGCGGCCGTTTCACTAAACTTCGTACAACTAAAATGTTTGTAAGTGCAAACTTATGATATTCTGTTAATTTCACATTAACACCGTTTTCTTATTATTGGATTTACATTCATTGAGCATAGGCTGCATATGCAGCCTCTGCTCAATAAATGTAAATTCATCAATTGAAATTTCCAGACGATTCTAAATTTGCACTTGCGAACAGTTTAGTCGTACGAAGTTTAGTGAAACGGGCCGCAGGATTCCCACAGTCAGTAAAAAATGTCAGGGAAATTACAGGTTTTGTTAAAAATCGGGGAAATTTGAAATTCCTGAATCTCTCGTCTCTAGATGTTGCTGGGACATTAAACCCATTCACTTTTAACTTTCTCAATCCTCACCCTGGGCATCGGTGCTCGAGATAAGGAATTAGTAATTGAATATTGTCACTCCATCATTTCTGAAGCAACTGAGTAATTCAAATTTGTAATTGGGTAAAATAAAATCACACTGCTGTTTACACATCAGCAGACTGCACTTATTAGTTTGCTTATAAATGAAAACATGTCTTGGTATTTCATTAGAATTGTCTCCTTGGAGACAATTCTAATGAAATTCCAAGATGTGTTTTCTTTGAAAAATAAGAACAAATATGTTATATTTGTGGTCTGTTTATTGTTTTCTGCAGCATGATAAAGATACCACAAATTTTTCAATGCTTTTTGATACTCACTACTTCTGGTTTCAATTGGGTTTTTGACAATTTTTGTTGCGTATTTAAGCAAATACGCAGCTTATCTGGAGCTTTTTGGGCATGAAAAAATGTTTTCATAGTATTTCCATCCCATTGGGTTTTTCAAGCGATACTTAAAACCGAGGTCCCGTCTCTATATGTGGCTGATTAAATGGGGCTGATGGGCTTGTGACCAGTGTAGCTCCTGATCAAATAGCACCCTCATGTAGCCTGTTTTATCTATATTGCGGGGGTGTTTCACTGATGAAATTGCGAACAGTGCACATCCTGATCAGCGGCTGATCTGTATGACCTTAACTGTTGCTGGGATGTTAAACCCTTTCACATTTTTTAGCACACCCCACAAGAGAACTTGTTCAAGATGCGACAGTTCCTACACATGGTAGATTACGTGGCCCCTATTCTGTTACAGCCCCTAGTTAACATGGTAGATAACAAGGCCCCTATTCTGTTACAGCCCCTAGTTAACATGGTAGATAACGAGGCCCCTGTTCTGTTACATCCCCTAGTTAACATGGTAGATAACGAGGCCCCTGTTCTGTTACAGCCCCTAGTTAACATGGTAGATAACGAGGCCCCTATTCTGTTACAGCCCCTAGTTAACATGATAGATAATGAGGCCCCTGTTCTGTTACAGCCCCTAGTTAACATGGTAGATAAGGAGGCCCCTATTCTGTTACAACCCCTAGTTAACATGGTAGATAACATGGCCCCTATTCTGTTACAGCCCTTAGTTAACATGGTAGATAACGTGGCCCCTATTCTATTACAACCCCTAGTTAACATGGTAGATAACATGGCCCCTATTATATTACAACCCCTAGTTAACATGGTAGATAACATGGCCCCTATTCTGTTACAGCCCCTAGTTAACATGGTATATAACGTGGCCCCTATTCTGTTACAGCCCCTAGTTAACATGGTAGATAAATTGGCCCCTATTCTATTACAGCCCCTAGTTAACATGGTAGATAATGAGGCCCCTATTCTGTTACAACCCCTAGTTAACATGGTAGATAACGTGGCCCCTATTCTGTTACAGCCCCTAGTTAACATGGTAGATAATGTGACCCCTATTCTGTTACAGCCCCTAGTTAACATGGTAGATAAATTGGCCCCTATTCTGTTACAGCCCCTTGTTAACATGGTAGATAACGAGGCCCCTATTTTTCAGCACACCCCACAAGAGAACTCATTCAAGATGCGACAGTTCCTACACATGGTGAAGGACCTGAAGTTGATCAACAGCGACCTGACCCCGAAGGGAGTTATTGAGGTCCTGGCTGCAGACGACCCCTCTGTCAGCGACAGCGAAGGCTGCTATAATCTCGAACTCGAAGTAAGTACAAATACCGCGGCAATCATGATTCAGTAAGGTTTTTTGTGCGGTTACAAAACTGAAACCTTGCATATGACCCACGTCTGAACACGCAAGGTGATGATAACTGAGGACTTGTGTTCATTTTATTATCAAGACTGCCAGCAAGGTGATTGTCCATGAATAAATATGGAAATGAAAAACATAAACTCATTCATTTTTCATTTATAAAGGGATGGGTTGTTGCCTAGGGGTTAGAACACCTGACTTCCAAATCCTGAGGTTGTGGGTTCAAACCTCCCCTTAGGCATCAAACACATACCATTTATTTAACCAGTTGAACTGATTGTTGTGAAATAATGCACAAGTGAGTGGGTCCTTCCGCTAAGCAAACGAGTGAGCGTCGTGAAGGGAGTGTGCTTAGCGGTAGGACCCAATCATGAGGGCATTATTTCCAGATAATTAGTTCACCTGGTTAAATAAATATTTTCTTACATTTCACATATGATTTGTCATGAAAACAAAGCGAATCAAGCTTAAAATATGACCAAGCAGTTATGCGAATTAATTTCTGGAGGCGGGCCGTAGTTACGACGACTGTCTCGCGATTCAGAGGGTGTGTCTGAGAACGTGATTTGATTGGTCGAATGAAACATATCATTGTGACGTTACTGACGTCATTTCTCCATATACATGTATGGTAAACACGAGAGTGGTGTAAACTACTGCTGCCCAGTGGTGTAATTCACCGTTACATCTCTGGGGCCCGTTTCACTAAACTTCGTACGACTAAAAGTGCAAAATTATGCCGTACATTTTACATTTACAATGTTCTCTTGTAAACAATTACTGGATTTACCTTTATTGAGCATAGGCTGCATATGCAGCCTATGCTCAATAAATATAAATCCATCAATTGAAATTTCCAGACGATCCTAAATTTGCACTTACGAACATTTTAGTCGTACAAAGTTTAGTGAAACGGCCCCCCTGTAAACTACCGGCTGAAATGTAAGAAACTTATATAATATTTGCATCCCACTGGTCTTTCGTATGAGACTTCAAACCAAGGTCCCGTCATTTTATGACCTTAGCTGTTATTGGGACATTAAACCCATTCACCGCCACTTATTACAAATAAATATGGAAATAAAAAAATAACAGTCACTTCCATTTTTCCTGTTTTCCTTTACAGATGACTTTCCTGGAGTTTTTCGAGGCCCTGATTGGGTGTGCGCAGATGTATGTGACGGAGGCCGTGGTGAAGGATCCAAGTACGCCGCGCCCCAGCACCACGGCGACCAAGGACGAGAGCATGTACTCCATACCCGGCTCGCCATCCCGCTTCACTAGCCAGGTGGGTCGGCTGAGGAGTTAATTCTTGACAAAAACAAATGTTTTATCTGCCCATTAAATAAATAGAGGAATCAATAAAATCCAAAAAAAATCCGAACACCCCTATTTTTTGAGCCCGTAACAGGATGCCTGTAAAGATTCTAATAGACACCCATGCTCTAATAGACGCACCCCCCACCCCCACCCCACTTTTTACATTTATTTTTTGGCAGATTTTCACGAAATGTGTGTCTCTAATAAACGCCCAGATAGATTTCTTTTTTTTTCCAGTATTTCCTTGAAAATCGGGAAAAACAACATAATTGCTACTTTCACTTTCAAAAGCAGACGCAAAATTCAACTTTTTCCAGTGTCACAGTAAATTCCTCATCGGCAGTAGCTATTTGCACGGACACAGGGCGATCAATTCAAAGCATCTCCAACCCATCTTGTATAATATAGGTGAAATTGTCATCATGTTGGATTGTTGGCCAATATTTCCTAGGAGATGAACAAAAATAAATATGTCTTGTTCAGTAGCCTATTTCACCAACATTGCAAAGTATACTTTACTAGCAAAGTATACTTTGAGGGAGTAATCATTTATTTTTCCTGAAATGCATTATTTCATATAGAACTAACAAATGCATATATTTCATGATTAAAAGTATGCAGAATTGTTATACTGAATTTATTACATTATCACAGCCAAATTGGCTGTGATAATGTAATAAATTCAGTATAATAAAAATTAATAAATTTATCATAAAATTGAAAATTTCTCCCTCAAAGTATACTTTGCTACTAAAGTATACTTTGCAATGTTGATGAAATAGGCTACTGGACGTGGCCGTGGGCCGAAATTAATCGCACCGATACGGACCGAAATGTCCATGGGCCGAAACGAAACGTCCATGGTCCGAAACGGTGACAGTCCGAAATTTCCATATGCGTAAATCTGATCAGCATTAATGATTGATGCTGTATTGATATACATTACCAGTATTTAAACATTTTTACCGAGTGTACCATAATGACCAAAGTGGGCCGAAACGTCTTGGTCCAAAATGTCCATAAACTGACAGACACTACAATCAAGTCGATCAGACGTTTGAGAGTAGCGTCCCATCGATATGTTTTTGTTCAGATAGTAGAAAATTGTATATTTTTATAATTTTCCCTTCGCTGAATAACACTTGCCTCTATTAAATGCCCACCCAGGACTTCGGAGCCAGTGGTTTTTCTAATAGACATTAGAATCTTTATGGTATTTCTTCTATTAGGTCTGATAATGTTTAATGCCTATATCTAACATTGGCTGAATGACGAGGGCTTACCATAGATGTACTTATTAACCCTTACTACGCTGAATTAAATTTTGTCGTCTGCTGGAAATGTTTTATTTTCAATATTTCTTGATAAAAACCTGTTTTGACAGCGCATGAGAATCTTGTCTCCACTGGATAACGATTCTCATGCGCTGCATTTTTTGTGAATGGCAAGAAAACAGCAGACGACAATGTTCGTCTCCCGCGTAGTGAGGGTTAAACAAAAGTGCACATGCTCTTGTTTACAATCCTTGTAAAATACAAAAAATGTTTTTAATAATATAAACTTAATCCAGCATTAACCCTTAAAAGGCGGGAACCGAAAATGTCGTCTGCTGTTGTTTCATATTTTGTATTCTTTCTCGGTAAAAACATGGTTTGACAGCACTTTAGAATCATTTCCATGTTTTTCATGAGTATAATGGCAAATAAAACATAAACAGCAGACAATAAAATATAATGCAGCATGGTAAGGGTTAAACATTTACACATGTGTTTGTCTAGGCGGGTTTGGATGACCAGTCAATGGCCCAGGGCTCGCCGCGAGATGCCCAGTCGCCCGAGACGGGCTCCCCCATGAGGGCCGTGTCGTCCGCGGAGGGCACAACGAAAACTGGCGGAGACGGTCGGTCATCGAAGGCTCATGATGCGGTAAGTCGAACGAGGGGTGATGAAAAAGTTATTGTACGGTTGGTTTAGCTTCTAAAAAACCTTGGTGTGTTTATTTCTCATGTGTTTTTGCTCATGAGCCTGTCTGAAATTTTCATATGCCTGAGTGAAACCTCTCTAAACCAGAAACCCTGGGACCTCCATCTTTCTATATACAAATTAGTTCATGCTCATTGTCACATTGTAGAAAAATTAGTTTAATTTTCAACTTCCATAAATAAACAGTTTGTAAACCATTCTACCCTGCCTTGTCGGTGAACTAGCCTGTCTGATCTGATGTGCTGCATTCACATTGTGTATGTATAAGTTAGATCACATTTTTTCCGCATGTATGAGGAGATAATCCGCGAGCTTTAGCTCGTACATGCGAACAAACATAAAGCAAGCGGATTATCGCTCGTACATGCGGACAAACGTGATCCTCATGCACGTACCTTGCACACAAGCTGTGTTAATACAGAAACAACACCCGGAAATGTGTGAAAGATGTGAAAAATATTAGATTCATGAGCATTTTTTCAGGGTATTTTTTTATCGATCATGGGGCGAATTTAACAAACGGTTTTTACTTGTTCATGACAATAAAATGCCGTGATGTGCTTGTATTTTTCTGACGCGGCGATATCTGAGAACCAAAGTACTTTTTTTATGGCCTTAGAATCATGTTCATCATGTGTAAGAATACAGTCACAGAGTTCCAGATCTTAGAATCATGTTCATCATGTGTAAGAATACAGTCACAGAGCTCCAGATCTTAGAATCATGTTCATCATGTGTAAGAATACAGTCACAGAGCTCCAGATCTTAGAATCATGTTCATCATGTGTAAGAATACAGTCACAGAGCTTCAGATCTTAGAATCATGTTCATCATGTGTAAGAATACAGTCACAGAGCTCCAGATCTTAGAATCATGTTCATCATGTGTAAGAATACAGTCACAGAGCTCCAGAATCTTAGAATCATTTCATCATGTGTAAGAATACAGTCCACAGAGTTCCAGATCTTAGAATCATGTTCATCATGTGTAAGAATACAGTCACAGAGTTCCAGATCTTAGAATCATGTTCATCATGTGTAAGAATACAGTCACAGAGTTCCAGATCTTAGAATCATGTTCATCATGTGTAAGAATACAGTCACAGAGCTCCAGATCTTAGAATCATGTTCATCATGTGTAAGAATACAGTCACAGAGTTCCAGATCTTAGAATCATGTTCATCATGTGTAAGAATACAGTCATCAGAGTTCCAGATCTTAGAATCATGTTCATCATGTGTAAGAATACAGTCACAGAGTTCCAGATCTTAGAATCATGTTCTTCATGTGTAAGAATACAGTCACAGAGTTTCCAGATCTTAGAATCATGTTCATCATGTAGTAGTACAGTCATCAAGAGTTTCCAGATGTTCATCATTGTTAAGAATACAGTCACAGAGTTCCAGATCTAGAATCATGTTCATCATGTGTAAGAATACAGTCACAGAGTTCCAGATCTTAGAATCATGTTCATCATGTGTAAGAATACAGTCACAGAGTTCCAGATCTTAGAATCATGTTCATCATGTGTAAGAATACAGTCACAGAGTTCCAGATCTTAGAATCATGTTCATCATGTGTAAGAATACAGTCACAGAGCTCCAGATCTTAGAATCATGTTCATCATGTGTAAGAATACAGTCACAGCGCTCCAGATCTTAGAATCATGTTCATCATGTGTAAGAATACAGTCACAGAGCTCCAGATCTTGAATCATGTTCATCATGTGTAAGAATACAGTCACAGCGCTTCAGATCTTAGAAATCATGTTCATCATGTTAAGAATACAGTCACAGAGTCCAGATCTTAGAAATCATGTTTCATCATGTGTAAGAATACAGTCACAGAGTTCCAGATCTTAGAATCATGTTCATCATGTAAGAATACAGTCACAGAGCTCCAGATCTTAGAATCATGTTCATCATGTGTAAGAATACAGTCACAGAGCTCCAGATCTTAGAATCATGTTCATCATGTGTAAGAATACAGTCACAGCGCTCCAGATCTTAGAATCATGTTCATCATGTGTAAGAATACAGTCACAGAGTTCCAGATCTTAGAATCATGTTCATCATGTGTAAGAAATACAGTCACAGCGCTCCAGATCTTAGAATCATGTTCATCATGTGTAAGAATACAGTCACAGAGTTCCAGATCTTAGAATCATGTTCTTTCATGATGTAAGAATACAGTCACAGAGTTTCCAGATCTTAGAATCATGTTCATCATGTGTAAGAATACAGTCACAGAGTTCCAGATCTTAGAATCATGTTCATCATGTGTAAGAATACAGTCACAGAGTTCCAGATCTTAGAATCATGTTCATCATGTGTAAGAATACAGTCACAGAGCTCAGGATAAGTTTTACTTTTACAAATGTATTATTGATTTTCTTCCTTAACTAGGGAACAAATGATGAAAAATAAAACAAATTTAAAAATTCACTTATTTGAGCTGCAAAAAGTAAACACTGTTTGCTTTTTGCAGCTTAACTAAGTAAATTTTCAACTTTATTACAATATTTTCACTACTGAATTTGAAAAATATTCATATTTTCACATTGTTGTGAGTATTGAGTATTTTGTACTCTCACTTTTGATAATCAGTGCGTATTCTGCTAAAATATGTGCGTAAAATACGGCAATACGCACCTTATCTGGAGCTCTGCAGTCTATGCTTCATTGTAGATGAACCAGTCGTTGTCGAACGTGACAGCTGCGAACTCCGAGGGAGGTCATGGGGACCCGGGCAGTCGTCACGAATCTGCTAAAGGTCACGCCGGTACGTATTCACAATGTTGCATTGACAATGATAATTGAAGCGTCAGTGGAAGAAAGGGGCCTTGTGGACAAAAGTCGTGGGGGGGGGATCAGAACTCCAGATAAGCTGCGTATTTGCTTAAATACCCAATTAAAATTGCCAAAAATTCAATTGAAATCAGAGGTAGCGAGTATCAAAAAGCAATAACAATTTTGTGGTACCTTTATCATGCTGCCGAAAATAATGAACAGACCACAAATATAGCATATTTTTCTTATTTTCCATGAAAACACATCTTGGTATTTCATTAGAATTGTCTCCAATGAGACAATTCTAATGAAATGCCAAGATATGTTTTCATTTCGAAGCAAAATATTCAATAATTGCTGTCTGTTGATGTGTAAACAGTAGTGTGATTTAATTTTACCCAATTGAAATTTGAAATACCCAATTGTTTCAGAAATGATAGAGTGACAATACTCGATTACTAATTCCTTATCTGGAGCCCTGGGGGATACTATGGATTTGATGCGGTTACTAAAATGAATGATCATATAGTTACTGTCTGTTCTATGTTTTGCTGCCGACGATCTGTTGGCCATTAAACACATTAAATCTTAAAAATACTTAAATGTAAGAACTTTTTCATCAATAAAAAAAAAAATTTGTGACCAGTGTAGCTCCTGATCATATACATGTAGCACGTATGTAACCTGATAACGATCTGTATTGCTCGTTAGAAGCATGACGTGTGTTTCATTGGCGAACAGTGCAGATCTTGATCAGACTGCGGATGCACAGGCTGATATGGATCTACACTGGTCGCAAAAACCCATAAGCCCCATTCCTTCAGTCACAGCCGCATAATATTTGTACATAACGAGAGCATTGCAAACAATAATTCGAAACACATAACAATATTTACACTGTCCTTGAATTCATAATGGAAACGCCCATTCAACGTATTGCGTTCATATCCCAGTACATTACATTAGCCCCACGTGATGTCGCGCGACGTTGTTGATTCGTTAAAGCTTGTTTGACGTCATTAGCTTACTTGACGTTCATCGTCGTTGTCAATAATGTCACGCTATTCACTGGCAACGTCGCTGTTCAATGAATTGCGACAAAACGACGTAAAACAATAAGATTCCTAATTTTTACGCCGTATATGGTTATTTACATCTTTGAAACTATCCGAAAATGCAGTGTAAATATAAGTAATAAAACCATGGGCAGTTGCGTTTACTGCATTATGAACAACAGTTGGTCTGTTTAAAGTTTGCGAGGAATCCTTCTTCAGACTTTAAATAGACCAACTGTTGTTCATAATTCAGTAAACGCAACTGCCCATAGTTTTATTCCTTATGTATATACAAGTATTGGCAAGCTGTGAAACAAAGGTAGCTGTGCCCCACAACATATCATATCTTAGACACCCCATCCCCACATGGATCCTTCCCTGCTTGATCTATTTTGCCCTGACCAACCATCAAATAGCATCATCATAAATTATAGGATAACACTGTTACGGCTGAGTCTCCATACTCCTTACAATGCTGAATTAATTTGTGTCGTCTGCTGAATATGTTTTATTTTCCATTTTTCTCATCAAAAACTTGGTTTGGCAGCACTTCAGAATCATTTCCAATGGAAATGATTCTAAAATGCTGCCAAACCATGTTTTTACTGAGAGAAAAGACAAAATATGAATTAACAGCAGACGACTATTTTCGGTTCCCGCATCTAGGGGTTAACACGGTCTGACATACTTTCTTGGTGAAATAGGAGAATGAACTAGCTAGGTTACATTAACCGCCTGATAAACTCCTTAATTTAATGCACATGTTTCAATTGAATTGCAACTAATAATAAATTTGGAAAATAAAATAGGCGAACGGCCATTGGCGTGACATTTTTCTGGGTTCATATGCCCAGGGATGGACAGTTCTTTGAGTCAATTCCCACCTTTAAATATATGATAAATAAAATAAATCATATTATTAGATAAAATGGACACTCGTAGTGTATTAATACAGTGTAGTAAAAATCATATTACGCTAGTGTAATAAATATGCAAATTAGATTGGTGACCAGTGCAGCTAAATTAATGTATACTGATGAGCTTTATATGCAATAAATAGAATCTAACATTTGTGATGATTTAATATGGTATTTATTAAACTTGTTGACTCGGCATAGCCTTGTTTCTTATGTAATCAGTAAACTTGTTCAATAAATATATTAAACCATCACTCGTGTAAGATCCTCCCCTTTTTACTCCCTTGTAGATGCGGAGCACCAGAAGAGCGCGTCGTTTGTGAGCACACAGAACACGGAAGATCACCTGCTGCTGATGCAGAGTTCAGTGTCAATTGAAGGTCACACCCTCGGGGGTCATACAGAGGTGGATGAGGATGGGGAACTACAAGGTACAGGCAGGTCTCAATAATGCAGCATTGACATTAAATAATGCAGCATTAACATTGCAGCATTAACATTAAATAATGCAGCATTAACATTGCAGTCATAACATTAAATAATGCAGCATTACATTATTTCATATTCTGCAGCATTAAATGCAGCATTGACATTAAATAATGCAGCATTAACATTGCAGCATTAACATTAAATAATGCAGCATTAACATTGCAGCATTGACATTAAATAATGCAGCATTAACATTGCAGCATTGACATTAAATAATTGAGCATTAACATTGCAGCATTAACATTGCAGCAATTGACATGCATAACATTGCAGCATTGCAAATTAAATAATTCAGCATTACATGCAGCATTATTATTATTAAATAATGCAGCATTAACATTGCAGCATTGACTTAAATAATGCAGCAAATGCAGCATTAACATTGCAGCATTAACATTAAATAATGCAGCATTAACATTGCAGTATTAACATTAAATAATGCAGCATTAACATTAAATAATGCAGCATTAACATTGCAGCATTGACATTAAATAATGCAGCATTAACATTAAATAATGCAGCATTAACATTAAATAATGCAGCATTAACATTGCAGCATTGACATTAAATAATGCAGCATTAACATTGCACATTAACAATATTATTGCAGCTTAACATTAAAATAATGCCGCTTAACATTAAATAATGCGTTCAATACATTAAACAGCAGCATTGACATTAAATTAATGCAGCATTAACATTAAATAATGCAGCATTAACATTGCAGCATTGACATTAAATAATGCAGCATTAACATTAAATAATGCAGCATTAACATTGCAGCATTGACATTAAATAATGCAGCATTAACATTAAATAATGCAGCATTAACATTAAATAATGCAGCATTAACATTGCAGTATTAACATTAAATAATGCAGCATTAACATTAAATAATGCAGCATTAACATTGCAGCATTGACATTAAATAATGCAGCATTAACATTAAATAATGCAGCATTAACATTGCAGCATTGACATTAAATAATGCAGCATTAACATTAAATAATGCAGCATTGACATTAAATAATGCAGCATTAACATTAAATAATGCAGCATTGACATTAAATAATGCAGCATTAACATTAAATAATGCAGAATTAACATTAAAATATATAGGATTGGATTAGTTCAATTCCCATCTGGACGAGTGGAAAATTAAGAAAAATTTGCCAAGGCCTGTACAGGGCTGTGAACTTTTTGAGTTGGTACTCTATTATTGTGGATGTGACTGGAGAACTTGGGGCTATGGATATTGCAACCAGTGCAGATCCAGATCAACCTGTGCATCCGCACAGTCTGATCAGGATCTGCACTATTTGCCATTCCATCAATGAAACGCCGTCATGCTTCTAACAAGTACCGTAATGTAGATCGTTATCCCGGGCCCCCCCCCCCCCCCCCCCTTCAGAAATCCATATTTCTTTAAAAAAAAATTACGATTGTATGGACTGTTAAGATCTTCAAATATATGAAAAAAATGCAGTAGAATGCAGGAAATGGCTTCCTCAATTAAAAAAATTGCCCCCGGACCCCCCTTGCCAACTCCCTTGCTCAGCCTAGTCGACGAACAAGCATACCTCGTTCAAGTTCCATGTGGGCCCCCCCCACCCTTGCTGAAATCCTGGATCCGCCACTGAATCATGTTCTCGAAAACAAAGAGTTTGATTGGCTTAGAGCATACGTGGCTAATCACACTGGTATATCACAGTGCTGTGAACTTTTGAGAATGTGCTTATCATCGATTGATCAAAAACAAGAAGTTGAATGGAATGCCTTGGCTAATCAGACTTGATTCATTCCAGTTCTTGGTTGGAGAAAAAACACGGTCTACATTCGTTTTCTCAAACTACTGTTCAAAGTATGTTCCTCAGTCCCTGGACTTTGAATAAACGAGTGTAGAGGTATATCGCAGAGCAAAGAACTTGTGAGAATGTACTGTAACTGTGTTCTTGAAAACAATACATTTGATTGGCTTAGCCAAGGCATGGTGATTTAACCCTTAGACCGCTACTAGAAAATAAATAGCAGACGACAACAAAATTAAGATAGCGGTGTAAGGGTTAAACTACATTGATATGAATTTGGTTTACCTACAAGCAAATGATTAACAGAGCTCCAGACAGATTTTACGCACTTATTTTAGCTGAATACACATTGATTATCAACAGTGGGAGTGCAAAATACTCACAGCAATGTGAAAATAGGCTTGATTTTCAAATTGAGTAGTGAAAATACTGTAATAAAGTTAAAAATTTACTTAGTTGAGCTGCAAAAAGCAAACAGTGTTTGCTTTTTGCAGCTCAAATAAGTGAATGTTTAAATTTGTTATATTTCTTAAAAAAAAAGCAAATACTCAAATAAGAGATTTTTTTAAAAAGAAAATATCATTTCTTCCCTCTGTAAGAAGAATAATAATCTATAATATTTGTAACAGTAAAAATACGCATTGAATTTGAAATGTGGGGGTATACTACTCTTTAGACACAAAACTTATCTGGAGCTCTGTTTACCTACAAGCAAATAATTAACTGTTGACCAATCAGCTCACAAAACCAACCTAATCAAATCAATCAACCAATCAACCTGCCAATTCCATTGGACGGTGGATGTTCCTGAACCATTCAACCAATCAGTTCACCAAACAATTAATCAATTCACCAACCAACCAATATATTAAACAACCCGTAAGCCAACCAATTAACTAACCAATCAATCAATTATCCACAGATGAAGAAGACGAGGAAGAAGAAGAACTTGATGAATCAACGCGGCAGTTTAATTTCTGGACACACCAAGTGCACATATTCTTCGTTCGTAAGTTCCTCCCGGCGGCAGAACGAATGATAAAACTGAAACAGGCCGTCGAGAAAACAATTCACGAAGAAGCGACAAAACTTCAGTTGGAATCGGAGTCGACGTTGGTGGAAACGAGTCAGGTTTTCATAGAAGAGAAGTCGCAAGTGATGGCATGAGCCTATTAATAGATTTATTGAGTCTATTTATAGATTTGTTAAGTCAATTTATAGATTAATTAAGTCTATTAATATATTTGTTGAGAGTTTTTTTCTTCAAATTTTGAAGTCTTTGTTTAATGGATTTTATTTTGAAGAAGTGAAGATTTTTGCATGGAACAATATAGATGATACAACATACATGGTGACTGGTCACGTGGTTAGAACAGCAACAACAATGGCTGAAAGTGTCGAAAGCGCACCTACTCCAAATTAAGTATTATTTTATATTTTCCTTAACAGACAACAGATTTTGATGAAATATGGCACAGCAAACTCGTCTTCATGAGCTACATTTGGTGGTCCCGGGAGTTCGGCACATACTTCTGTCATTTTTGCGAAGAATCGATTTCCGTGTCTTCTTGCGAAAAATGGATTTCCGTGTCTAGACACGGAAATCGATTCTTCGCAAAAACGACACAAGTTTGGGCCAAAGTACCGAGACCACCAAATGTAGCTTAACAAGTCGCGTTTGATGCGCCATATTTCATCAAAATCCGTTACATAATAAGGACAAAATAGAATGCGTACTTTGAATCGGAGGGCTTCTGGAAGTTTCATTACTTGTTGTTGTTGTTGTTGTAACCACGTGATCATACACCTCGACATATATGTGACTGGGACTAGAAAGTGGGCTTATGTTTTTTGTGACCGGTGTAGATCTACTGCAGTCTGATTAGGGTCTACACAGTTTGTCATTCAGTAAGTAAACCATCAATCTTGTTTTTATGCCCCCTATGCGATAGCAAGGGGGGCATATTGCGTTGCTCTTGAGGTTCCATACATCCGTCTGTGTACATTTACGTCAAAAAGTTAAAAAAGTTTGTAAGAGTTTCTCCAGTTAGAGTCCAGTATGCCACGGTGGCATATCCATGTTTTACAAACATAATGTCTTGTTAACTCTTAGAATGCGGGACACATAATTTGTCGTTTGCTGTTGTTTTTATAGGAATATGGTTTGACAGAACGGAAGTCATTTCATTGTTGTCAAAACATGTTTTTCATGAGAAGACCCTGAATTGGGGCAGTTCATGAGGTGGTCACCCCATCTCCGGATACTCTGGTTTCGTTCTACATTAAGGACCACTGTTATGCCTCCGTCTGTGCCAATGAAAGTAAGTGTCAAATCTATAATTAAATGAGACCTGGTTCCGTAAACCCATTCAACCCTAAGTAACTGGAATGGAATTTGATATGTTAATTTTGCAGCCAATCCAATGGTCACAAAATGATTTTCAGATCAGTCCATTTATGGAAAGGGGGTGTTTGTTTTCTATAAAATATTACTCGCAAAAAGGGCAGATCCTGATGAGACGGCTCGTTACGAGCCGGCTCATCTGGATCTGCACTTTTTGCAAACCCCGCTATTGCGGGCTTTCGGGTTCAAAGGGTTAAAAGCCTCATTTCTCCAGTCACGGCCATCTCTATCTAGTCTATCTTGTGATTACTGCTGATTAGTCAACTTCCAACTGCTGTATGATTAATGCTATATTTTTTCGTATTTAACGATTTCTTTCCAGAAACATGTTTTGTTGGTAAATCAGGACTGTCATGTGCCATGTTTGTGGCCATCTCTGGAGAAATGGGGCTTATGAGATTTGTGACCAGTGTAGCTCCTGATGAAATATCACACTCCAATAGTCTAATAACGATCTATATTATTTGTTAGAAGCATAACGGGGGTTTCATTGATGGAATGGCGAACAGTGCAGATCCTGATCAGACGACTGATCTGGATCTACACTGGTTGCAAAAACCAATAAGCTCCATGTCTCCAGTCACAGCCACATTTTAACTGAAGATTGATATTAAGACTTTTTGAAAATCTTATCAATTGTTGATATATATATATATGTACCTAATGTATGAAAGCAGTGCAAGAAATTTATAAAAAAAAAATAATTATTGAAATCTCGGGCCATCATATCAAATTGCTGGATTTATAGGAATCATCATAAACTTCCAATCCTCATATACACTCTACTTTCTCTTATTTTTTATTCAGTGTTGTAAGGGTATTCAAATTTCTTGTAGTGGGTGGCAAGTGGGAGCATGCGATTGGTAATTTAACGATCGGGGTTCATCCTTACCAGATTTCTGATAAACTGTGCGGAGTTTGACTCCGAAATATTTGAAGAAAAAAAAGAAAAAAAAAGTTAAATTTTGAAAATCGGTTGAGAATTTCTGAAATTTGAAATTTGTCCCCATTTTAAATCCTCATAGACATCTTCACTCTGATTTAACATGGGGAAATTGTTTTTTTGCCATAAAATCAATATAGAACCAAATTTCACTATTAAATAAAAAGAAGGATCATTCTTAAATTTTGCTTTAATTTAATATTATCGAAAAAAAATATTGATTTTGCATTGTTTATATAGCCGTAAAATTTGGGCAGGTTTCGTGAAACAGACAGTAATTGTGTTTTATTCCATGTCATTGGCACGTCCATGAATCTAGCATCTTGTTTGAAAACCGTCAAATTGTTACAACTCTATGACATACAAGAAATTTGTCAATGCATTTATTGATTGATTGTGTAGAATGTCATTTGATATGCGTACGTGTCTTATAACACTCTCGGCCTTATGTCACATCCGTCCATTTCGAGATTGTCGTGTTGTGTAATTATTTATTAATTGTTTATCATTATGTACCCCTAAATTTTTTCGGGTACATATTGTCGCCACCCTGTCTGTCTGTCCAAGATATACGTTAAATTTTTCAGCTACCAGAATTCCGACTGGAGACCTGTAGCCGATTTCATCAACATTGCAAAGTATACTTTGAGGGAGAATTTTTCAATTTTACGATAAATTTATTATTTTTTATTATACTGAATTTATTACATTATCACAGCCATTTTGGCTGTGATAATGTAATAAATTCAGTATAATAATTCTGCATACTTTGAATCATCAAATATATGCAGTGGTTGGTTCTATATGAAATAATGCATTTTGGGAAAAATAAATGATTACTCCCTCAAAGTATACTTTGCTAGAAAAGTATACTTTGCAATGTTGGTGAAATAGGCTACTGGTTTGGCCCTTACATACGTCTTGGGCATTTTGTATGTGACAGTTGAATCTGGATTTACCCCTTATGTGGGTATTACGATTTTTCGTAATCCTATTACTTTTAGAGGAAGGGGCCATGTGACTTTGGTGTGGTTTGGACCTGGCACCAGGTCAGGTTAAACACCAATAAACAAACATTCCATCCAAATGTATGAATATCTTACTTTCCGTCCAATTTCAGTGCTTAATATATATTTTTGTCAATCTAAATATTCCGTTCCGTTAAATGACCTTAGCTGTTGATAGACCATCAAACAACAGTAAATCAAATCAAATCCGTCCAAATGTATGAATTTATTACATTCCGTCCAAATATATGAATATATTCCATTACATCCAAATATATGAATTTATCACATTCCGTCCGGTCATGTAGCCATTCAATTTGGCAACTTATCGCCATTTTATCTATAAATATGGCTGTGAGAAATGGGGCTTATGGGATGTGCAGGGCTCCAGATAAGGAATTAGTAATGGAGTATTGTCACTCCATCATTTCTGAAGCAATTGGCTATTTCAAAATTTTAATTGGGTAACATAAACTCACACTACTGTTTACACATAAAACAGAGCAATTATTGAATAGTTTGCTTCAAAATGTAAACATGTCTTGGCATTTCATTAGATTCTAATGAAATACCAAGATGTTTTTTTCATGAAAAAAAAATATGCTATATTTGTGGTCTGTTTTATTGCCTTTTGATACCTTTTGATGCCTTTTGCCTATTTCTGATTTCAATTGTTTTTTTTTGCAATTTTAATTGGGTATTTAAAGCCCCAATACGGCTCAAGTTGCCGAATTTGGCCTCCTATTGGGTTTTCCCACACATAAATCCAACAGGTTTCTGTTTACACACACTTTGAAACTGTTTGCATTCATTTTGGTACAAAAATGAGTTTGTAGTCGATGAAAATATCAATATTTGTTGATAAACAAACAGCAGGTGCGTGTTCAAAGTCCGATCGATTTTCCGATAGAAGCTCGGGTCAACTGCTCAACTCCCTGATTCGCGGCCGATGAATTCCGATAGCCGGAGTTTATCGACTCACTTCCGAGCCGAAGCCGTTTGGTTACGGAAATTAATTTGTCAATATTGACATTTTGCATTGAGTGGTACACAAAACAAGTTTTTGTTGTCTTCACATTGCGATTAAGATGTTTCATTAATGGAATGGCAAACAGTGCAGCTCCTGATCATACTGTAAGGAGATAATTTGCATATGTATTAATCTACTGTAATATTAGTTTTATTACACTGTGTTAATACACTACAAATGCCCATTTTATGCAATAATATCTGTGATAACATTCCATTATGCTATTAACCCTTAGAATGCGGGAACCGAAAATAGTCGTCTGCTGATAATTCATATTTTGTCTTTTCTCTCAGTAAAAACATGGTTTGACAGCACTTTAGAATCATTTCCAAGATGGAAATGATTCTAAAGTGCTGCCAAACCAAGTTTTGGATGAGAAAAATGGAAAAATAAAAAATATTCAGCAGACGACACAAATTAATTCAGCATTGTAAGGGTTAAACAAACAGTGATCAGTCTCCAGCTGTAAGCTAGTTTCACTAAACTTTGTACGACTAAAATGTTCGTAAGTGCAAATTTAGGATAGTCTGGAAATTTCAATTAATGTGTTTCCATTTATTGAGCATAGGCTGCATCTGCTGCAGCCTATGTTCAATAAATATAAATCGAATCGAATAATTGTTTACATGAAAACATTGTTAGTGTGAAATTTACAGACTATCATAAGTTTGCTCTTACGAACATTTTAGTCGTACAAAGTTTAGTGAAACGGGCCCCTGATCTGTAGCCTATTTCATCAAAATTGCAAAGTACATGTATACTTATCTAGCAAAGTATGAGTAACCATTTAATTTTCCCGAAATGCATTATTTCATATAGAACTAACCACTGCATATATTTGATGATTAAAAATATGCAGAATTATTATACAGAATTTATTACATTATCACAGCCAAAATGGCTGTGATAATGTTATAAATTCAGTATAATAAAAATTAATAAATTTATCTTTAAATTGAAAATTTTTCCCTCAAAGTATACTTTGCTGGATAAGTTTACTTTGCAATTTTGGTGAAATAGGCTACTAGAGCTACACTTGTCAAAAATATTAATTGAGAATTGTGGGTGGCGGGTGGGAGCATGCGATGGGTAATTTAACCATCGGGGCTCATTCTTAACGGAATTCCGATTGGAGACCTGGTTTGGCCCTTACATACGTCTTTGGCATTTTGTATGTGACAGTTGAATCTGGTTATACCCCTTATGTGAGTATAAGGTTATTCGTATACGAGTAATGCTACCGATATTGCTTTTTAATAGGGGTATGGACCTGCTGGCACCATGTTAGGTTATTCTAATTTCAGGGCTGAAGATATTTTTTCTCGATGAAAATATTCCGTTCTGATTTTGGGATTCCACCCCCCCCCCCCACCCCCCGTAGCAGGTTAAATGTGGGATCGAACCCGTTGGCCCGGCCTTAAATGACTGTAGCTGTTGATAGGCCGTTAAACACCAATAAACAAACAAATAATTGGGCACTAAAACACTGTTCTTATTCATCATGTATTCATGTATTAGACTGTGATATAGTTAGTTAGTAGTTTAAATTATCATTTGTTTATTGTTTATGCACACATTATTTACGATGAAGATTTGTTTACCATATGTCTCATGTAAAATAAAATACATTCCATTCATGTTGTTTTATTACAAGTTGTCTCCTCACATCAATTATAGACTTTTGTATTTTAAAGGTACATGCCCACTCAATAGGCACAAACTGTTCTTTATAGGAATTAAATAAGTGTATAATTGTGTCACTATTCCACCAGTTCTAAAGATTACTAGTAGCCGCTATACAGATATAATCATTTAGTAATATTTATTTTTAAAACTGATAGTGACGCGCGTTGGTATCAAGCTATTTTCATATGCAAATGAGGCATGACATTTTTTGATTATTTATACTAATTAAATGCGTCGCCTGAAAAAATAATATTTTCGACATATTATAAAGTATGATACTTGCACATCAAGAAATAAATACAGAGAATAAATAGTAATGTCCGTTAACATTTTAAGGAAACACGGTTATCGCCACTGATATCAGTGTGGAAAGTTACTTCTGTTATATGATGTATAATACAGCGCCAATCAGTACGTGTGGTAAAGGTGAATGAATGTTTATTTTGCCAGAAAATGTCTCGGATAATGTCTCTGATATAAAGAACATTTTGTGCCTACTGCGTGGGAATGTACCTTTAATCCCGAAGTACATGTACCGAGGCCCGGTAACCTATCAACACTTGATCAATCAGGACTAGTAGCCTATTTCATCAACATTGCAAAGTATACTTTAGTAGCAAAGTATACTTTGAGGGAGAAATTTTCAATTTTATGATAAATTTATTAATTTTTATTATACTGAATTTATTACATTATCACAGCCAATTTGGCTGTGATAATGTAATAAATTCAGTATAATAATTCTGCATACTTTTAATCATGAAATATATGCATTTGTTAGTTCTATATGAAATAATGCATTTCAGGAAAAATAGATGATTACTCCCTCAAAGTATACTTTTCTAGTAAAGTATACAATGTACTTTGCAATGTTGATGAAATAGGCTACTGGTACCAGGGGCTCGTTTCACTAAACTTTGTACGACTAAAATGTTAAGTGCATATTTAGGATCGTCTGGAAATTTCAATTGTTTACAAGAAAATATTGTTAATGTAAAATTTACATTTTTATCGTACAAAGTTAAGTGAAACTGTTAATCTGGCCTAAGATGACCTTAGCTGTTGACATAATTTCATAAATAAGTGTGTGGCAGGTGGGAGAATGCGATTGAGATTGAGAATGAGATGTAATTTAACGATCGGGGTTCATCCTTAACGGAATTCCGACTGGTGACCTGGTTTGGCCGTCACATACGTCTTTGGCATTTTGTATGTGACAGTTGAACCTTATGTGAGTATAACGATTATTCGTAACCTTATTTTAGGGGAAGGGGCCAAGTGACTTGGTGTGGTATGGATCTGGCATCAGGTCGGGTTATTTTAATTTCAGGGCTGAATATATTTTTTCTTGATGTTTGATTTTGGGAATTTCCCCCCAATGCAGCAGGTTAAAACGGGATCGAACCCGTTTGCCTGGCCTTACATGACGTTATCTGTTGATAGGCCACTAAACACCAATAAACAAACAAACATTAAATAAATATTAAATTTCTGAGAGTACTCGGCCTCGACCAATCAAACTGCATGATTTTGAGTATAGCTCAGCCTTGATGAAGCAAACTTTCTGATTTTGAGTATGTAGAACATGCTCTGAAAGATTTAAAGTTTATTTGTCCATTATTCAGACATAAAACCTCTGTCAATCAATCAGTCAATCAAACCGTCAATCAATCAATTAACCAGTCAATCAATCAAGCAACCAGTCAATCAAACCATAAATTAATCAATCAAGCAGTCGATCAAACCACCAATCAATCAATTAACCACAGCTTGTCCACGCAATAACTCAATAACTAGACTTCTACTTGACGTATCGTACCAAATTTGGTATACATGTTTATCATGACAAGACGAAGAAGCCTATTCGTTTTCAAAAAAAATAATTCCGAAGACTTATCTGCCCTTGGTGGCCATTTTAATTTTTGCACCCTGTATCCTTGTCCACACAATAATTTCTACTTGATGGATCGTAACCAGATTCGGTGTACATGTTTATCATGGCAAGATGAAGAACACTATTGGTTTTCAAAAATTTCCGATGAACTACTCGATCCCCTTGCAGCCATTTTTAGCTCAACTATTCGAAGAATAAGTAGAGCTTATGTTGTCACCCCGGCGTCGGCGTCGGCGTCGGCGTCGGCGTCGGCGTCACCGTCACGCCTTGGTTAAGGTTTTTAGTCAACCTTGTATATGGAATACTACTGGCCCTACACCCACCATACTTGGACAACTTCATCTCCTAGTGATGTACATCAATAACCCCTGATCTATATTTGACCTTGACCTACATTTCCTCTTGAATTACTTAGTTAATTTCCCTTGGTTAAGATTTTTAGTCAACCTTGGTTAAGGTTTTTAGTCAAGCTTGTACATGGAATACTATTGTGCATACAGACACCATACTTGGACAACCTTTTCTCATAGGGATGTACATCAATAACCCCTGGTCTATATTTGACCTTGACCTACATTTCCTCTTCAATTTCTTAGTTAATTCCCCTTGGTTAAGGTTTTTAGTCAAGCTTGTATATGGAATACTCCTGGCCCTACACCCCCATACTTGGACAACTTCATATCCTAGGGATGTACATCAGTAACCCCTGATCTATATTTGACCTTGGCCTACATTTCCTCTTGAATTACTTAGTTAATTCTCTTTGGTTAAGGTTTTTAGTCAACCTTGTAGATGGAATACTCCTGGCCCTACACCAACCATACTTGGACAACTTTATCTCCTAGTGATGTACATCAACAACCCCTGACCTATATTTGACCTTGACCTACATTTAACCTTGAATTACCTAGTTAATTCCCCCTGGTTAAGGTTTTTAGTCAACCTTGGTTAAGGTTTTTAGTCAAGCTTGTACATGGAATACTATTGTGCATACAGACACCATACTTGGACAACCTTTTCTCATAGGGATGTACATCAATAACCCCTGATCTATATTTGACCTTGACCTACATTTCCTCTTCAATTACTTAGTTAATTTTCCTTGGTTAAGGTTTTTAGTCAAGCTTGCATATGGAATACTCCTGGCCCTACACCCACCATACTTGGACAACTTCATCTCCTAGGGATGTACATCAATAACCCTTGATCTATATTTGACCTTGACCTACATTTGACCTTGACCTACATTTCCTCTTGAATTACTTAGTTAATTCTCTTTCGTTAAGGTTTTAGTCAAGCTTGTAGATGGAATACTCCTGCCCCTACACCAACCATACTTGGACAACTTTATCTCCTAGTGATGTACATAACAACAACCCCTGACCTATATTTGACTATTGACCTATATTTAAAACCTTGAATTACTTAGTTAAATTCCCATTCCCTTGTTAAGGGTTTTTTAGTCAACCTTGGTTAATGGTTTTTAGTCAAGCTTTCTACATGGAATACTATTGTGCATACAGACACCATACTTGGACAACCTTTTCTCATAGTGATGTACATCAATAACCCCTGATCTATATTTGACCTTGACCTACATTTCCTCTTGAATTACTTAGTTAATTCCCCTTGGTTAAGGTTTTTAGTCAAGCTTGTAGATGAAATACTCCTGGCCCTACACCCACCATACTTGGACAACTTTATCTCCTAGTGATGTACATCAACAACCCCTGACCTATATTTTACCTTGACCTACATTTAACCTTGAATTACCTAGTTAATTCCCCTTGGTTAAGGTTTTTATTCAACCTTGGTTAAGGTTTTTAGTCAAGCTTGTACATGGAATACTATTGTGCATACAGACACCATACTTGGATAACCTTTTCTCATAGGGATGTACATCAATAACCCCTGATCTGTATTTGACCTTGACCTACATTTCCTCTTGAATTACTTAGTTAATTCACCTTGGATAATGTTTATAGTCAAGCTTGTATATGGAATACTCCTGTGCCTACAGCAACCATACTGGGAAAACTTCATCTGGTGATGTACATCAATAACCCCTGACCTATATCTGTCATTGACCTACATTTAACATTGAATTACTTACTTAAATTCCCTTGGTTAAGTTTTTTAGTCAACCTTGGTTAAGGTTTTTATGCAGGCCGCAGCCACCTTGTTTGACGATCTTAGCTGTTGATAGGCCATTAAACACCAATAAATCAAATCTACTTGACAGATCGTAACCAAATTCGGTATACATATTTATCAAGGCAAGATGAAGAACATTTTTGGTTTTCAGTGACTTATCTCCCCTTGTTGACTGGTCTTGCCTCGACGGGCGTATATTGTGACCATCGACACTCTTGTTAACTTTATATATATATAAAGTTTCTTCAGATCTCTTTTCTTTTGCTACATGATGTACCATATAATCTGTATGTTATCACACAAACTTCATTTGAACTGTGAAGGGTTCATTTCCATAACTAATCATGACTATATGTGGTTGTGACTGGAGAAATTGGGCTTATGTCATTTGCGACCAGTGTAGACCCAGATCAGACTGCGCAGTCTGTTCATGATATTCACTGCTCGTCATTGAGTCAGTGAGACATCTACCGTATGTCTAGCAATCAGTATGGATTCTTATCGGGCAACATGAATAGTCTAGCAGATCAGAGATAGGCTGGCCACAGATGTCCTAATAAATGGGGCTTATTCGGTTTGTGACCAGTGTAGCTATATATCAAATTGGAGACACACATAGCCTAATGATTTATATTGCTTGTCAGAAGCACGATATTTGTTTCATTGATGGAAAGGTGAACAGTGCAGGGTCCATTTCACTAAACTTTGTACGTCTAAAATGTTCGTAAGTGCAAACTTATGATAGTCTGTAAATTTCACATTAAATGTATATATGCCCACACAGTAGGCACAAAATGTTCTGTATATCAGAGACATCATCTGATACATTTTCTGGCAAAATAAACATTCATTCACCATTACCCCACATATTGATTGACACTATTATACATTTTATATCAGAAGTAAATTTCCACACTGATATCAGGGGCGATAACCGTGTTTCCTTAAAATGTTAACGGACATTACTATTTATTCTCTGTATTTATTTTTCGATGTGCAATGATCATACTTTATAATCTGTTGCAAATATTATTTTTTCAGGTGACGCATTTAATTAGTATAAATAATTAAAAAATATCATGCCTCATTTGCATATGAAAATAGCCTGATACCACCGCGCGTCACTATCAGTAAAATAAATATTACTACCGTAAATGAGTATACCTGTATAGAGGGCACTGGTAATGTTTAGAACTGGTGGAATAGTGACACAATTATACACTTATTTAAATCATATCAAAAACATTTTGTGCCTACTAAGTGGGCATGTACCTTTAACTATGTTGTCTTGTAAAATGTTGTTGGATTTACCTTTATTGCCTATGCGCAATAAATGTATATCCATCAATTAAATTTCCAGACGATCCTAAATTTGCACTTACGAACATTTTAGTCGTACAAAGTTTAGTGAAACAGGCCCCTGGGGGCCGTTTCACTAAGCTTCGTACGACTAAAATGTTCGTAAGTGCAAAATTATGATAGTCTGTAAATTTCAAATTAACAATGTTTTCTAGCAAATGCAGCCTATGCTCAATAAATGTAAATCCATCAATTCGAATTTCCAGACGATTCTGAATATGCACTTACGAACATTTTAGTCGTAAGAAGTTTAGTGAAACGGGCCCCAGATCCTGATCAGACTGCAGATGTTGATCTACAACGGTCGAACAAAAGAAATCCATAAGCCCCGTCTCAGACCCAGTGATCGACTTGAAACACCTGTGAATAAAGGCCAGACACGGGAAGAGAAAAATCTGGCCTTTGTTCACAGGTGGCCTTTGTTCACAGGTGGTCTTTGTTCACAGGTGAGCTTTGTTCACAGGTGAGCTTTGTTCACAGGTGGTCTTTGTTCACATGTGGTCTTTGTTCACAGGTGGTCTTTGTTCACAGGTGGTCTTTGTTCACAGGTGAGCTTTGTTCACAGGTGAGCTTTGTTCACAGGTGGTCTTTGTTCACAGGTGGCCTTTGTTCACAGGTGGCCTTTGTTCACAGGTGGTCTTTGTTCACAGGTGGTCTTTGTTCACAGGTGGTCTTTGTTCACAGGTGGTCTTTGTTCACAGGTGGCCTTTGTTCACAGGTGAGCTTTGTTCACATGTGGTCTTTGTTCACAGGTGGTCTTTGTTCACAGGTGGTCTTTGTTCACAGGTGGTCTTTGTTCACATGTTGTCTTTGTTCACAGGTGGTCTTTGTTCACAGGTTCATTTATGTAGTAATTGAATAATTGGGAGACATAAATGTGGCTGCTATATACAGGTAATTGCTGTTTGGAGGTGGCCTATAGCACAGGTTTGACTGTTCTGAATTTGTAGCATGATAAGGTATCGATGTGGATATCAGAGCTCCAGATAAGCTGCGTATTTGCGTAAATACCCAATTAAAATTGCCAAAAACCCAATTGAAATCAGAAGTAGTGAGTATCAAAAAGCAATGAAAAATTTGTGGTATCTTTATCATGCTACAGAAAACAATAAACAGACAACAAATATAGCATATTTGTTTATTTTTCCATGAAAACACATCTTGGTATCCAAGGAGACAATTTTAATGAAATACCAAGACATGTTTTCATTTAGAAGCAAACTATTCAATAAGTGCGGTCTGCTGATGTGTAAACAGTAGTGTGATTCTATTTTACCCAATTAAAATTTTGAAATGCCCAATTGATTCAGAAATGATGGGGTGACAATACTCAATTACTAATTCCTTATCTGGAGCCCTGGGATATGGTACTGTTATCAGTTACATTTTCTCATGAAATTAAAGCTGAAGTCCCACATGCCAGGTCATAATGTTGGGAGACATATTTTTCGTCCAAGTATGGCTTATGGCATTTGTGTCCATTCTGGTTACTGATCAAATAGCTCACCCCTGTAGCCTGACAACAATCGATATTCCTTGTTAGAAGCTCGTCGTGTGTTTCATTGATGGAGTGGCGAACAGTGCAGATCCTGATCTTGATCTACACTGATCATAAGTAACAGTCCAAGTATAACAATGCAAATTAATATGTAAAGTAATGGTGAATAAATGTTTATTTTGCCAGAAAAAATGTCATTTCTAAAAATGACATTTTTCTGGCAAAATAAACCTTTATTCACCATTACTTTACATATTAATTTGCATTGTTATACTTTGTATATCAAACGTAAATTTCCACACTGTTATCAGGGGCTATAAGCGTGTTTCCTTAAAATGTTTATAGGACTTGGTAGTTGTTCTCCGTATTTATAGTTTGATGTGCAATGATCATACTTTATAATCTTTCGATATAATTATTTGTTCAGGTGACACATTTAATTTGTATAAATAATTTAAAAATGTCCTGCCTCATTTGCATATCAAAATAGTCACTATCAGTAAAATAAAGATTACTAAATGATTATATCTAATTTTTAAAACTGGTAGCATATTATTAATTCCTGTAAAGAACATTGTATGCTTACTAGATGGGACCCCACCTTTAACATACAGACAAGTCTAGTCGTTTGACACTTGATTACATATAGACATACACGTATCTTTACTGATAAGACAAATTCTATAATAAGTTTTATCTACCTGTCTTTTCGTGTCCTGCCTTGTCTTGAAGACCATCTTTGAAGAGTTTTTGGCAGAGTCTCAACGTCTGTTATTGGATAGGTCGTCATTTTAAGCGTATACAATGTTGAAGGTTTTTGTGGTGCTGACTTGTCTTTTGTGGGCGGTAACGGCACAGGTAATGTACTTTATTGTTGTGTGTGGCTGTGACTGGAGAAATCGGGCTTATGGGTTTTGTGATCAGTGTAGATCCAGATCAGCCCGTGCATCCGCACGGTCTGATCAGGGTCTGCACTGTTCGCCACTCCATCAATGAAACACACGCTTCTAACAAGCAATGTCGATTGTGGTCAGGCTACAGGGGTGTGATATTTGATCAGGAACCAGAATGGACACAAATGCCATAAGCCTCATTTCTACAGTCACAGCTATATTATCAGGGGAATCCAAATTCCCAACTTGCCCAGCGGACGAGGGAAACTGGAATGTATGTATATTTGTGGTGAGGACCTGGCACCAGATCAGGATATTCTAATTTTAGGGCTAATTTTCCGTCTCTATATGACCTTAGCTGTTGCTGGGAAGTTAAACCATTCACTTGTTGGTGGCAGGTGGGAGCATGCGATCGGGGTTCACCCTTACCGGAATCCAGACTGCCATGGAGACCTGTTGCCTATTTCACCAACATTGAGGGAGAAATTTTAAATTTTAGGATAAATTTATTATTTTTTATTATACTGAATTTATTACATTATGATAATGTAATAAATTCAGTATAATAAGTCTGCATACTTTTAATCATCAAATATATGCAGTCGTTAGTTCTATATGAAATAATGCATTTCGGGAAAAATAAATGATTACTCCCTCAAAGTATACTTTGCTAGAAAAGTATACTTTGCAATATTGGTGAAATCGGCTACTGGTTTGGCCCTCACCATACGTCTTTGGCATTTTTGTATGTGACAGTTGAATCTGGTTATACCCCTTATGTGGGTATTACGATTTTTCGTAATCCTATTACTTTTAGGGGGAAGGGGCCATGTGACTTTGGTGTGGTATGGACCTGACACCAGGTCGGGTTATTCTAATTTAAGGGCTGAATATATATTTATCTCAATGTAAATATTCCGTTCTGATTTTGGGATTTTCCCCCAATGCAGCAGGTTAAATGCGGGATCGAACCAGTTGGCCCAGCCTTAAATGACCTTAGCTGTTAACATGGCTTGTTGGTTGGGAGAATTTCAAGGGCAAATTTAACGATGCGGTTCATCCATACCGTAATGCGGATATCCCTGGTTTGGCCTTTTTTTTTGCTTCCTTGGTACTTGAGAGTTGAATCCAGTTATAACCATTATACAAGTTTGCAAGATGAGTTATAATCCTATTACTTTAGGGAGTGGGGTTAAATTATTCTGGCGAGGTGAGGACCTGGCACCAGTAGCCGATTTCACCAACATTACAAAGTATACTTTAGTAGCAAAGTATACTTTGAGGGAGAAATTTTCAATTTTATGATAAATTTATTAATTTTTATTATACTGAATTTATTACATTATCACAGTCAATTTGGCTGTGATAATGTAATAAATTCAGTATAATAATTCTGCATACTTTTAATCTTGAAATGTATGCATTTGTTAGTTCTATACTGCAGTAGCCATTGCTTGTCGTAAAAGGCGACTAAACTGGCTTAACGATTGGGTTCATACTTTCCGGAACCCACTATACCGGATTTGGCCCTCATGTACATTTTTGGCTTTCTTGTATGTGAGAGTTGAGTCGGGCTATGCCCCATATATAAAATTAAGATTAGCGCTAATCCTATTACTTTTAGGGGATGGGATAAATGATGCTGGTGTGGCGAGGGCCTGGCACCAGATCAGGTTGTTCTAATTTCAGGACTGAATATATATTTTGATTGTAAATATTGAGTTCTGAAGTTGGGATTTACCCCCCTTGGACAGGTGGATATGGGACTCGACCCCGTTGACCCGTCTGCGTGTAGACTCCCTTGAGGCTTGTACCTCTATGTCAGAAAAGCGGACGTTAAACCCTATTCACTCACTCACTCACTTGTTAGTTCTATATGAAATAATGCATTTCAGAAAAAATAAATGATTACTCCCTCAAAGTATACTTTGCTAGTAAAGTATACTTTGCAATGTTGGTGAAATCGGCTACTGGTCAGGTTATTCTAATTTCAGGACTTAATATACATGTATATATTTCTGTAAATATTCAGTTCTGATTTTGGGATTTCCCACCCATCACAACGGGCATTTGTGACTCCACCCCATCAACCCGGACTAGCTTGACCTTTTTGACAATAAATAAATAGAAATCAGGGAGAGACAAATTGTCAACTTTTCAACTGGCCCAGCGGACAATGGAAACTATGTTAATATTTGTACCTACCCAGGTTTGTTCTAGCCCCATGGAAATTCAATCTATCAAAATAATTGTTTTATGCATATTTACAGTACATCCTCTCTAAGCCGGACACTGTGTGGACCCTGTGGTGTTCAATTTAGGTGGCGTTCACTGTAATTGTATCCCCTGGATTTGACACCGAACCGTTACTTTGGTGTGGTATGGACCAGACATCAGGTCAGGTTATTCTAAGTTCAGGGATGAATGTTCGATGTAAATATTCCGTTTTGATTTTGTGATTTTCCACCCAACGCAGCAGGTTCAATGCGGGATCGAACCCGTTGGCCCGGCCTTAAATGACCTTAGCTGTTGACAGGCCGTTAAACACCAATAAACAAACAAATTGTCACCGAACATCGTGCGCGCCCGCGCTTGCGTCTTGTCCGGAGCATAACTCAAACTTCCTTTGAAATGTTCATGATGCTTCACACACATGGTGTGAAGCATCATGAACATTTCAAAGGGAGTTTGAGTTTAATATGCATAGACCATGACCCAAGTGGTGCGTCGTGCGCAAGAATGACAACTCTTGCATCACTAAATTATTTTGAGTTAACTCCCTTTGTTTTTTTTGCTCCCTGATTTCTTTTCCCGAATATAATCCGAATACCGTTATATATATTGTTATACGATTATTAATCTGAGTGACTCTGATGTGATGGGGACCCGACACCCGACCAGATTCTCCCCCACCCCTCCACCCACACACCCACACGAACACACACACCTGAAATGACTGAACGTCCTGAATTCCTTCACAGTATGTGTTTGTGGATGACACATAGACTAATAATTACAGGTACATGCCCACTCGGTAGGCATAACATGTTCTTTTAGGAATTAAATAAGTGTATAATTGTGTCACTATTCCACCAGTTCTAAATCAGATATAAAACGTATAATAATGCCAATCAATAGGTGGGGTAATGGTGAATGAGTGTTTATTTTGCCAGAAAATGTCTCTGAGGATGTTGAACATTTTGTGCCTACTGAGTGGGCATGTACCTTTAATCTAGAATGCAAAGCGTTTTGCGAAAAATGAGCTCGGAAATTTCACAGCATCAACAACAACGAGTTAAAAATAGATTTTTATAAAACCGCAAGATTGTATTCGTGCACCGAACCATGGAGTTATTACGAATCGCGGATAATCGATTATGGCGGATATTCGTCGCACCCTTAGACAAAGGAAACATTTGAAATAACATAAATTTAGCGATCAAGCTAAGTTGTTACAACTATTTGTTATGGCGTAACATTCGTATTTTTTATAAAGTTTAACCCGCAAAACATGTGCTCCGGCCGACATTAGCTCATTTGCATAAAAGCTGGAAGACCTCAAATTTGGATGTTGGCTGTATAATTCGTCGCTAGCGCTCGAATAAAAAGTGAGAATAAACTGACCATACCCGGGTCAGAAGCATTATAATCCATGTTTCACTATATGATACACAACCAACTGCGTTAATCTTGTCCAGATGTCAACGTTTCTGAACATCTTTTGGCAATCTCAATTCGCAATCAAGCAGCTTGATTGGCAGAGCCTGAGCTGTAGTACAGCTCAGGCTCCGCCAATCAAGCTGCTTGACTTCAAGCAGATTGAGAATACTCTAGTATTTTTAAATAACAATAAATTCAAATCTTGGCAAGATTAGCGCACGTGGTAGTGTACAATTAATATTTCCAGACAACCCAGTCACCACATCACGGGCCATCGGTTAAAGAACAGTACGGCTTCGTTTACGACGGCAATACGGTGAGTGAATAGCTGGCAATACAAATAGCACAGAAAGCTAAAAACATTCACTATTAACATGATTAAAGGTCTATTAGTGTTCTTATTCTTTTAATAGGTCTTTAGTGAATAATTTTTGGTTGTTAATTTCTGTTATTTCTTTTACATAATTAATGGAACAATCAATCATCAAATCAATCAATCAAATATCAATCAATCATCAAATTAATAAATCCTCCAATCAATCAATCATCAAATAAATCAATCAATCCTCCAATCAATCAATCATCAAAGCAATCAATCAATCATCAAATCAATCAATTAATCATCAAATCAATCATACAATCAAGCAATCATACAATCAATCAATTACCCAATATATCAATCAATCATCAAATCAATTATCAAATCAATCCTCCAATTAATCAATCATCAAATCAATCAATCACCCAATCATCAAAGCATAAATCAATCAATCATCAAATCAATCAACCAATACACCAATTATCAAATATATCGATCATCAAATCAATTGATCAATCAATCGTCAAATCTGTTGAACACTTCTATTTTCCAGCTTGTGTTGTTGGTAGCGGTTTTACCATCCCTGCTTTTCTCTCATAACATTGAATCAAATTAATCAATACATCAGTATATCAACCAACTAACTAACCAATCAATCAATCAATCAACCAACCAACAAACCAGCCAGCCAGCCAGCCAGCCAGCCAGCCAACCAACCAACCAACCAATCTAGCACATGTTCTAGGTTAATCAATAAATCACATGATCACCTGTTGTCCAGTACATGTTGGTTAATCAATCTATCAACCAATCAATCAACCAATTGGACACCTCTGTTCCGCAGCACCTGGTCCTGGTAAAGAAGGGTACCACGTGCTATATCTGGCAAATCACGCCGGACGAGCGCAATGACGTCCACACTGATGCTGGCTTTGCTGCCATTGAGGTATGTTTCGTCGTGGCTGGACATAGAGAATACGAGGCTAGTCTTTTAATATCAAGTTTATCAGGCGAGGCTAGGAAACGTGTAGAAAATCCGAGGCTTGCCGAGGAATTCCTACCGTGACTGAGCCGAGCCTGAAAAACTTTATATCAAATAATAATAATAGTTTTTATTTACGGAGGGTGAGACATTTAGTTAGCTTCTAATCTTCCATGTATATATTAAATTTTGAGAATCGGTCCAGGATTACTGAAATTCTAAAAGATTTCCCCATGTTAAATCTTCACTCTGTGAACATGTCTATGGGGATTTAACACGGGGAAATTGTTTTTTCACAATAAAATCAATATTTGACCAAATTTCACGAAGTAAAAAGAAGGCTCATTCTTAATTTTTCTTTTAATTTAATATTATCACAAAAAATATTGTTTTTGCATTGTTTATATAGCCGTAAAATTTGGGCAGGTTTCGTGAAACAGACAGTGGGCACGTGTAGCCAAAAGACACTAGCATGATATTCTATTTATCAGGTAACGTTTTTGGCTACAGAATGAGGTATTTTGCCGTTTTCATTGAAAAGAATGCCGACTTCTTTCCGTAACATAATTTTCTGACGTAATTCGGTAATGTCATGTGACGCCGTTCGACCAATGAAATGTTAGTTTTCAATTTGTTGTAACCCGGATAATCGTACCAGGTCGGTGCCTGATACGGCAATATGTTATCAGTCAGTACGTATTCGTATGGAGCCCTGCAGGGGACGTATAATTCTTTTTTTTATTAATTCGTTCCCACGAAATAACAATTCGTTCCCACGAATTAACAATTGTTTAATTTGATGGAACGAATTGTCATTTCGTGGCAATGAATTGTTAATTCGAGGGAACGAATAATGTTAATTCGAGGGAACTATTTTTAGTAATTGTTATGTCGTGGGAACGATTTGTTAAATCGAGTGAACGAATTGTTAAATTGAGAGAACGAATTGTTATTTCGTTGGAAGGAATTAATAAAAGAAAATCCATGTTACCTAATAAAAACGGT
Organism: Conchocele bisecta; assembly: GCA_029237695.1. Classification (NCBI taxonomy): domain Eukaryota; kingdom Metazoa; phylum Mollusca; class Bivalvia; order Lucinida; family Thyasiridae; genus Conchocele; species Conchocele bisecta. The sequence continues at coordinate 120,800,468 of CM055268.1, read as the reverse complement.
GATTATCCTGGATGGACACAGATGCCATATGCACCATTTAGATGGTCTAGTAACATAAGGTCGTAACTGCTATGCTTTAGCATAGCAGTTATGACCTTATGTTACTAGACCATCGATTTGTCATTTCTAGTTCCTGATGTGTGACCAGAGAAATGGGTGTCATGACATAGGTAGCCAGCCTAGGTCTGGCTGTGACATTAGAAATGGGTATCATGACATAGGTAGCCAGCCTAGGTCTGGCTGTGACATTAGAAATGGGTGTCATGACATAGGTAGCCAGCCTAGGTTTGGCGTGACATTATAAATGGGTGTCATGACATAGGTAGCCAGCCTATGTCTGGCGTGACATTAGAAATGGGTGTCATGACATAGGTAGCCAGCCTAGGTCTGGCGTGACATTATAAATGCGTGTCATGACATAGGTAGCCAGCCTAGGTCTGGCCGTGACATTATAAATGGGTGTCATGACATAGGTAGCCAGCCTAGGTCTGGCCGTGACATGATAAATGGGGGCTTACGGTACATGTGGCATTTTATCACATTTGTTGCCAGTCTAGCTCCTGATCTGTGACTGGTAAAATGAGGCTTATGACATTTGTAGCCAGTCTAGCTCCTGATCTGTGACTGGTAAAATGGGGCTTATCACATTTGTAGCCAGTCTAGCTCCTGATCTGTGACTGGTCAAATTGATCTGTGACTGGTAAAATAGGGCTTATCACATTTGTAGCCAGTCTAGCTCCTGATCTGTGACTGGTAAAATGGGGCTTATCACATTTGTAGCCAGTCGAGTTCCTGATTTGAGTCTTAAATTAAATGAATCGGACGTCACGTTTCTCTGTGATGTTACACCCCTTCACCTTCCTGCTTTGGAGACGAGGTCACATCTCTAAATGACTAGCCGGTGCAGGGACATTAAATGTACATGCCCACGCAGTAGGCACAAACTGTTCTTTATATCAGCGACATCATCCTAGACATTCATTCACCATTACCCCACATATTGATTGGCACTATTATACATTTTATATCAGACGTAAATTTCCACACTGATATCAGGGGCGATAACCGTGTTTCCTTAAAATGTTAACGGAAATTACTATTTATTCTCTGTATTTATTTATAATGTGCAATGATCATACTTTATTATCTGTCGAAAATATTATTTGTTCAGGTGACACATTTAATTAGTATGAATAATTAAAAAATATCATGCCTCATTTGCATATGAAAATAGCCTGATACCACCGCGAGTCACTATCAGTAAAATAAGTATTATAACTAAATGATTATATCTGTATAGCGGACACTTGTAATATTTAGAATTGGTGGAATAGTGACACAACTATACACTTATTTAATTCCTATAATTTCTATAAAGAGCATGTTGTGCCTACTGAGTGGGCATGTATACCTTTAACCCTTAATACGCTGAATTAAATGTTGTCGTCTGCTGGAAATGTTTTATTTTCAATATTTCTCGACAAAAACCTGGTTTTGACAGCACATGAGAATCGTCTCCATTGACAGCACATGAGAATCGTCTCCAATAGAGACGATTCTCATGTGCTGTCAAAACCAGGTTTTTGTTAAGATTGAAGCAAAAATGAAAAACAGTAGACGGCAATTTCCGTCAACAGCGTAGCAAGGGTTAACCCTCTAATGCAGGACACATAAACTGTCGTCTGCTCTTGTTTGACACTTTGTCTTATTTCTGAATAAAAACATGGTTTGACAGCAGTTTAAAATCATTTCCATTGCAAATGATGTGCTGTCAAATCAGCATTGTAAATTAACCCTTTCACAGTTCTCATCTAAATGAACTTAGCTGTTGCTGGGACATTAAACCCAGTTTCAACTACACATTGTGTGTTATCATTACTTGAAAGTTGAATATGGTTAAACCAATTATAAAAGTAGTAAGATGAGTACTGAATCATATTACTGTCAGTGAGTGGGGCTAAGCGTCTCTGCTATGGTGAGGATCTGGCACCAGGTCGGGTTATTTTATTTTCAGGGCTGAAAACATTCAGTACTGATTCTGTGATTTTCCCTATCACAACAGGTGAAATATGGGAATTGTATGGAAAAGTCCAATAGCCTATTTCATCAACATTGCAAAGTATACTTTAGTAGCAGAGTATACTTTGAGGGAGACATTTTCAATTTTATGATAAATTTATTAATTGTTATTATACTGAATTTATTACATTATCACAGCCAATTTGACTGTGATAATGTAATACATTCAGTATAATAATTCTGCATACTTTTAATCATGAAATATATGCATTTGTTAGTTATATATGAAATAATGCATTTCAGGAAAAATAAATGATTACTCCCTCAAAGTATACTTTGCAATGTTGATGAAATAGGCTACTGGTGCTGATGATGAAATATTTTTTATCTCCGAATTAGGAGACACTAAGTCCTAATTAGGAGAAACTGACTCATAATTAGGAGATAACTAAGCCCTAATTTAGATAGACTTAGTATCTCCTAATTATGACGTAGTGTCTCCTAATTAGGAGTTAATATCTCCTAATAAGATTTACTATCACCTAATTAATTATGAAGCTTATTAACTAAGCCCTAACTTAGTATCTCCTACTTTAAAACAAAATATATATTTCAGCATCTGGCACTAGGACAATCCGTGAATAGGAGATACTAAGTCATAATTAGCAGATAGTCAGACCTAATTAGGAGACAGTAACTTCTAATTAGGAGATACTAAGTCCTATTTAGGAGATACTATAACTCCTAATTAGGAGATAACTAAGCCCTAATATAGATATACTTAGTATCTCCTAATTAGGACTTACTATCTCCTAATTAGGAATTAATATCTCCTATTTCTGACATACTATCTCCTAATTATGAGTATGTATCTCCTAATTAGGACTTAAACATATTTCAGCATCTGGGGCCCGTTTCACTAAACTTCGTACGACTAAAATGTTCATAAGTGCAAATTTGGAATCTTCTGGAAAGTTCAATTGATGGATTTACATTTATTGAGCATAGGCTGCTTGCCTATGCTCAATAAATGTAAATCCAATAATTGTTTACAAGAAAACATTGTTAATGTGAAATTTACAGACTATCATAGGTTTGCACTTACAAACATTTTAGTCGTAAGAAGTTTAGTGAAACGGGCCTCTGGCACCAGGCCCTTCCATGGATTTGACCCCGTTAACCCGGCCTGAAATGACCTTAGCTGTTGACATGCCGTTAAACACCATTAAATGAAATGAAATGTTCTCATTACAGACCAGAATCTTGACAGAAATAGCTGATTCCTACTACACGAGAGTTCCCGCCAGAATCCTGAACACACACATCATTCACGCCTGTAAAGGAGCTGGCATGTTCTTCCTCGTCCACTGATCTCACCATGTGCATTGTAAATGATCCTTTCACCCCTAATAACTGGAATGGATTTTGATGTTTTAATTTTGCAATAAATCCAACCGTCTCAACCGTCACAATAGTATTTTCAGACTAGTCCATTTATAAAAATGAGGTGTTGTTGTTCTCAAAAATATGAAAATTAATTCCATTACTGGTGCCGTTTCACTAAACTTCTTACGACTAAAATGTTCGTAAGTGCAAATTTAAGATCGTCTGTAAATTTCAATTGATGGATTTACATTTATTGAGCATAGGCTGCATATGCAGCCTATGCTCAATTAATGTAAATCCATTAATTATTTACAAGAAAACATTGTTAATGTGAAATTTACAGACTATCATAATTTTGCACTTACGAACATTTTAGTCGTACGAAGTTTAGTGAAACGGGCCCCAGGGTTCATCCTTACCAGAATCCTGACCGGATAGCTGGCTTGGCCCTAGGCTCATACACGTCTTTGGCATTCTTGTATGTGAGAGTTGAATCTGGTTATAACCCTTTATCTGAGTAAATGATTATTAGTAATCCTATTACTTTTATGGAAAGGGGCCAATTGACTTTAGTGGGGTATGGACCTGGCACCTGGTCAGGTTATTCCAGTTTAAGGGCTGAATATGTAAATATTCCGTTCTGATTCCCCCCCCCCCCCCAACCCCCCCCCCCCCCAATTGCAGCAGGTTAAATTGCGGGATCGAACCCGTTGGCCCGGCCTTAAATGGACTTAGCTGTTGATAGGCTGTTAAACACAACAGCAGACGACACGTGTAAGGGTTAATAAATATTGTATTAAATGAAGACAAGTGTGAGATTCTATTTATTGCACAGAAGACAGACACTGAAGCTGAAATATTTATTACATTCGTGTATTATGATTTGTGTCGAGCCCGCTTGCGGAAAGCGAGACATAGTGATCACAATGACGTCCGGGTGTCTGTGCGTCTGTGCGTGCGTCCATGCGTGCGTGCGTACATCCGTCCGTCCGTCCGAAATCTGCGTTAAAGTTTTTAAATACCTTATATCTCTGCAGTCCTAAGTCACATTGACTTGAAACTTCATATGCTTATTAGTCATCATGCATATATTCATGCTGTATCCCACTCATGCGGCCCCTTGCCCAAGGTCAAGGTCAGATTACTTAGAAGTTTGCGTTAAGTTTTTGTCAAAATGTGCATTAAAGTTTTCAAATACCTACTATCTCTGTAACCGTAAGTCGGATTTGCTCGAAACTTTGTATGCTTATTGGGCATCATCCATATAATCATTCTGTGTCTCACTCATGCGGCCCCTGTGCCCCAAGGTCAAGGCCAAATGGCTTAGAAGTTTGCGTTATCATAAAATCTGCGTTAAAGTTTTTACATATCATATAATTATATCTCCACAATTGTGACTCCAATTTACTTCCAACTTCCAATACTTTTCATCATCCATATTTTCATTCCATAGCCTGCTTATCTTATATCTCCACAACACTTACTCCGATTTACTTCAAACTTCAAACACATGCCTAAGATCAAGGTCAAATAACTTTGCATTAAAGCTTTTACATACCTTATATCGCCACAACCCTTAATTCAAACTTCAAATAAATACACTCTGAGACCATCAAATGCCTCGGCGGGCTCGACATGCGGGCCGCGGCCATCTGGTTTAATTATGCAATAAAAATAAATGTGAGGTTGTACATTCATGTTTGATTTGTTTTCATGCCCCCACCCCCCCCCCCACCCCCCACCGGTCTCGGTAGAGCCGGAGGCATATATTGTTTGGATTGTGTGTCTGTGAGTACGTACGTCCATCTGTGTGTCCGGCACATTAAGAAGTTCGCCGGAGTTTCTCAATTATATCACAACTTCTATATCCCTGGAAGGATTACTTAAATATTTGTACACAGTATGCCTGTGGTCAAATGCCACACGTCCGTGCTGCCCTTAACCCTTAGAACGTGGTAAACTGTTGTTTTACATATTTTCTTCTTTATCTCTCTAAAACATGATTTGACAGCACTTTAGAATCAAATAAACAGCTGACGACACAATTTAATATAGCATTGTAAGGGTTATGTTTAGTATGAATAATATTTTCACATGGGTGCTATATGACAGCACGTGTGTTTCGACTGCGAGGTGTTTTTATGGGAATGACATGTAATATCTGAAGATGGACCTGATGGGTTGACAGCCGATGGCAGGAGGTGACGATAGTTTGTTTACTTCTGCTATCCTGAAACAACACTAATCGAGGGGAAATCAGAAAGTATTCAGGACTGAAGACAATTTAAACAGGCCTTAACGACATATAAGTGGAGCAACTGAAGGCAATTAATTAACAACGACACACGGATGTTCAACAATTACACATTCCACGACTGTGATAATTGCAGGGGTGTTCAATAAGAGACAACAACGATGGTGATTGTGAGGGGTGTTACAATCTCTACGAATGTATTCAGGAGCAACCACGGACAACTTGTGTCTGTCTCCCTGGCAAAATATTCGCTGATGACCAGAGAGAGTTGTGTCTGTCTCCACCAACAACAGCAATAACCACAACTTGATGAGGAGATGCAGTGACCGATTGCAGTGATCATTCGCTGTTGATAGGCCGTTAAACGCCAATTAATACATCAAATCAAATTCATGTGGGGATAAGCGTTACAGTAGCTGTATAAATGAAGTGTATTGATATCACAGGTACAGACACCAAAGTTTGATGACCTGGGGGCCGTAAGTGCAAACTTATGATAGTCTGAAATTTTACATTAACAATGTTTTCTTGTAAACAAGTATTGGATTTACATTTATTGTGCATATGCAGCCTATGCTCAATAAATGTAAATACGTCAATTGAATTTTTTGACGATCTTAAATTTGCACTTATGAACATTTTAGTCGTACGAAGTTTAGTGAAACGGGCCCCAGTACTGTAAATCAAATGTTACATCAATATCAAACTCGACCCATGTATTTATTGCAGACATCTTGAATTTACTAATTAAATGACTTATCTAATATATTTTCATTAGCGTTAGTGAATTATCAACATGGGCAATGCCATGACACTCACACTTCAATGGACTGTTATCAGTTGCTCGAAGGAATGGCGATATGAATTTTTATTTGCAATATTTAATGGCATGGTATTCTAATTAGATAATTAGATTTATTAAACTAACTGTGTTGAGAATCATCTGTATCAACACTAAAGTCATATATCAATGAAAAGTGGTTCAAATGATACACAACAGTATGTTTGACATATATATGCATGGCGGCCATTTTGGAAATTCTAATTAGAACACACATTTCAGTGAATTGCTTGTAAAGGAGGAGAAATGTGCATATGCTAAAACCACCAATATATGCTCAGTGGAACAAGCGTTATATCACTAATTAGTTTGACTTACTCATAGTGATATTAATTTGGCGGCCATTTTGATTCGATAAATAATTACTAAAATTCATAAGTGATGTATATCTATAGCATGGTATAACCACTATCGATTAAACCAATAAATATGTAGTTAATCGCTTAGATGCACATGTTATTATTGATTAATACCGTTTTCAAAATGGCCGCCAAACTATCAACATGGCGGTGAAAAACAATAACAATCCATTTTTTACAAACTTAAGGACCTTATCTAACTAGAAATCCATATTTTCAAAAATCTACCCTAAAGGCACACTAATGTAACTGTTGACATATTATGTCATAAGGGAATACACAACAAACAAACAATATACAACAAACAAACGACAGCCTCGCACAACCCGACATATGGAAGCACAACGCACAACGTGAAGTAGGGAATCACAGAAAATGTTAAATTTATTTAGAAACTTTAGATAACTTAATAACTTGTAAATTAATGAAATTAATAAGGTGGACTTTGAATTTGTTAATTAAAACCCAGCAGCATTAAAAGTACATGCCCACTCAGTAGGCACAACATATTCTTTATAGGAATTAAATATTTATTTATTTTTTAAATAAGGGTATAATTGTCTCACGATTCCACCAGTTGTAAACATTACAATTGCCCGCTAGAGGGATATAATAATTTATTATATTTATTGTACTGATAGTGACTCAGATTATTTTCATATGCAAATGAGGCATGCTATTCTTTTTTTACTAATAAATGCGTCACCTGAAAAATAATATTTGCAACAGATTATAAAGTATGATCATTGCACATCATAAAATAAATACAGAGAATAATAAGTAATGTCCGTTTAATAACATTCTAAGGAGACACGGTTATCACCCCTGATATCTCTGATATAAAATGTTTAATACTGCCAATCAATACGTGGGGTAAACACTTATACACTTATTTAATTCCTATACAGAACATGTTGTGCCTACTGAGTGAGCATTTACCTTTAAAGGTACATGCCCACTCAGTAGGCACAAGTTGTTCTTTATATCAGAGACATCATATG